>PVIU01000081.1:32659-146620 GCA_004026605.1 Ondatra zibethicus
CATTGTTATGATAAAAGATAAAATAGGTTGTAACTGTAATTCTTGCTTGATAAGTTTTGTTATGTAATTTTACTATGTTAAAGTTAAAGCCTTTCTTTTTTGTTTAAATAGAAAAAGGGGAAATGGTGTAGGAGGGTCTTCTATTTGTGTATTGCCCTCATTGGTTAAATAAAGAAAACTGCCTTGAAAAAAAAAAAAGCAGACAATCTCCCTTGCCATGGACTATTACTCAACCACACAGGCATCTTGTGAAACCACAGTTCCATAAGCCAGCCTGATAGGGCAACTTGGTAGCTTTCTGTTCTAAAGCATAGATAAGGCCTGGTATTCCCAAAGTGGAGGCAGGTGCGTGATCGGCAAGCTATGCTTTTGTTCGGAGCTTTCATGGAAGCCCATTCACAACAATGATGGTGATGCGGCAGGAGAGTAACAGATTCACAACGTGGCAGGAAAGTGAGTAAAAATGCTGAGAGGCCAATCACCTATCAGCTCAAAGAAAGACAGGAAGAAGAAAAGCGCAGCGTGATTAAAACCACTTGATTTATTATGTTTTCCATCAGATTGACAGAAATTACATAATGTGGCAAGATTAAGTTTTTGGTGAGACTGTAAGGAAGACACTGCAGTCATCTGCCAAGGCAGGGGATGCTACATCTGGGCTTGCAAAGAATTATAGAGAGGAACTGGGAAAGCCTGATATGATTGTCTGCAACAAGGTTTCTCTTTATAGGAAACAATAACTTCAATAATAACTTGCAAAGAAAACATATAAAAAATTAGTACACTTTTTATTTTATTTATTTATTTGGTTTTTCAAGACAGGGTGTATCTGTGTAACAGTCCTAGCTGTCCTGGAACTAGCTGTTGTAGATCAAGCTGGCCTCAAACGCACAGAGATCAGCCTACCTCAGCCTCCTGAGTGCTGGGATTAAAGGCATGCGACACCACAGCCCGGCTAGTACACCTTTTAAATTGGAAGATATGGAAGTTATTTCAATATCCTTTGTGAAGAAAAGGAAGAGATATTATGTAGCCTATCCAAATAATGAAATACTTAACAGCTGTCATAGGGAGTTTCACCTGTGCATATTTCTGTAATAGATTTCAAAATACAAATAAATACAATGATAGATGTAAGGTAATAGCATTGACTTAATGTAGATGGAGACTGCTCATTTGCTTCCCGGCCACCCAGACCCGAATAATAACACAGAAACTATATTAATTACAACACTGTTTGGCCAATAGCTTAGGCACATTTCTAGCTAACTCTTATATCTTAAATTAACCCATTTCTATTAATCTGTGTATCGCCACAAGGCTGTGGCCTACCGGTAAGATCCTGGCTAGCAGCTGGCATCTTTCTCCTTCGGCGTCTACCAGGTGTCTCCTCGACTTTGCCTACTCTCTCTGTATCCCTTCCAGCCTGGCTATATTCTTTCCTGCCATAGGCTGAAGCAGCTTCTTTATTAACCAATGATAATAAAACATATTCACAGCATACAGAGGGGAATCCTACATCAACTTAAGATGTTTATATACATACATATATATGTTTATATACATATATCCACACATACAATATCTATAAATATGACAATCTACTTAAATGGCTATGCACTGAACTCATGGCAGTGTGAAAGGAAGGACTTCTAGTGTGGGGGCTAGAGAATAATCTGGTTATCTTCCTCCCCACCCCCCCAGTATTATTGTGCAGCCCAAGCTAGCCCGACACTATGTAGCTCAGGCTGACCTTGAACCTGTGGTCCAGTCCTCCTGTGTCAGTCTTCCAAGTCCAGCTCTATAGTGTTTTCTTTATTACTAAGAACTAACTGGCCCCATGGACGCAAATTACAAACCGTTGTTGTCCCCCACGAGGGGAATGTGGGGGCTCAACTCACTGGGTTTTGTATTATTGGGTGTCCTAAACTTCTGTAAGTGCAAATCACCCGATACAAGGTGCCATATTGGCATGCTCTGAGCTCACACTTCGGCCCGGAGATGCACTAGACGGCTCTGTTTTCTCACATGCTCCAAGGCCTGCTCATGTTCTTCCCTCCCCTTGCCACCTAGGCTGCTGCTCCTGCAGGTGACTGGAGGAAGATCTGGCTTGCCTGGCCTGATTCTATGTCCCAGGGAACTCTAGGCCTCAGCCCTAAGCCCAGAACCTGTGGCTTCAGCCCTAACCTCATTGTGGCACTGCTGTATCTCTGTCGCTAAAGGACACCCCAGATACTGGAGAACACTAAGTCTAGACCATCGCCTCCTATAGTCCACATGGCGTAACGTTTGAAAACCCGTGCCCTCCTCCTCAGGAAGTCAGTGAGGGAGATTATCTGTGTGGACTTTGCAAATAGGGCACGATTTACACAAACTTTTCTGGTTAGAATTGGGAGTTATCTTGGCCTCTAATCCAGTGCCCTTGCCTTAAGTGATTCCGCCATTAATATGGTCAATTCATTGATTTGTCCATCCATTCACATCCAGCTAGGTATTAGGAATTTGTGCAGACCCCCAAGATTCCTGCCTCTGCGGGATGCATGGCTTGTGGAATGTCCTGAGTAGTATGAACTTTCACCCCATGGTTGTGTGATGATATGCAGTAAAGCTGAAGTGATTTTGATGTGTGATTGAGGTCTCCCATGAGCCAACTTCTAGGAACCAGAAGGAAGGGTGTTCTGGGTAGCCCTGGCCTACTCAAGAGACTTGTCAAAAGAGGGCTCACATCTTGCCTGCCAAAAGGGACTGGAATCAAATAGTCACACTCAACTGCCAGTGAGGATCCACCAGCCATGCTGTGTAGAGTGTTGCACAGCAGGGGCATGCAGGAAGCCTCTAGACCCTCAAGGACTGGATATCTGACCGAGAACCATGTGACCTTTGATAAGATGTCAATCCTTGCAGATGCCTCAGCTGTCGTCTGGTGAGACCCGGAGAAGAGGACCCAGTCAGCCGTGCCTGTGCTCCTCAGACATGGAGACGGAAGGAAGGTAAGTGCACATCCTGTTAAGCCACTCACTTTGCTACTGTGGGGTGAAAATCCCAAGAGTCAAGACAAGCTTGCTTGTGTCAAGCACAGAGCGTGGGGGTTGGGAATGGGGAGATTGGTGCGCATGTGCCCAATAACAGAAAATGCTCACAAAATTTGGCCCGACCACAACCTGGCGCTAAGGCTGCTGCGATTTTGTACAGACCTGCAAGATCGTCCCTCTGACCTTGGGCTGGTGCCACCCTTGTTGTTGATATTAGAGGTGACTGAAACAGCTTAGGCAAGCTTCATTTGCTTGTGAAACCTTTGCTCCAGACTTTGTATATATGCCCAAGGTTTACGGCGCTATCAGATTATCAACGCGATGCTCTCTGTTTTCAGAGAAATTCAATCTGTGGAGAGTTCCCTTTGTTATTCTGATAGCGAGCAGTGCTAGAAACCACGCGTGGTTTCTATCGTGTGCCAGTTTACTGGGAATGTCAAACCATGGTGCCATTTTTGTTCCAAAGCTACTCGGAGTATAGTAGAGGAGACAGGAATGTTAGAAGTCAGAGCGACTAAAAAGAGATATAGGAATAGGAGTCCAGGCACCCAGTTGGCTACCGTGGGATAGAGCACACACAGCTCCCAAGCCCTGCACAAGGTCAGGGGATCCGGGGAACAGCTCCTTGAGGGCAGACCCAACGGGAAGTAGAGAATGTCAGCTGGGCTCTTTCCCTTGGGCTTGTTGGGTGAAGGCTAGAAGCTTGGCATCTCCGTGGCTATGAATTCTTCACCTCCTACCAGAAGGAAGTCTATTGGCAGTGGGAGAAAACAAGGTCAGCAAACACAGAAAGAGAGTCAAGAGGTGAGAAGTCAGGCGTTCTCAGGGATGCTGGAGCCCTAGTTCCAGCTGAGCATACTGAGTCTCGATCCCCATCCTTCTCAGTGAAGTGAACCAGGGAGCCCCAGGTATAAGTTTGGACTCCTGTCTAATCCATATCCTGATTAGCTAAATACAGAGTTAAAGATGCTTGCGGTGTACTGCGCTGGCCACTACTAAACTGATTGTCCTCATAAACTAAATACCATGAACATGTCCAGGGTGGCCACTTGAGTTTGCTCACTATAGGGTGTCGACACTTGTATGTTGAAAGAGCACAGGGCAAAAGAAAGCACTCACTCAAATCACTGAAGATAAACAGAGTGTCAAGGTTGGTTTTCGTAGTCCTGGTGAGATGTCTAACTTGCTGGTGAGCATGGCCAGCCACCCTGAATGGAATCAAAGGCCTGATGTTTTCTTGAAGGGACAGCCCGATGTGGTGATGCGTGCTAGCCACAAGGAAGCGCCAGGAATGGCCACTCACACACCATTGCTGTGAATAGGAAGTGACAGCCCCAGAGTCTCAGAATCTCAGAGAGTAGCAGCGCCTAAAGAAGCTCCACAGATCTCGAACATCCCCAGAGTGGTTCTCTCTCCAGGAAAGGGTGTGACTGTGTGCTCCCAATACTTTCCAAAGAGGCCCAGTCTTTAGGAAGAGACATCGAAAGAAGCCTAGACATTTGAGCAAATTAGGTCGTTTAGATCTGTGGCCAGTGCCTGCCTGGACTTGGCCTTCCTCCTGCCCAGCTGGCTGGTAGACCTCGGGAATCTGCCTTGGCTGGACATGACCTGCAGGTATTGGTCATTGTTGCTGTTCTGCTGGTCACTGCTGGATGCCGCTGACACAGAATCAGATTCTGTGAAGGATGGTTCGAACTTGGCTTTGACTCTGGGCGTCAAAGGATGCTGTGGGTAATGGACATTCCTGGGTCGTGGCTTTTTGTGTATAAATGTGGGCCCCTCAAAACTATTATCCCCATATCGGTAGTACATCCTTCGCTGGTACCCAGGGTCTCTGGTGCCACTTTCTGGTCTGTCACCAGTGTAAACACGAGAAGCCCGAGGAAGGTCTGTCAGGGAGCCATGGGGGATCGACCATTGGACCAAATCTGCCCTCAGCATCTCCTCCTCTTCTTCACTCAGCTGTGGTGAGCAAGGCTGGTGGGGGGCCCAGGACATGTACTGCTGCACATTCCTGGGGTACAGCTCTACAATGTCACCTAAGGCGTCTATCTTGAAATGTCTTTCTGGCCAGAAAGTCGGGTGGGTCTTTCTGTGACATTCACGTTCATTTACAACATAGTATCTGGGAGTACGGGGTCTGTGGCCATGTGTCATCAAGTCAGAGACCCCAGGCCCACAGAAACGAGGTCTGATTGGCTGAAAGTCTTTTCGGGAAAGAGGCTCTGAACGAACACCCTTGAGTGGCTGTGTCTGTGTCACGGATGTGTAGGATCTGTTCTTGTGGAGGTTGCCTGTGCTGGCACATGGCCCATGTGGGTACCTGTAAGACAGAAGTGGTTAAGTAGCTACGGCCTCTCTTTGCCTCCTTCCAAAGCGTCTGCTGGTGATGCACTCAGGGAGTGAGATCACACTGGACATCTCAGAGCCCATATACTACAAGGGATGCCAGTCACCATGGAGATGCATGGCAAGTGCAAGTGATATCCTATCACAGAGCACTGGTTCTGTTAGGAGCATTTCATGGGACCAATGTTTGTGGAGTGCATTTTAGGAATACTGCTCTAGTGGCCAAATTGCCCTCCAGGTTCTCAGGCACTCCCTTAAATGTCCACATGGGGGAGATATACCTGTTCGAAGGAGTAGTGACTGGTTTGACACCCCGGCCCCCCATAAAACCCCCTCAAGAAGGACTTAGGTCCCTTGCTACTTGCCTAGGTACTACAAGATATGAAGAAACTTGCTTAAGACAAAATCTTGGTTTCTATGATAATTTGCAGAAAGGAAAAAGAAAAATTGTATTTATCTCTATGGTATCCGCTGTTCTACAAATGATGAATATAACTCTGGATATGACTTTGGGCCAACATAACTCTGTCCCCTCACTCATCTGGGTGCTGTACAAATACTAAAGGCAGCTGGGTTCTCCTACTTTCTGAAAGAGGAGTCTGAAGCAGTTGGCTCATATAATAATGCGTTGAAGATTTTCCCAATAACTCGGTCAGTCTCATCCAAAGTAGAGACCATTTACCATTAATACTGCCATTCTAGGAGTGAAGATGTAGTGAGGTTGGATAGAAAGATGGGGAAGCTATGGGACTTGGGGAGAAAGGAAGGAGCTCAGGACCCCAGGGTGTAATCGGAGTCTTTCACCGGCCGAGAAGCAGGAATCCAGCACACTCTACGCTGGCTGTGAGGGCTGGGACATGGGGTTCATATCCCTCTCATACATAGATACTTTACGTGTAGTAAGGAGCCAGGATTAAGGCCTGAATGTCTATGACTTTGGGTACAGTCATTCCTTTCCCCAGGGAACCTCAAACAAGACTGCTCACTTGGTTTCCAGTGACCATATTTTGGCTTCCTGTGTCCCTGAGAGCGACATATTTTAATCTTATAAATTGCAATCCTGCCAGGTGTTCCGGAGGAATCTCCTCTAAATTTCCTAATAGCCATCTTCATATAATAACTTCAACCCCTATTGCAACAAACACAGCAACAAAGCAAAATCAACTCCTCAAGGAGTCCGCACCCCTGCTCGTGGCTCTCCTCAAGGAGTCCACACCCCTGCTCTCCAGTACATCCTAGTTTTCCTTCATGTATCTCTCTATCACTTAGCCCTCCTGCTTCAGCCTGTATTGAAATGACTTTTCTAACCTCAGCTCTTCTTCATAAACTGGCTAGTCCTGAAAATCTTCCCGAGGTGGAAGCCACAGATCATAGTTTGGCCTGAATCAGGTCCTTAAAACTCTTGGGGGAACTCCTGAGGCTAATGTGGGCGATGGTGCGAAGTTGTGCCTTCTGCTTCTGCACCCCCAAATCCTGTCTGGGGACATGAACTATTAAAAAGACATCTTATTTTCATAGGCTACAGAAATACGTATACTGGGCGGCAAGAAAGATTTTCTTACAGATTATGTAGTAATGTAAGGTTTGAAAAATCTTGACCTCCCCTCCCCTCTCACTTCCCACATCCTCAGGGTCCCAGCAGTCCCTGTCTTCTGACTCCTTCTGTTAGACCTGGAGTTCAATGACCCCAGCCTCCTGATGGCTCTTCTGGTCTGCCACTGGTATCACATTCAAGAAGTCGACTTTCTTTCTGTGTCAGAGGTCACCCTCACCTACTAGCGTCCTGCTCTGGCCTTGATCTGGATCCACCTGGAAGAGGAGAGCAGGGGCCCCTGGACCCTTGCCCAGGACTCTGGGGCATAGACCTTGTGACCGTCTCCATCCTGAGGCTCTTGCTACTCAGAGAGTCAAAGTTGACCATGGTGCCATTGTTTTGGGGCATTGCCAAGTATGCTGAGGACAGCTGGCTGATGAGGTCACCTTCCTTTAGAAGCCTCTTGGTGCTTTCTTCATGAGTCTGGATTCGAGCTGCGGGCAGAGGGAGGAGCAGATAATATGTCCAGATTTAGTATGCTTTGACCCTTAAGTCCCTCACAAGGCCCACATGCTAAGGCCTGGTGCCTGAGCTGGTACTCTTGGGGCAGGGGAAGGTGGCACCTTTAAGACTAGGGCCTGGTGGTTAAGTACGCTGGTCACATGCTCTGAGGGGACTGTGAGAACCTGTTCTGCTTCAGACTGTAGGCTGAGCAGACTTGCTTGGCACACACTGGCAGTGCGGTGTACTCCCTTCCTGACCAATGGGGCCAGTGGAGCAGATTGGAACCTGGAACCGTGAGCCAAGATAGACGTTGCTGTCTTTATAAGAAAGTGATGTCGGGTGTTTGTTATCCTGACACAAAGCTGATTCAGCTGCAGGACTTTCATAACAACGCAGTCTACAGGTGTCCGCCGCACCCACAAACACGGTGAACCCATATGGTATCCAGGGAGCTTAAGCGAGAACTCAAGGAACCCAGGGCACCCAAGACTACAGGGTATCATCTCATACTCCTAAGGCAAGGCAGGCTGATTGATAAAGTTTCTGTGCAGAAGCTTTTCAGTTTCAGGAGGTCCCCTTTATTAATTGTTTCTTTCAGTGTCTGTGCTGCTGGGGTTCTATTGAGGAAGTGGTTCCCTGTGCCAAATGCGTTGCAAAGGACACGGTCAACAAGATAAAACGACAGCCTACAGAATGGGAAAAGATCTTCATTAACCCCACATCAGACAGAGGTCTGATCTCCAAAATGCACAAGGAGCTCAAGAAATTGGACACAAAAAAAACACATAATCCAATAAAAAAATGGAGCACAGACCTAAACAGAGAACTCTCAACAGAGGAATCTAAAATGGCTGAAAGACACTTAAGGAAATGTTCAACATCCTTAGTCATCAGAGAAATGCAAATCAAAACAACTCTGAGATTCCATCTTACACCTGTAAGAATGGCCAAGATCCAAAACACTGATGACAACTTATGCTGGAGAGGCTGTGGAGAAAAGAGAACACTTCTGCATTGCTGGTGGGAATGCAAGCTGGTACAACCCCTATGGATGTCAGTGTGGCGATTTCTCAGAAAATTAGGAAACAACCTTCCTCAAGACCCAGTAATACCACTTTTGGGTATATATCCAAAGGATGCTCAATCGTGCCACAAGGACATGTGCTCAACTATGTTCATAGAAGCTTTATTTGTCATAGCCAGAAACCGGAAACAACCTAAATGCCCCTCGATCAAAGAATGGATAAAAAAAATGTGGTACATTTACACAATGAAATACTACACAGCAGAAAAAAATAATGACAGCTTGAATTTTGCAGGAAAATGGATGGAACTAGAAAACATTATTTTGAGTGAAGTAACCCAGACACAGAAAGACAATTATCACATGTACTCACTCATAGGTGGTTTTTAAACATAAGGCAAAGAAAACCAGCTTACAAACCACAATTCCAGAGAATTTAGACAACAATACGGACACTAAGAGAGACTTACATAGATCTAATCTATGTGGGAAGTAGAAAGTATAAAAAGACAAGATCTCCTGAATAAATTGGGAGCATAGGGACCTTGGTGGGAGGGTTGAAGGAGGGAGGGGAGTGGCAGGGAGGGGAGCAGAGAAAAATGTAGAGCTCAATAAATATCATGGAAAAAAAGAGAGAAAGTTTCTGTGGATCCTGCTTTGGGGGAGGCTCTGCCTAGATTAACAATGATTCTTGATTGACGAGTCATCTCTAACAGATACAGTGGGTTTTATAGCACAAGCCACAGTCACCTTGGAGTGTGATCTTTAGGCCTGAGTCTCCTAGAGGAGACGAGCTCTCTTCCAGATAGTCACAGGGACTGGCTCATGACAACATTTGAGTCCCATTCTCTTTCATGCCATGGCAGGCAGTGTGGGCTGTGCGCCAGCCTGGTGGTACCAACTGAGCATCCTGGTGCTCACTGCACTCTACTAGCGGCCTTAGGAAGCAGAGTCACTGCCTCTGTTTTGAGCTGTACCTGCCCACCTCCCAACCCTCGAATCTGGTCTTCTAGCCATACCAGATCTTGTTCCCCACACTTTTCCTCTCTTCTGGGCCATAGCTTTCTCTTCGAGATGAGTTTGAGTTTACAGAACTGGAGGAAAGATGATGTGGACTTGGAAAGTCTATGACTTTGGATCTTTAGAATGTGCTTCAGTGGCCAGGCCTGCCTACCTGCCTGGCATCACTAGGTGAGGGTAGTACGTACGGAGAAGACTGGGGCAGAGGCCTGGGATGTGGGCTTATGTGGGAAGAGATGGGTGCCTGAGAGGACATATACCACATGGCCATACATGCAGATTCTTGAGCATTTTCCACCCTACCACACCGAGTTTTCTTTCCTGTTTCAAAGCCCCTTTCTGATGACAGAGGTCCAGGGCTTAGTTACAGGCCTGGGCATGATTAAATCAAGGGCCCAGAGCTGTGGATGGCCCTGGTTTTTCTTTAGTGTGCCCACTGACTTGTGAAAACCCCGCAGTGGTTTTGAGGCATTTTTACAAGTGGTAGGCCTTCTGCCCTTTCTCAAAATGCCCATCAACTTAGAGATTAGACATTTGTATTTGAAGATTCACTTACCCTCTACCATTTGGGCAACCTTTTTCTTATCTTCAGATCTTGCCTGAAATGCGAATGATAATCAGTTTGCTTCGGGTTCAAGAGGAAGCAGTTAACGTTTTATTTTGGGGAGAGAGAAGACTTACATGCTATCTTTCCGACCTTGGGCATGATAGCACCAATGAGAACAGAATGCTCAGGTCATAGGGACGGTGATATGGGATTTCCCTCTGTATGCTATGATTACCGTTGATAAATAAAGAAACTGCTTTGGACCTATAGCAGGGCAGAGCTTAGTTGGGGGGGGACTAAGCTGAATGCTGGGAGAAAAGGGCAGAGTTAGGGAGAAGCCATGGAACCACTGGAGACAGACGTGCTGAAACTTTGCTGGTTGGCCACGACCTCATGGTGATGCACAGATTAATGGAGGTGGGTTAAATTAAGATGTAAGAGTTAGCCAATAAGAAGCTAGAGCTAATGGGCCAAACAGTGATTTAAATAATACAGTTTCTGTGTGGTTATTTTGGTTCTGGGCAGCCGGGACAAACAAGCGGCCTCCTCCAAGACTGGACCTGCTATTTGAGTGAATCAATACCAAGATGGAAGAGCCAAGGCTTTGCACCTGATGGGTTTCCTGTAAGGACAACTAATTCATGGCTTTGTGACATTCTGCCAAGTCAGGCAGAGTATCCTGTATCTGAAGGAGCTGGGACCTGTAGTTTTTCATATTCTGGTTATCTTAGCAATAGGATCCAAGTCTCAAATGAGGTTTATTTCTCTTCAGCTGTACTGAGTATATGCGGCCTGGAGGTGATTTTATAGAATACTACTTTTGATAATTTTGGGCACAAAACATTTTCATGGTGTAGAATTTTCCACTCATGGCCTCATGTTAACAACCAGAGACTTTCAGGTCTTGAAGCAATTCAGATCTTTAGATTCCAGAGGCTCAGCATGATGTGGCTTCAAGTCTCAAAGAAAATACAGATCAGCCCCTAGGGAAATATCCACGGGCAAAACGCTCTGCAGCTGGAAGGGGATTTCTAACTTGACATTTCACAAAGCTAGTTTGTGACCCCTTTAAATACATTTGAATTTCTGGGAAGAGCTGTTTTTCTTTCCTTAATGAAAAGGGTGCAGGGAGTATAAAGACAAAGAAGGTGACCAGGATGCCACATTTAGGGAAGTATGATTCTCAGTGTTATGAAAGGCATGGTAGACCTGACCCAAGGAGAAAGCCTCCTTAAATTTGATACCCTGGATGCTTCCCTGTCCTCCTCCAGACCCTAAGGGAGGGGATACAGAGGAGCAGTTGTGGAAGGGCTGAAAGTGTCTGCCTCAATTTTGTTACTTTAGGAGAGGATGTGAACCCCAGGTGGAAAGGAGTTCACACCAGCCATATCTCAAGGATAAGAAAGAGGAGAAGGGGCACTTAGGGTGCAAACAGCCCTAGGGGCTAAAGGGTTAAAATCGACCCAGGTTAGGTTAGGGTTGCTCCTCAGCAGTCTATTAAAGTCTGCAGAGGTGCCTGACACCTCGAGAATACTCAAGTGAGCAGGCTTGCTCCCAGCAAATGTCAGCAACCCACGGGGGTATTCTTAGAAATCACTTGAGGGGACTTCATGGGTAGCCATAGTACGTGGCCAAGTGGCACTAGAACCTGAGGGTCTGAGTTCCTTTGCACTCTCCTGCTGGCGAGGGTACAGGCATATGGCCAGGGTTGACGTTGCCACGGATGAGAGTGGAGTTCAGATGATGCTTACGTTTTGGATCTGCATCCTGAGCTGCTGGCTGCTGAGTTTCAGGGATCTGGCGATGCTCTGAAGGTAGTAGATGAGCATGCTGGAAGGGACATGGAACAGTGAGTGGGCTGGAAGGACATGGAAGAGTGAGTGGGCATCAGCTGGCTCTTTAGCGTTCAGGTCCTACTCAGGGGGCAGAGGAAGTGAGCACTCCCAGGTCAGATATGGGCTGCCCACTGACTCCTGAACTCCGAACAAATATGTATCTGCCTTCCCTCCCTCCCGTTGCCTTCAATTTCTTCACCCTGACAGTAAAAATGAGGTACCAAGATCAGCAGGCACTTTGCAGCCAATCAAGCGGTAGGGGTAGGTGCTTGTTTTTCTTCTCCCTGAAAGCACTCATACACATAAGCTACTCGGCAGAATTATGACGTTTCAAAATTATCTACATTGCTGAAGAATACTATACTGGTACTAATAGTATCCTGTCCCATTTTAGTGGCCACAGTAAATCCACCAGATGCTGTGGTCGAATTAGTAGCTACGCAGATGTCTCTCTGTGGCATGGTGGCTTGTGTCACTCTAAAGTGTGGCTCAGATCATCAACTCCTAAGTGATTTTTGAATGGACTAATTTCATTTAATTATTGGACAGCAGTGTGATCATGTGGACGGGGACACACACAGACACACAGAGCTGTCCTTGAAGGGTGAGGGGTGTGGCATCCTATAGAGGCTGAGAGGGGTGATGCTCCTTCAAGGCTGGGAGTTATGACAGACCCTGGAGGCTGGGAAGTGTAGCGTCCCCTGGAGGCTGGGAGGTATGATGGCCTATGGAGCCTGGGAAGTGCCCCCTGGAGGTTGGGAGGAGTGATGCCCCCTGGAGGCCGGAAGGTGTAGCACTCACAATAGAAGCAGTACGGCTGGGAGTATCACCACAGGGCTGCTGATGTGTCCCACCACAATGTGAAACCATGCAGGGAAGTCATTCTCTATCGTCTCTGACACGATGTCATAGATCTTCTCTTGCCCGCTGTGAGAAAGGGAAAGATAACTCCGGATGTGACTGCTTTTGGCTATGGGATGATTCAAGACCTATCAAAAATGTTTGGGTGTCTAGAGGCAGAGCTCCAAAGCCAGCTACAAAAGCTGGAGGCAGATCTCCAAATGGCAAGGATGCCTAGCGTTCCCAGAAGCTGTGTGAAGTGGCCATTTAGCTACCCAGTAGGACTGGAGGTGGGCAGTTGATCACAGTGCAAGTACACTGACTTTTTAATGAGCAAATGAAGACACCTCCAAGGGTTTGTGTGTCAAAATTAAGTTGGCTTAGGCATCAGTGGAGACTGCAGTTGAGATTTCCGTACAGCGAGATACGGAAGACTGAAAATTGACGTGGATTATCTTCATGTTAAGCTTCTGGCTTCAGCCATATAGATTTGTATATAGCCAGCTTTTCCTTTCCTTTCCTCCCTCCTTCCTTCCTTTTCCTTTCTTTCTTTTTTATTTTAAGATTCTAGTATAATTACATCATTTCCTCCTTCTATTTTTTTCCCTCCAAACCTATTATAGACCCCTTCCTTGCTCTCTTTAAAACACATGGTGTCTTATTGTATTAATTATTATCCTATGCATATATGTATATACATATATTCCTAAATACTGAAATACAACCTGCCTGGTCTGTATGTTTCTTGTATGTACATTTTCAGTTTTGAGGCAGAGTCTTACTCGGTATCTCAGGCTGGCCTTAAATTATTGACAATCGTCCTGCATCAGCCTCCCAAATACTAGGATTTAGAGGTATGATGAACCATACTAGGCTTCTTTTTTCCCTCTTACTTAAAAATATCATATTATATTCATCGATCTGTTTACTTGTTTACTTATTTTTTCCCCCGTGCGTGTTACCTGAAGGGGCCACAGTTGAGGGACGGTTTGTAGTGGACAATGGCGAAGATGGTCGGCAGCATGCAGAGGAAGAGCATGAACAGGAGCATGGCCAGGTAGAAGTTGTTGGATCTGCAGAAAGAGCAGTTATCATGCAGCGTTCATTCTGGAGCCTGGATGGGCGCATCCTAATAACCCATCCAGAAGCAGACAGCACCTCTGGAGATGGAACCAGACTCTAATCAGGGGCCTGGATAGCTCCGTTGGTAAAGTGCTTGCTGTACAAGCATGAGGACCTGAGTGAGTTTGACCTGTAAAAATTCTAGAAATCCTGGCACTGGGGAGGCAGAGACAGGAGAGTCTCTGGGGCTCACTGTCTAGTCAGGCTGGCCAGACTGGCAAAACATAAGGTGGAGACTAACTGAGAAAATCAAACTCTGCCTTCCGTACCTGAGCACACACATGTGCAATGCACTTGCATACATACATAAGCCAACATGTACTTGAGTGAGGATGTGAATGCTTGAGCGCTCACGTGCATGCGCGCATGTGCACACACACACACACACACACACACACACACACACACACACACACACACACCCCTGTGCTGTGTGTGAGGGGCCTGCATAGCATAGAAACCTGGAAATCAGCTTTCAGCCAAAGGCTTCCAGCACAGCAAATTCACTTCACAAACAGTGGCTGGGCACTTGTAAGCTGTAAGCCAAGAAGGCCGTGACGGTGGCTCCACCCCTGCGTGCACGGCTTCTATGTGCGCCCATCTTAGAACTGCTGCCCACACACCTGGGGCCCCACCTAATGGTTGTGGAATATTAACAGGGCCATTGCACTTGCCATTTCCTCTGGAGGGATGGCCACTTAGGCCTTGGAATTATCTCTTGTAAATATCAGTGATTGCTATCTGAGATTTATGGGGTTGCTCTATCCTGGAGATTTCAGAACCTCAGTTGTGAGATCTTCCTGGCACACCTGGACTTCTTATAATGACTATGTTTGCTTAGGTAATAGTTCCATGGGACAACTCCTAGTTCAGATAAGAGATTCAGATAAGTGAATTCAGGAATCCACTCGCTAAATGATCTTTCATGTATCAATAAAAAAAAATCACTTACAGAGCTCCTGAACAGTCAGTACATGGAGACTGGTCCCCTTGCTGCTTTTGCTGAGCCTGAATTAATTTTGCACTTGCTCTCTTTCTTCGACTGACCAGTGTAACTTAGAACACTGATGTCTAGTGCCTTCCTTTCCTGCTGCTGCCTGGAGCTTGCCTCTTGAGTCTCAGGAATAGACCCTCAACCATCTGCCTTGGATGACATTTTTCTCTCTGCCCCTTACTGCTCAGAGTCTGGTGTCAGGGCCTTCAGAAGGCCTGGCTTCCCCAATAGTGACTCAGACGAATTTGATATGTGAGGCCCTGTACATAGTTTATTGGTTTAGTGATGTTCAACTACCCTGTCTGTTGGTTTCCCCATTCTCTGACAAAAAAAGGCTTGACCAGAAGTCCTCCATGGAATGTGTTAAGTAGGTGCTAATGCTTGTACCCTCTGCAGTTCATGCTGATGCGTGGTTGTCTTTGTGGGGTCTTTGGGAGGTGTAGATTAAATAGCTACATGTAAATATATAAAACCACATATATCCACACATAAACATAAATGTATCCTGGTCACCAGGTAAAATATAAATAGGTTGCTTTCCAGGTCATATTAAAGCATTTGATAGCCACTGACAGAGCAGACAGCCATAGATAATTAATTAATTATTGTGATAATTAATTTATCAGATGATTATGTGACAAAGCACTGTAACTGAGGCCTAATCAGGAGACTCAAAATGTATTATGAATTCAGTCATGTGGCTAAAATGAAATGCAGGAAAGAGTAAGCAGTGTCAGGATTATAGAACAATCCAAACTTTTAACCAACTGTGAAAACTAATGTGTCCGTGCCCTAACACTCAGTATTCCACCCTGTGGTGTGTGCCTGACCAAAGGAACACGGTCAAGGGTGTTGGGCATTACAGTCAGCAGCTAGGAGCAGCCACAACACAAATAAAGAAACATGGAGACCAGCTTTGTGTGTTTCCTCAGCAACATGAGGAAGAAAAACAAAATGTTGAGTGAAGAATAAGCAAACAAACAGCCCGGAACACAAAGGAACATATTCTGTGTGTGTCACATTTAACACAAACAACAAAACCAGGCAAACCGGCTAGTTCTGGAGAAATCAGGGTGACAGGAAGGAGAAGTAATGTGTTCTGGGAATTACTCATGTTCTGCTTTTATGTGGATGTATCTTTGGACCTTTGTGTTCAGTTTGTGAACGTTGAAGCCTGGTATTTCTAACATGTGCTCTTTTTCCAAATAGTCACTAGACATCAGTAAAAACGTGAAAACAGACGTGCCAAGAGCTTTAAGGGGATGTGTTAGCATTCAGGCATCATGCTGGCCTGCCCACTGTCACCTGTCAGGGTGTGCTTGCCAGTGCTCAGGCAAAATACCCAGCCAGTCTCAGTCTGCGTGCATGTGCTGCGTGGCTGCTGTACACATGCGTCAAGGCCCCTTTAAACGCAATCTCCACTGGTTTCCCCCCTTCCTCCCCGCCTTCTTGCTGCTCCTCCTCCAAAGAGGCAGGCGGGGCTTTCTGCCCCCACAATCCAATAAACTCTCAACAGGAGCTCTGTAACACCTCTACCCCTCCCTCTCTCTCCAACCCCCACCATTTTTTTTAAAAAATCAGGATTATGATTGATTCCAAGGGGGAGACATAGGCAGTGACTTCACGGTGGGAACTGAGTAGAGAAACATCAGGGTTTTGATAGACACTGTGCTAGGAGCCCCCTTGTCGGATGAGACATGCTCAGAGGCTATATGGTCTCAGCCAAAGGTAGACACTACCGCTACCAACCTAGAGGCTCGAAACACTTGCTGGTGGGGTACATTGCAGGTCAGCACTGCCCAGCTCCTCAGGTACATCAGCCCGATGAGCTTGAGGACATTGAAGGCTGGTAGACACGGAGAGAAGAAGGCCCCCATCCTGCAATGGCAGAAGGTCAAGTCAGCCTGTGTGTGTCCACATTCAGGGCTGCATACCAGAGCCCCATGGCAGAGCAAGGGCCTGAGACATGCTGTTTACAGAAACCTCTAGAGAGCGGAGACACAGTCTCCACATCCCAGAGGTATGACTAGTCCCTGCAAGTGGGCAATGACAATGTGATTGTCTCTCTTCTCATAGTTTACTTCTTTGGAGAGTAGCAGACACTGAAGAACCAGGTCCTGGCCTAAACTCTAGACTTTGCAGTTCTGGTGCAAGAATTAAGTTAATAAGTTACTGAGTTTCAGACTGAATCAACACAGGTTAGACACCGCCCCTCCAACTTTTGTTGGCCATTGCTCTCAGCACCCTTACACATGTTAGCTTATTTATGCTTCTGAAATTGTGAAAAGGAGAGATGAGGAGAGCAAATCTAGGAAAATTAATCAATTTGATCAAAGACACGGTGCCAATAAAGTGACCCTAGGTCTAGATGTGGACACTTTTAAGAGCAAAGTGAACGGGAGTCACTACTCAGCCACCCCAGGGACACTGGGGCATCTAGCCAAGGTGCAAATGTCAAACGCAAAACAAAACCCAGGACCTCTGCTTTGGTTCAAAATCAATTTGTATTGGATTTGCAATTGAACTGATCCCCGTGGAATTCAGAGTTAGTGGCTGGAAAATTAAGTGTTTAATAAGTAAGAATGTTTTAAGAACAAATGTTTGCTTTCTTCTGGCAGGCATGCCTCCTTGTGCCTCTGTCGCCTCATTTCTCACTGCATTCCAGGACTGCAGTGACTTGATGGGGTGGCAGTAAAGATTAACTCAGCGTGCCAGGGACCTAGCGCACATTAAATAAATAGCGCAAATGACTTCAAACACCAGATTTACACTACGGGGTTCCCTATGCGTTCTGTGACAGACGGAGGAGGTTATATTTTCTGAATGTATAGAATATCCAAGCTTCCTCTTTGTCTCTGACTGATGGTACTTGGGCCTACTGTGTCATTTGTGGTCCCATAGGTAGAGTTGGAGACCTCAGCCATAGACACACTGTAATGATTTCAGCCACCTTTATAAGGCTGATACTTCCTAGTTCTAGGGGTCATGCAGGTACAGACAAGCCCTCAGGCAGAAGTGTCTAATGCCGCCCCTCCCCCCAGGGATGTTAAAGGGCCCTCCCCCAGGATCCATGTATGACTCAGCTAAGCCCTTGCACGCATATGTGAGCCCCGTCATCTGCTTATGATGTAGCCACGTCAACCCCCTGTGCACATACGCTAGGCAGCTTTTAAAAGCTGGATGCACCATCTTCTTCTCTCTGCACACTGACTTCCCAGGCCTGTGCACACCCCTCTAGTAAACTCCTAAGCGGGTTTGTTGTGTGTTCCGTGTTTCCTTCTCACTCGTGCCAGGTAATTTCACACACTACTGAGGAGAGAATGACAAGATGACCCTTGCTAGTGCCCTGGTGGATCTACTTGGTTGGATGTGCCAGCTATCCAGAAAAATAGCCCTCCATCTGGCTCCCATGTCTACATGAAAGAAATGATGGGAAATGCCCAACATGGGGCTTGGCTCTGAGTGTTCCATACAGTCCGCGACACCTTCCTGGCGAGAGGTCCCTCTTCCTGGATTACTCCCCTCCCAGCTGACACAGCTGACCTCCCCTCCACCACTTCCTATGCAGACATTCTGGGGGCTGTGGCCAGAAGTGGTTTAAAAAGGATCCACCCTCTCTGCCATTCTTTTCTGTAAACCCTCAGAAAGTAACCAATAAAATGACCTCGCCTGAGAAACAGTCCCCTTGTCGATATTCTTTCCTGATGGGGATTGTGGCTGTGTGGGTTCATAGGGCCACCTGGGCTCATCAAAACCTTAGCCCAGATGACAGACATGAGCGAAGCTGAAGCAGCTTTGGGACCTACCAAATCATGCCTTGATTGTAGACGAGGTGCAGCACGTTCTCCGCGATCTTGAATTCCCCATATTCAGGCTGGTAGAGAAAAGCATTGGCATTAAAAACAAAGCCGCTTATTCCTTTGTACACAGCGGCTCTATGTGGCCACTTGGACAGACTTCTTTGCTATTATAGATACTTAGAGCAAACGGTGAAATATAAAGCAGGGTAAAGAGCTAGCCTTGCATGCCCCCTCCTCTTCCTTCGTGACCCCCCTCCTCCTTGAGGTATCCCTGCCCACTGGGGTCCTGCTTGTATGTAGCAGTTTCCTTGGACTGAAGCGTTTCCTCCTGGAAGGAGGGAGGTCAGGGGACTTAGGAAAGCCAAGACTCGGAGGCTCAGGAAATGTCCAAGGCTCAGGAGGTCCTCCCATAGGTTATACAAGCAGTTGCCAAGGAGAAGAAAGACTTCGGTGCAGGTGTCTGTAAGATGTGCAGCACGCTTTGCTGTCATCACTCGTGCTGGGGTAGGAATTTTGGTGAAGTAGCTGCCTGAATCACCCATGGGCCTCTAAGTAACCCTTCACCCATGCCCTTGCAAGTAACCTCAAGAAGCTCATAGGTTCACTAAGCTAGACTTGAATGGACTCACTTCTTGTGTCTATTTGAGATGAACAAAAGCAGACTCCCCAGAAAACATCATGCAACACAAGCCTGACTATTTCTTAAGCAGGTCAGCAGCGGAAGGTGGACTTAGTTCTAGAACCGTCCCCAGGCACCCAGTATTCCACTTACAAACTTGCTTTCCAGGTCCCAACACCAATAGTCACTTAGGTAGCGCACGAAAAGTCCTCGGAAGAAGTCGATGAGGAGGATGCTGGCCACCGTGAAGAGCATGTCAATGACTGACAGCTTCAGCATCTCCTGCAACACATTGGGTTTGGCTGCCCCTGTGCCCCGTCCCCCACAGTCCTCCCTATCTCTGTCTTCTCCATAACCCTCCCTGGTCCACCCTGTCTCTGTCCCTTCTCTGGACCAGAGCCAGGGGCCATCTAATATATTCCCTTCACATCCTTATACAGCACGGGGGCAGAGGGAGGGGCTCCTACCACATCATGGCTGTTTGGAGGGTATCTGTTTCTTTGAGTTTGGGTCACAACGCAAAGCCCGTACTATCCACACAAAACTTGGGAAGACCCTAAGTTCTGAGGTTCTGAAGCACAAGTTCTTAACCATGTGTGCCTCAGTTGCCCCATCCGTGCCTATGAGGTTGAGGTCAGCATCTTACAAGGACCTTGCTTAGTTACTACTCCACAGAAACTTTGCTCCGATTGCTGTGATTAATTTTGAGACCTGGGACATAAGAAAATAAAACTTCGCCGGATGGTTTTCTATGAAAAAGGAACAGTGATGTCCCTGAGAGTTGTCAGGTGAGGTGTTGAAGGGACTTCCCAAGGGGCAGAGGCAAATACCTGGCCAACATATGTCTCCCAGCACTGTCCTTGGGGGCTCTGCACGTAGGGCACCGTCTTATTGGCCTTTGTGTGGGGCATGGTGGTAGTCAGAATGCTTGTCTCTTCCAAGCCCCACGTGCTGGCGTTTCTCCTGAGCTCCACTCCTTCCCCGGGTGTGGGCCACTGCTCTTCTTCAGGCACCATTCTGGTGGCATAGAAGGCGGAAGGATCTGCCCAATGGCTTGTGATGTTCTTGGTAGCAGCTTCCTGTTGAGCGGGGAAGGAGAGAAGGAAGGAAGAAAGAAATAAAGGACGTTTTCACGTTTGTTAGCAAGAATTCAGCTTAGATAAATGAAGGGGACCACCGCATTGCTTTGGAGTAACTATTCTCTTTCCCTCCATCCCTCCTTCTCCTTCTTCCCCCATCTCTTTCCCCATCTCTAGTCTCCTTTTCTCTCACTCCTTCTTCCTCTCTTCTTCTTTCCTTCCTTCCCTTTTACTATTTGACTGGAAGTGACCACACCCACAAGACACCAGCTGAGATCAACAGTGTCCACTGTTCCCTAATGAGTATCATAAATGGTTCTAGGTGATACATTCCTCTCTTCTTAACCTCAAGGGAATCTTAGATCAAGTTTATAAGGATTCAGGGAGTGGTAGACTAATTCTCCAGACAGAATGTCAATAAGTGGCAGGTAAGGACCAAGGTCTCCATGACTTCAAATCCCCGGCTCTCCATAGTCTCTTAGGTCCACATGTCCTGAAATTTATGATGTCTTTTGTGTGAACGACCCTCAGAGAGCTCCTCCTCCCATTCCTCTCCTACTCGGGGTGTCGTCGTGGAAGGCCGAGCAGGTTGAAACAAACAGTAAAGCCGCTTTGTGCGGCTGGAACTGGAGCATACTCGGAACTGTTTGCTACGGGATCCACTTTCTGCATGAGCCTGTGGCTTGCTCATCTTCCTGGGGTTATTTGAAAGAGCTGTTGACAGTCTTTCCTGATGGAGGCATAAAAATAAGATTGCATTGCCGAGGGAAACACAGTGACAACAGCCCAGGCTCTCATAACAGCACTGTTGTTATTTTTTTTTTAATCTGGAAAGTGGCTTTAAAATTTTTCTCCACGTCTTAAAAGGACCACAGTGGCATGGTTTGAGATATGCCATACGAGACACAAATGTAAGCCGTAAAGAGGACAAAGATGATGAAGATGCTGACATGGGGCCGCTGGAGGGGGAGCGATGAGAGGGGGCTGTCCAGTGTGGGCAGCGGTGGGTGGGCACTGTTCAATCTAGGCCTTGATGTTGGGTGAGCATCCAATGTAAGCAGTGGTAGCAGGTGACTGTCCAGTCTGGGCAGTGATGGCAGGGTACAGTCTAGGCAGCTATGACAGGTCCCACCCAGAACTGACGGTAGGTGTTGTCCCATCAGGACACTCACCTCAATGTTCATGCTGTTCACTTTGTCCAGGAGGGCAATGATCAAGCTGTAGAGGTTGCCTAGATACAGAACCAGGACCCTGAAAAATCACAAGACATCTTAGAAACAAGATGATCGCACACAGGACCAGCAGTCTGGAGCTTCCAGAGAGTTCTAAGTCATCATGGGCATGATAATACGACAGTGGTTGCGGCACGTGGCTTTCTTTCAGTTATCTGGGTGTCATTGAAAAACCACAGATTATCGGGCAGGCGTGATTGCTCAGCGGGTTCAGGCACGTGTGGCCATGCCCGACCTCTGATTTGATCTCCAGGAGCCACACAGTAGAAAGAGAAAGCTGACTCTCACGAGTTGTCCTCTGAGTTCGACACACATCACGTGAAACACCACATACACACACACACACACACACACACACACACACACACACACACACACCCTCACATGAAAATGTAAAAAACAAAACAAGTCACAGGCTATTAGAATCATCCAGCTTCAGCAGCTGTGGATGGGGTTTGGAGCCTGCATCCTCCCCAGGTGATCCCACAGTAGCCATCCCTGGGCCAGCCCGTTAGAAACCCTAGTGCGGTGGAAAGAACACGGGTTCTGTGTGTGGGGGGGGTGTGATATAACATCTGGCCCATGCTTTTTGGTCTGTAGGTTTATTGCCTGGCATTACTCCACACAGTTCTCAGCAAGCCTGTGTTCCACTCTCCGTTCAAGGGACAGGAGAACAGAAAGGTGGAGCACTGAGAGCTATTCAGTCCGTGAGGCTGAAAGGGCCAGCCTGGCACGTGAAGATCTCAGCCCCCACCCTTGGACATATAGGCTGGGCTCCATGGCAGCACCAAGGGGCAGTATTCCAGTCACACCATGCATGCAGCTGCCGGAGAGTGGAATCTGCTTGCTGAAGTCTATGGCAGCCATATGGACACGATGTCTGTTCTCCAAGAGTGGACTATTTGGGAAAAACATCCTGGTGTTGCCCACAGTGGAGCCTTGGGTCTTATGGGAAATCTGTCTAAAGAAATAAGATGGGCAAGGAAAGCAGCCTCTGCAGATCCTTTGCAGGGTCAGTGATGTGCAAACGTGGAAGAAAATCCAGTGACAGGGAAACAGGT
The DNA here is from genome assembly GCA_004026605.1 of Ondatra zibethicus. Lineage (NCBI taxonomy): Eukaryota > Metazoa > Chordata > Mammalia > Rodentia > Cricetidae > Ondatra > Ondatra zibethicus. The sequence continues at coordinate 55,252 of PVIU01000081.1, forward strand.
TTATCTGAAGGAGACTATTTCCACATGGAAAAAAATGACCTGCACATCTGCACCGCCTCTTTCATCCGTATGGGGTTTAGGTGACAGCATGTGTAGGTAGACACATCTGGAGGAGACACCCTTGCTGCTTGCTTTTCCTCTGAAACTGTGAAGGGACTCCCTTATGCATCACCCCAGGATGACCTCAGCATTTGCCTTGGCCTGTGTGGGATACAGCCCCGCCCACGGTACATGAGTGCTGATGGAAAAAGAGCCTGCTGACTTCTTGGCAGAGCCGGGGCTTTTGCTAGGGCTCTCATTGAATCTTGGATGAAAGGTATCATGGTCTTTGGTGAGTTAATGGGACTGAAATAATATATCTTGCTTTTATTACCAAAACGATGTCTCGTTTGTCCAGGGTTATGTCTCTCTGTGGCTCTGTTTCTCTTGTTTTGAGTATGAATAACGAGGCCAATCTGTGTAATAGGATTGCTGTTACACCAAATGCAATAATGGAATTGATTGTCCCCAGTGCCCATGGGCAAGGAAGGAACTGAGGAAGGTATTTCTTATCCAGGCTGGAGAGGTGCAGAGTGGAACAGAACATGGGAGGGTAGTGGGCCCGAAGCTTTGTCCCAGGTCTATTCTGTGCTGTGGGTTTTTGGTCAACTCCTTGACTTTCTGGTGATGGCGTTCTGTCTTTATGGCAGTAGGATTTCAGGAGTCGGGGAACTGGAGGCTTCAAGCCAAAAAATACTTTCACCTATTTTGGTAAATAAAGTACTGTCAGACAGCCGAGCCCTTTGTTTGCCCTATCAACCGTGGTCATTTTCCTGCTTCTCCCTTAGTACTTGTAGTTGGGATGGAGACGGATGCATAGATGGCAGAATCTAAAATATTGGCTGCTATGTCTTTTTCAGAAGGTGTTTACTGACTCCTGAGTGGAAGCAATCCTTCTCAGGGCGTTCTGAGGTTTGGGGAATGTCACAAGGTGTTGCAGGAGATGGCATGGAAAAGCCAGCTTGGACAGGGACCTCCTATACCATGTTCTCTGCTTACCAATACATCACTCAAGGGGAGGAGAAAGAACTCCAGGGAAGAAAAGGAGGCTTTTAGAAAGCCAGCCCTTGCTAGACACGGATGTGGCTCTAACTCTCGAGGAGGCAGTCTTGGAGTGTTTGCTCGCATACACAGTCTGCTGCAGCTCAGACAACATCTGCTTTCGACATCTGCCGTGGCGGCCACTGGCTGTCTTGGTACCGTGCATTGCGTCGTACAACTTTTTGCTTGGGTACTTAACAGCAGAGCATGGGCTGTCTCTCTCATGCCTGGCAAACAATGAGGGTCTATTTTGCCACTCAGAGTCCAACCACAGAGGGAATTCAATAATGAGGAAACCCAGACACACATTCCATCATCTTGCTGCTCTTTTGTGTCTGCTTTTCCTGCCACGTCCCCCCTCTTCCCCTCTGTCCCTCCTCTTCTCTCTCTGCTTTCTCTTCTTCATGACCCATAATTCCAGCTGCGTTACCCACATCATTCTGTTCTCTCCTTCCCTGACTCCTTTTCTTTCATTCCCCTTGTCCCCCTGCTTTTCTTGAGCTATGTCTCTAGGGAAAGTTTTATGCTAAGTGCAGAAGAAAAGAAGCATTGCCTTGACTCTGCAGGAATCCAGTCCCTCTGTGGGTGGAGGATGGCTGGGCCACCTTGGGGCTCTCCCGGCTAGGATGCTCTACCTTGCTAGCTGGAAGCGCAGCGTCGTCCGGGGGTGGTACATCTCCAGGGCAGCAATAAGGTCAAAGGCAGACGGGGCTAGCATGGTGACAAGGGAGACCACCACACTCACCTGTAGAGAGAGCATATGTTTCTCAAGCCCCAGTTCCCTCAACCACAGCTGGTTTTCTATATGACCACCTACCATTCACAGGGACACTGAGTTCCTGTTTAAAAACCTCCTCAAGCCTGAGTTTGTTCCTTTCTGGAACTCTCCTTTAAGGTCATGAGGATGCTTCCGCGTGCTGCCTGGGCTTCAGTAACATTTCTGTCACATGTACCAATCACTAATTCACTGTATTTATACCTCCCTGACCTTGGATGGAGGATGGAAATAATTGCGACCATTATGATCAGAAAGGGGAAGGCAGAGACGTAATTGAATATCCCTCTGTACACGGGGGATTAATTATCTGGAGAACCATGCCTGGCTCTTGTTTGTCTGGGCTGATGGCAAAAGAAAGGCAAATTTAAGCTGGTTCACAAGACGCTTGAGCTAACTTAAGAAGTAATTTCTGAACGGATGTTTTAAAATTTGCCACTTTATAAATGTGCAAATAGGTACAAATTTACTTAACCCATATAACTGGTATAAAATACAACGAGGCATGGGAAAGGCTACCTGGTGTAAACTCAGCTTCTAAGAAATGATTGCACATGGGTAAACACACACAGAACACACACAGGACAGATGTATGCCATCTAACTGCTTTTAAAGTGGATGCTAGTTTTTTTTTTTTTTTTTTTTATCAGAGTAATCCAAAAGATGGTTTGGAGTTATTTTTGTCTTTCAAATCTTGGTGGTAAATGGAGCCAGATGTTCAGGACAACAGTCACAACAAATATTAGAAATTCTGAAATTCTCCCTATCCTCCTGCTTGGTAGTTTTCTTCTTATGGAGATATTCACACAATTGGGGGTGGCTTGTTCAATACCCAAAAACACTTTGTGTGGCTGGTTCTGGAAACTACCCAAGTGTTGGATGAGACAACTAGAGGGATTTGAGGCACACACTGGGGGTCAGTGTGGACACTGATGCAGGTCTGTGGGCAGAGCCCACGCCTAGAGTGTGGATGCACAGGAATAGAAGTGAGCAGGGCAAAGCCGAACCGTGAGGGTCAGTATGAGCACCCGGAGGAGTTCCTGAATGAAGATCTTCCTAGTCATTCAACTAGGACTTGACACTGCTGGAGCTCAAGGCCCTGGTCCGAACTCTAGAGCTAGCAGGCTACCGTCATTTCTAGAGATATTTCGGTCTAATTCACTAAAGAAGCAGAGAGGAGGAGGAATTTTGTCATATCCCTCCCCTTGAAGCGCAACCTGCTAATAGAATTGCTGGTCACCGGGTACCTCGTTCTTTTCCCAAAGTGTCAGCTCCTTTTTCGACTGTTCCAGCTTCTGGGACCGGTCCACCACAAAGTAGATGAGAAAGATGCTGCCTGCCAGCGAGAGGAGCACCAGGATGTTGGCGATGATTCTCAGGCAGACAGTCACCGCCCTGAAGAGAAAAGCAGCACAGGATGCAGATGGTAGGACTTTAGGATGGGAGTCTTTCCCCTGTCTTCCCAAGCTTCTTCTCTGCTTCCTTTACCTCCAGTTTTCTGCGAGAGCAACAGAGCTATAAATTCGGAGAGCCAGCCGCCTGAACTTTTAAGAAACCATCAAACGTTTGTTTCAGGATCCGAGTATGTGGGTTTCAGTTCGAGATTTGTCGCTTATAATAGGAGTCCTTCAGGGATGGGGAGGTGACTCCGCTATAAAGTGCCTGTCACACAAGCATGAGGACCTGAGTTCAGATTCTGAGAGCCAGGCAGATCCCGGAAGCTCATTGGCCAGCAAGCCTGTGCAAATGAGCTTCAGGCCTCAAACCATAAAGGTAGATTGGATTGAGGAAAGACACATGCTATGTGCTTCTGGCATTCATGCATACACATGTGTATTCATACCTGCTCTAACCTATATATACATACACACCCCGACTCACATATACACATTAGAGTTCTGCGATGCAGGCAGGAATTCACATAAAGCTTCCGGCAGAAGAGGAACGGCAGTGGGGGGAGAGACTGGCCTCCTGTCTTTCAGACGACGGTTGGTGGACCCGCCCATCATCTCACATCATGAGTCTGGCATCTGCCATATATTTACTTGGTGACTAGTTGTGTGAGAGCTCAGAATCTTGTATCTTTTTCATCCCTGTGTCCACAGCTCTCAGAATAGCTCCCCCCCCCCAGCTCATCTAAGGACTTCAGCGATATTTGTCAGACAAACCGGCAACTCTGTCACCATGAAATGGGATTTGGGAACATCTCCTCCCTTGTTTGGTGGCATTTCCTCTGATTGTGTGAAAACATTGAGAAATCATTAGTGGTTTTAGAATTTACTTAGAAGACCCCCCCCTCCTTTGTAAGTACTGGGCAGCTGACAGGTCAGTCTTTTCCCAAAGCATTTTCTTCTGTTCATTTTGGGGTCAGTCTTAGCCTGATTTCCCTGAAATCAGAGCTCCAGGCAAAGGCTGTCTGCAGGGAGTTGACTTGGGAAATAATTCTAGCAAGCAGGAGTGAGGCTGGGGAAGTAGAGGTGAGATGAGCCATCACCTTGAGGCTGACTGGTAGAGGATGCCACAGCTGGAGACAGCTGGAGGCCTGCTCAGGACAATGGGATGCTCCCAGCATACCCAGCATACGAGTGAGAAGCAGAGAAACGTTCATTCTGTTTCCTATGGCTCTGGGAGACTCCATAGGGACTCACGCCCAGAGTGTACCCAGCTTGTGGATGACGGTACGTGAGTGTGGGCCACGACCCTGTGAGCACTTCCCAGAGCAGCACTGGGGTAGCTAGGTATCAACAAGCTTGCATAACTCTGCTTAGGGAAAGAGAAAGGACCAAGATGATTTGTAGGGGCACACGAGAATTGTACTACTTTTCCCGTGCAATCCCTCTACTAGGGAGTTTGGGCAGGTCAAGATATTTCCCTTTATGTACACTTTTGCCCTTCATCCTTATAAGAGAAACTGACTCCAAATGGTAACTTCCAGGCTAAAAAAAAAAGGAAAACCTAGCGTGCTAGATGACAGGATTATTCCTTTGGAAGGGGAACACTGTAGACCCAAAACTGTGGGGTACTGGGCCAGAAAACACTGAGCGAGCTAGGCCCACCAATGCCATCCTCCTGCCCCTGGAGCACACAGTCATCATGGCCAGGACCATACTACTCACAAGGCACTAGCTAGGAGGAACATGACGGGGATATAATGATTGGCTCCCCGTGGCCATGCCCCTGGCGTCCTTCCTGGCGATCCCACCAGTCAAGGCATTGCCGCGTCTGGAGCCCAGTGGGCAAATGGTAATGCCCTTTTTCTCTGCTTCTGTCCTGGCCCCGAGTACTGACTGCATCTCTGCCTTCCCCTGAACAAATGGATGAGGACCAGGGCTTAAGAAAACTAGTTCTTCTGTGGTTCCCCAGGAATGAGTTGTTGAGTAAGACCTCTTGGACCTAGAATGAACTTAAAGGTGGATGTCATTTTCAAATTCCAGGGGTTGTTTGAATCACTGGATTGGATGTGATGGAGACATAGACCCTGCATCCCATTGACAGGGATGCTAATCCAAACTGAGGTCTGTGCTTTCAGAGACTATAGACGACTCTGTGGGCTTGTTCTCTGGTCTCTGAGAGGCCTGATGGGGCTCATCCTGCCATTTTACCAGAGAGGAAGCGTAGGTCCCAAAGGTTGTGGGTCAGCCATCTGGGTCACTGGGGTTAATGCCAGGGAGGGCTAGAAGTCACCTCTCCTAGCTGCTCATATACAGCTCCTTCTGGCACCCCTGCTCCCATCATTTCCAGTAGCCAGCAGCTACACATGTACCTGAACAGAAGGACTATGCAATCAGCAAGGACACGAGGCAGGCGGACACGTCTGTCCTAATGAGGACAGGACCATCACCCCTTCATGGCAGCATCCTTCCATTCCACTGGGTCTTGGGACAAACCTGGCCCCCAGGAAGCCATCTCGGAAGGCTATCGTTGTGAACAGGCTGCTCCTTGTATCTTAGGAACTCAGAAAATTGTTTCTAAATAAAATTAATCCTAACAGTATTCACTTGTCTTCCTTCGTTTGGCAGACTAGAAACTGTCACTGAAAATAACCGTTTTGTTAGGTGAACAAAGAACAGGAAACTGGTCAGTTTCAGACCCCTGTCCAGGCACAGCAGGTGTAGAGGGAGAAAGCACTCTAAAGACGACGATGGGAAAGGAAGGAGGTTCCCACCAGTCCCATTACTAAGAAGACTGGCGGTAAGAGGAAGGAGGAGCTGCCTAACTATTATGAAAATAAGATACCGATAACTTGATAACTTTTTGAACCAAATGAGGCAAAAAATTAATGAATGGGTTTATTAATACTTACATGTTTTTGTGTTTTTTCTTTTCTTGTTCTTCCAGTATGGCCTCCTGGAAGGAAAAACACACATGACATTGGAAACTCAGCCTCATAACCAATTACAACCACTAGGAATAATGTATTCAACTGGGTACAACCTGTAATCCCAGTCCTTAGGGGGATCCACTTCAGGTGCCTGGCCACACGGTAAGTGTGAAGCCAGCCTGGGTCCAAAAGCAAAAGGAAAAACGAAAACCACATCAACAAAACCAACTCACCGCCAAACACTGATCTATTATCTTAATTCTTATTTTCAATGTCTATGACTTTGGTCTATAAGTTTCTATTGATAGCAATTAATTAGATATCAATTATCTAATAATCAATTAAGCAAAAAAAAAAAAAAAAGGAGACCGGGAAGAAAGAATGGAGAGAAAAGACTGTGATACTTTAGATCATGGATATATTTTCCACTCAGAACGAGGTTTCCTTTGGTTGTTTATGACATTCAGCTGACCCAAATCTCTGACGATTTTGATCACACTGACTTCTAAGTTAAAGATAAAACATAATGTATTTATTCATTTATAGGCTTTAAGAATCCAGCATGTAAGCTGGGCGGTGGTGGCGCATGCCTTTCATCCCAGCACTTGGGGAGGCAGAGGCAGGTGGATCTCTGTGAGTTCGAGGTCAGCCTGGTCTACAAGCGCTAGTTCCAGGACAGGCTCTAAAACTACAGCAAACCCTATCTCAAAAAACAAAACAAAACAAAACAAAAATCCACTGTGTAAATTATAAGAAATGCACAAATCAAAATTTTAAGACAAAACAATACATAGAAATATTAAGAGTCATTTTGAGCTTTCCTTCTTACATCCTATAGGTTCTTGTGATGCATTTCCAGGTCTTGTTGACCTCACTGGATCTGCTGTCCTGGGCTGGGAGGAAAGGGAGCAGCTGGTTTGGCCAGCAGGGGGCGCAGACTGTCTTGCAGTCTTTCCACTCACCCTAATGCTGTTCACAATGGCGGCTGTTTTGCTCTCTGCAGCCTCTGGGTTCCCAATGAGGTAATCCCAGGCACAAAATACCCTCCAGCAGAAGGTGTAGTTTTCATTGGAAGCACTGGCCAGGCTGGTGCGCGAGTTCTTAGCCATTCTGCAAGAGAGGCCCCAGTCAGTCACAGGAGTGGGTCTCAGAGGGGGATCACTCTCTCCAGGGTGCCACAACCTGACCTGGGAACTTTGCGGAACCTGGGCAAAGCCGTCCTCTGACACAGGTCCTCAATCCCTGCTCAACGAGCAGAGCATTTTAGCGGCACTTGGACCCTCAGCCCATCCTTTCCCCAGTGTGAAATGGCAACAGTAATCTGATGGACAGTCCCACCTGCACAGTGGTGGCCAGCAGCCATTGATGTACACTTGTCCCAGGACTCCTCATGTCTGCAGCTATGATGGTAAAGTTGTCACCATCCCTCTGAGATCAAGCCATGTTCCTGTAGCTTCTGCCTATGGTAACTCCTCCCCATGGGGTCCCTAAGAACTGCTGAGTCCCTCCGGCCCAAGGCATTCCTTAGGTATTCAAGACAAGGCGATCCCTCTCTCTGCCTTTTAGGCCATTTCTCCGGTAGTAAGCATTGGCTTTCTTCCCCAGCTACTTTCTTGCTCCTACATCTTCTCTGAGTTGCTTTTAACAAGTAATACCTAGTAAAGGATTGAAATTGTTCTGGTGAGACCTTCAGGCCACCAGAAGATAAGATGAGAGCCTTCAGTCATTTGAAATGCCCTTGCAAGTCTCTCTCTCTCTCTCTCTCTCTCTCTCCCTTAGCTCTACATAGGATGCTAACCAGGAAGGGAGCCTGGTAGCCTGGTGCTTTTCCAAGCCAATGCATGCAAAGAGGAAAACCGAGTTGCCACAGGGCTCTGGGTGAAGCTGGTGGAGCTCACGATGGGGCACTGCAGGAGTTTTCACTCGAGCCAATTTGCTAGAGGCCCCTTTATATGGTGACCTCCTCTCAGTGATGACTAGGAGGCACCAATGGCATGACTCATCACCTGGTCACAGGTAAACATACAATCAAAGAGAGCTATTTGCTCTCTGTCGCCTCTGGCCTCCTGGATGTCATTGATCCTATCTTTAGTCACCTAGATGTCATCGAGTGCATCTTATTAGCACAGCTATGGCATTTTCTAAAGTCACATTTTCTAAAATCACCACACAACACATAAATCACTAAGCTTGCCTCTCCAGACCCTTCACAGAGCCTTGAACAAAGTAGTCAGTGTACAGTAAGTGCTGGTTAAAATTAGAATAACTCTCAAGCCTTGGTCTCTTCCTCTTATAAAATGGCTAGGAACTCATGACTTTAACAGAGTTATTGACAGGATGATGTGAGATCACACATGTTTTAACTGGACTCCAGACATAGTTTTGAGAAATCGACAGTCATACTTTTTTAAGAGGATGATGAAGCTGTAAGCAAACACTGCCATCCCCACCAGGAAATATGCCAAGGGCAGGCGGTAGCCGGCTCTCCCGATCCTTCTCTCTCTTCCATAGTACCCATAGAACAGGACAGAGTACTGAAGGTAGCCCTGCAAAGAGAGCCAAGATTGTCTCTGATTCCCAGATCCCAGAACTGTGGCCCTTTCAGCTCTCCTGCAAGGCCTGGGTGTAGCCAATGTTAGCCTTACCCCCAGGGACCAGACAGTGTCCAAATCCTGTGCAGACATGACCTGCTCCTGGGGAATGGTCTTACTGGCTGTACTTCCGAAGGGCTGGCCTGCGATTAACTGGTAAAAGAGGAAGGGTTAAGATGCTCTTCTGGGCTAGGGGATTAGAAGAAAAGAATGGCGCATCCCCATGTGTCTGTGCAGATGCCATGTTTAGGGTTTGCTTTATCTGTGCTGTTACTGTGTAAACCCATGTGAAAGAACTAGAAATGGCTTCTGTGGCTAGATCGTTGAGGTCCCCAGACCTCTTATGCCCCAAGGAAACCAACAGTTCTATATATAAAGAAGGAGTTTAGATGGAATACCAGGCAGGCAAACCAGCATCCAGGCCAACTATAGTCTGTCACCTCTTCTTGTATAATCAGAAAGATATGGCTATGAATGGTTTTTACAACATTAAATGGTTGGGGAAAATAATCCAAAGAAAAACAACATGATATGAAATTCAGATTTCAGCCACCCTCACTGGTCTCCACTATGCTCAAACCTTCTTTTGCGATACATGACAGATCTAAAGGGCAGTGATAAAGTTCAATACATTCACCATGTTCTTTGGCAGAAAGCTTGCCACCTCCTTCCTAGGCTTCTATGATAACAGCAAGGGCAGCAGGTTGTAGCACCTGTAGCCTCCCTTTCACGCCTTGCACCTCCTGGCTCCCGGGACAACTCTTACCTCGGGAATGACAACGAAAGCACCTGTCATCACTGTGAGCACTATGTTAATTCCGAATAACCACCTCAGGAAGATGAAGTAGGAGGCCACACCAGATCCGAAGTGACCTGTGGGAAGGCAACACGAGAGTGGCTTTGTTCAACACTCCCAGCACAGAAAGCCTGCGTCCAGCATCGTCCTTCACCTTCACCAGCAGCAGCATACACAGCAAGAGTGGTGTTACATTGATGACTGTCAGCATCCTGTGCCTGGTCCTCGGCCCCATGTACAGAAAGACTAGGTCTAGTTTACCAAGACCACTATCTGACAATGCCCCACAGCTGTACTCAGCTAGCATGCCGAGTCAAATTTACTCACTCGTGTATGTTCTGGGAAGTTAGCAACTTTTGAGACTTTCACATACTTCTATTTTGAATCACTTTGCACATTCTAAGGTCTCTCTAAGGTCCTTTGTCTTAATTTTGACATTAAAAATCTGGTATTAACACCCGGGGAAGCTGGATCAAGGGTTAGAAACTCCTTTGTAACATTCTGCGTGCACACCCTTCCTATGTATTTAAAGGCAAGAGAGCATTAAACTCCGTTGAAATATTGGACATGATTTTTATAACTTTGCATGTAGCCTTTGATTTTTTTTTTATTTATTTGAAATCTATTTTTCTGAGGCTGGAGAGATGGCTCAGCCGCTAAGAGCACCAGCTGCTCTCCCAGAGGACTTGGGTATGGTTCCCAGCATCCACATGGTAGCTCACAACTCTCTCCACTTCCACACACTCTCTTCTGGACTCTGTGGGCAATGTACACATGTGGGGCACACACACATGCAGGCAACATATGCACACACTTGAAAATAAGCAAATCCTTAAGAAGTATTTTTCAATAATAAAATAAAAACAGTTTCCTAGATAATTATCCCCTTTGCTTTTATGATTAAATGGGTCTCCATGCTAAGATCTCATTTCTTACATTTTCTTTAAGGGTTTTCATGATTTCTGGCTGTATGTTAATATTATTTAGTAGAACATTAAAATGAAAGGACTAGATTTACTCTTTTCAATTGAAACAGCTAAATCTGTTGTCCCAGCAGTATTTATCGAGTGATTTCTATTGACTTCAGTAATGGTTGAATGCAGAAGGAATAGTTTGTAGTCTTACCTGTTTTTTAAATGTTGGCCTATCCATTTGAATGTTGTTCAGCCCCCACACCATGCTGCTCTGTGCTGTTCAGTTGTTTAACTTTTCAAAACATCCTTTATTTTTAACCTTTTGTTTATGCAATTCCTTGGGAATATTCTTAGGAATATTTTCTGACTCCCATCTCCCAATTTATCTCTTGGAAAATTTCTTCTTGCATTTTATTAACATGTGATCAAGAACGCTGAGCAATACGCTGAGCAGATTTGTGGAATTGCATTAGACTTGGGGACTGATTTTTGGGGAAGTCTACAACTTTGAATGAATGTTTCCCTGTCTCTTCAAAAGAATATCATCAGCTTGGCTCAAGCTTCATGCTCATCTTCACTTTGGGACATCTTAAAGTTTGTTGATTCCTCTATGCATGTAGGCCAGGAGGAGAAGGAGATGATGAAGGAGGAGACTGGGGTATGACTTATTTATTTTTAGCATGGATTTTCTAAACATTTACAGTCTTCTATAAAAACATGTATTTTTACGTTTCTATCTGGGAGTTACCGTCTTCTCTGAGTTTTTCACTGATCCTTCAGAGTTTGCTGTCTGACTGATTGAATGAACTAGGAATGAACATGCAGCCATGCCTGAGTGTGGAAATGCAGCCTGTGTACTCTTCCATCCTGGGAGGTGGTGAAGGTACCAGGTCTTCCAACTCTGAGTCCCACATGAGCCGGGCCACTAGCTGTACAAGTGCCCTGGTTGACTCTATGCCATAATGGCCAAGGCCCACCAGGTACCTTAGGCTGTGTGCTGGCCACAACTGTACATCCCCCTCCACTCCTCCAGCAGATACTTACTTTCAATTTTCTTTATCCTCATTTCCCAGGGGATGAAGATGACCACAAAGTTACAGGCCAAACGGGCGAACTTCCGCCAGAGCTGCAGGAGAGGCCATGGTTAGGAAACTTCTCATTCATAACCTCGGTAATGGCTAGGGTTCTGGGGTTCTGGATAGAGGAGAGGATCTCATACATACCCACAGAACCTTTAATTATGGCTTCTCGGGTCATCAAGCATCTCCAAGACCAAAGTGGCCCCTTATTTTCCCTGTGTCCTGACCAGACAGTATATAACAGTTTGCCCTCTGTGCTATGGGTTCTGCATTCCTTTTTGGAGACAGGATCTGATAAACCCCAGGTTGGCTTCAAATTCACAATGTACCTAAGTATAACCTTGAACTTTGATCCCTCTGTCTCTACCTCACAAGTGTGAGGTCCTCACCACATCCAGTTAGTGTAATGCTAATTGAGATCAGGATTTTGCACAGGCTAGGCAACCACGCTACTAACTGAGCTATGCCCCTGCCCTGAGCTCTATACTGTTTTGGGTCAAAGTCTGCCTTATTCATGGGTTGAGGATGAGGAAAGGGGAAATCATGTGAAGAATGTCATCTCAAAATATCCATTTGAGCCAGCCATAGAGCCCTAGGAGCTCTGGGAGTGGAGCCTATAAATCTGTTTGGTTCACCAGCTCCCCAGATGAATCTATCTGCACCCTGGTTAAATACCAAAAGTCTAGAATCTTCCCTGAAAATGAGCTCCACCCCAGATTCATCTTGCATCCTACAAGCTAGTTTCTGGCCTTTGTCCTGGCCAAAGCTGCCAAGAATAAGCTTGGGAATGTTGTCTTGTGGCCTTATACAACTGCCAAGAGTATGAAATCATTCTCTCGTTCTCAAAGGAGAACAAAGAAGAACGTGGCCTATGCCGGCTCTGCTCTCCAGCAAAATTGACAGGTTGTGCATTCTAACACACAAACAGTCCGGGTTTGTGTTGGAAGCAAATGATATCATTGCACAAGGAAGAGCCACAAATGTAATTACCGCATTCCCAACTGTAAGACAGCACACGGTCCTAACACAGACTCACAGGATAATGTCATTCTGGATGCATCTGCTAAGGCCAGACGGCTGCTTGTACATGGAAATCTGAGTTTTATCAGAAGTTGGAATTGTCTTTAGCTCACGATTTGAGAGCCAAGTTAAAGACAGGCACTACTCCCACGAGCGGTCACACAGGCTGCATGTGAGCAGCCAGGAAGAGGTAGCCCTGTCTCTGGATTTTGATTATTAGGGTCACTGGTCTTTCTTGCAATTTTCTTATGTCTGCCTGGAATCATCTGCATTTTGCATACCTGCCTCATAACTAGAGCCTAGAAATACAGCAAACTTTCTGACCCCTCCTACCCCTATGGTCTCCAGAGGCAGGGTTGCTCAAGCATCCTTCAGCAAAGGCCCGGACTTATTAAACATCAGGTCTCTGCACTGGTTTCAAGTCCTAACATCAAAGAAGCAGAGGGCAGGAGTCAGAGATCTGGCTCTAGTTACCCCTGTACATCTGCCTCGTCATGAGCCTGAGGAAGTTCTTTTCTTTCCTTGGGCAGCCATTGTACAAGGAGCAGTAGAGGTCAGTGAGTGGCACCCAGTCCTTTTCCCATTTTTAATTGTCTGAAGATTTCAATTATATAATGATATAGCAAATATAGACAAGAAGCAAGAGCAATTTACATGTATGGGGTTGAGTCAGGAAGGGTCATAGATAATTCTTACAAAAATGAACCAGGCTTACCTATATTATACAACTGATAACTGGTGGTACCCAAGGCTAAGATCCAGGCTTGGCAGAGTTCCAACTTGTGGACTTGTCCCCTATTCTGCAGTTATTATTGCTGGGTGCTCCTAGCCTATGTGTGACAACTGGTACAACAGTGGCTTCTTACTGTGGGATAATGTTTTTGTATACTGTAAAGATTTGTCACTCATATAGTTTAATAAAATGCTGATTGGCCAGTAGCCAGGCAGGAAATATAGGTGGGACAACCAGACCAGGAGAATTCTGGGAAGAGGAAAGACAGAGAATCAGTCACAAGCTAGGTGCAGAGGAAGCAAGATGAGAATGGTTTACTGAGAAAAGGTACCAAGTGATATGGCTAAACTTAGACAAGAATTATGGGTTAATTTAAGTTGTAAGAGCTAGTTAGTAATAAGCCTGAGCTAATAGGCCAAACAGTTTATAATTAATATAAGCCTCTGTGTGGTTTCTTTGGGACTAAACAGCTGCAGGACTGGATGGGTCAGAAACTTCTGTCTACAAATGGTGCCCAAATGTTTGGCAAGAATTTCCACATAAAACCTGAGAAAGCTTTAAAAAAAGAATTCTAGACAAACAAGAATAGAGTCAAGTGCAGTTTCTTGGTAACTATCTTTCTCCTATAGGCTCTGTTTGTTGACAGCAAACAGAGTCGTGGCTCTTTAAGAGAGGCTTCCTAACTCAGTATTATCAGCAAAAACTGTGTGGCAGCTCTTTTAAGAGGCCCTACCACAAAACACTTAAATGGTGTTTATGAGCAGCTAGAAGCATGCTTCTTGATGGTGGCATGGACCTAGAAACTCTACAGACTTGTATATACATGGTCTGTAGACATACATGGTCATGTAGGCAATAAACATGACTCCTGCTAGTACCTCTGTCATGAAGATAGACTCTCAGGAAGCCAAGGAATGGGATGGAGCCAGCCACCAAAGCCACAGCTTTAATCCTAGTCATTTCACTTGGCGGATTAAAGACTCACGCGGTCACAAAAAGAGATATACAGTAAAGACATATTCAGACAAAGAAAACCTCTAAATGGTTTACAGTGTGTTTAAAAATATACATGGGCATGGGAGAGAAAAGAAAAAGGATAGAGAAAATTCTTTAAAAAAGAAATAGAGCCGGGCGGTGGTGGTGCACGCCTTTAATCCCAGCACTCGGGAGGCAGAGGCAGGCGGATCTCTGTGAGTTCTACAAAAGCTAGTTCCAGGACAGGCTCCAAAGCCACAGAGAAATCCTGTCTCAAAAAAAAAAAAAAAAAGAAATAGAGTAGTTGGGTATGGTGGCACACACCTTTAATCCCAGCACTTGGGAGGTAGAGGCAGTCAGAACTCTGTGACTTTGAGGCTAGCTTGGGCTACAAAGTGAGTTCCAGGACAGCCAAAGATACACAGAGAAACCCTGTCTCACAAAAATCAAAAATTAAAAAACAAAAATAAATGAAATAGAGTAAAAAAAGTCACATGAAGATGGAAAATAAACAGAGAGTCTGGAGACTGTATATTATTGTGTTGTCTTTGAATTTTTTGACTGCCGAGGAAGACCCAACAGTTGTTAAAAGATATTTGATTATAAATGCTGCTGGATTAATACAACCTTTATATTTTAAAAATGCCTTGACTTCAAAATTTAAGTCAAAAGATATGTTACTTTGGAGAAGAGGTTTCGCTTTTGTTTTCACAGGAAATGAGAGGCTGTGGATTCATTCTGGGTTAAGAAAAATAAGGCTTGATCGAGGAAGACTCCCTAAAAAAAAATCTCCAATAGGAGTGGATGGTTCAGATGATCCAACATTTTAGATGACATCTGTTGCAGTTTCCTCTGAGTTCTATATCCAGAACAGCTTCAAGACTGCTGACTAAGATGCCCACAGTCCCCCTCCAAAAATGGATTATAGATATTTGCTTTTGCTTAGTGTGTTGGTTACAAGTTGTTATGGATAATGGTCAGGAAAAATGCTAAACCAAGGATATTAGATTCAGGGTCTTGTTTTGAAAAGAAAAAAGGGAACTTCTGTGGGATAATGTTTTTATATATTATAAAGATTTGTCACTCATATAGTTTAATAAAACACTGTTTGGCCAGTAGCCAGGCAGGAAGTAGAGGTGGGGCAACCAGACCAGGAGAATTCTGGGAAGAGGAAAGGCAGGGAGTCAGTCACCAGCAAGATGCAGAGAAAGCAAGATGAGAATGCCTTATTGAGAAAAGGTACCAAGCGATGTGGCTAAACTTAGACAAGACTAATGGGTTAATTTAAGTTGTAGGAGCTAGTTAATAATAAGCATGAGCTAATAGGCCAAAGAGTTCATAATTAATATGAGCCTCTGTGTGTTTCTTTGGGACTGAATGGCTGTGGGACCGGGCGGGAGAGAAACTTCTGGGTTCTAGAGACAGTAGCAAGGGAGGCCGGCTGTGCCGCATGTGAGCTCTTTACCTCTGCTCCTGCTGCTTGGTAGCCTCGCGTCCTAGTCAACCTCCCTTCAAACTTCAGCACAATCTCTTTTGCTCGTCTGAGAGAAGAAAAACATAAAATTACCACAACTTTCCCATGTTCACCAGTTTCCAAAATAGGTGAAGGCAGAGCAGGAAAAGAACACCAACTGATACAGGAGTAGGATTAAAATATTTCATTTCCTGACTTTTGTTAACAAGAAAATGCTTTTTAAACTGTTTTAAGAGGTTGGAGAGGTGGTTGAGCAGTTAAGACTGCTTACTGCTCTCTGAGGACCCAAGTTCTGTTCCCAGCACTTACATGGTGGTTTATAGCCACTTACCATTCCAGTTCCAGGGGGTTGGATGCCCTCTTTGACTTCCACAGACGCCTGTACACACATCATAGTATACATAAAATCATGCAGGTGTGCTTGAACACACACGTGTGCACTCACACATACGCACACACAAATCTCACAACTGTCATAACATTTATGTGGATGAACTAATTGGAAATAGTGAATTCACACCAGTTAGTTATGACTGAATTTCTCCAAGTGTTTCTCAGGCTGGTAGCTGACTGAGTATCATAGGCTTTGGGTATCCTGAGAGTACTCAATATACCTTAGCTCCTCCACTTGACAGCTTGACTCTTCCAGGCATTTCTTTTTATTATGTTTCTTGAGATTTTATTTTTATGCATATGAGTATTTTTCTGCACGCATGTTTGTGTTCCCCATGAGTGCAGTGCCAGTGGAGGTCAGGGAGCTAGAATTCCTGGGACTGGAGTTATAGACCATTGCAAGCTGCTATTATTGTATGTCCTGGGAATGACCTCAGTTCTCTGGAAGATCACCATCTCTCTAGCCCCTTTTAGTCACATTTTTAGTAGTAAAAACCATACTTTTCTTCAAGGAGCCTGCTTCAAGAAAGGGACACTGTCAAGCTAATGAGTGTAGCAAAGTTGTGTTTACACGGCCATGAACCTGACCCAGCTTTGACAAATGACTCACTGATCACTATATTGAATCAACCAGAGATTTCCACTTAAACATATTATCCTTTTTGTTTTTTCTTCAAGACAGGATTTCTCTGTGTAGCCCTGGCTATCCCGGAACTCATTCTGCAGACCAAGCTGGCCTCAAACTCAGAGATCCACCTGCCTCTGCCTCCCCAGTGCTGGGATTAAAGGCGTGTGTCGCCATACCTGGAAAATTCTTGGCTCTTAAAAATGGACAGGATTTGGAATGGGAGAAATTTTATTTAGTCAATAAAATGCTTTCTTTACAGGAACGAAAACATGAATTTGGTTTCCTAAATCCACATAAAAATCCAGGTGTGGTGGTGACCACTTAGAATTTCAGTACTGGAAACAGGCAAGCTGACCTAGTCTGTTTGGTGAGGCTGATTTCATACAAGTGAGACACTTGTCTCATAAGATGATGTTGAGTCCTGAGGCATGGCACCAGAAGCTATAGCTTCCACAGTATGTACACAGACAAGTACCTGCTCTCTCTCTCTCTCTCCCTCCCTTCCCCTCTCTCCCTCCCTTCCTCTCCTTCCCTCTTTTCCACTCCCTCCCTTCATCTCCCCCCCACACACAAGTATGCACATGTATACGCACTCAGTAGGCTGAATTCATTGCAATAGTTATGGTTAAAATAATAACTGAATGAATAACAGGGTTGGATCATGAGTATTAGTATCACGAGCTGGGCTGATGTCAGAGGCTCTTAGACATGCACACTGTTCAAATAACCTAATGCCATATCACCCCATTGCAGAGATACTCATGCACACCTGAAGACCAGCAATGTCAGACACAGACCACTGAGGGTTACACTCAGTGTTCAAGAGCTCATTTCCTCTCAGTCAGTCAGTTTGTGGGGGTGACAGGTTTATTTAATAGGACATTCCTGTGTGTGCTTCCCCAAACTGT
Source organism: Ondatra zibethicus (assembly GCA_004026605.1). Taxonomy (NCBI): domain Eukaryota; kingdom Metazoa; phylum Chordata; class Mammalia; order Rodentia; family Cricetidae; genus Ondatra; species Ondatra zibethicus. The sequence continues at coordinate 72,939 of PVIU01000081.1, forward strand.
CCTGATAACACCCACTGGATACAAATCCTTTGGGAGCACAAGGGGCAGGCAAGTCAGTTCCTGTTTCCACAGACAAGGTGACTTCCCCAAATCATTACTTCACCAAATCCTGGATTTTAGACTTCCTTCCCAGTAATTGCAATACCTTCAATTATACTTTGTTTTTGTTGAGTCTGGATCTCGTGTGTGGCTCAGGCTGGCCTTGAACTTGCTATACAGCTAAGGATGACCTTGAATTTCCCCTTCCTCCTGTCTTCACTGTCTGAATTTTAATGCCCTCATTATTGTAGCCTACCACCCACACTGGCTCTACTGTGATCAAAACAACAGGTACAGAAAGAATGAAAGTTGGTGCCCTAGTCCATACTATGAGTTATATTCCACTTAAACATATTATCCTTTTGGTTTTTTCTTCAAGACAGGGTTTCTCTGTGTAGCCCTGGCTATCCCGGAACTCATTCTGCAGACCAAGCTGGCCTCAAACTCAGAGATCCACCTGCCTCTGCCTCACCAGTGCTGGGATTAAAGGGATTAAGGACATCTTTCAAACATGCATACAGCATGCATGCAAATGAAATAAAATAAAATAAAATACTGTGAAAGTCAAAACAGCAAAGAATGTCCTCGTCTTATTTGTAACTTTGTTCCTTGCACATATTTTTTGCACTCTTGTTTTGGGACAAGGACAGTGGAATGCAGACATGCATCAAAGAGTTGTCCTTAAAGGGCTCCCTTCTCAGGAACGATGAGCCGGCTGTCAGGATGCATTGATGAAGAAAAGGGTGCAGCAGTACTGTGGTGGAGGATGACAGGTGTGGAGGGATGAGGGAGAGCAGCACACAACACAGGCCCAGTTAGTGAAGTGGTGCTCCAGCAGTTTTTCAAGGTGAAGGGCAAGAGAAGCAGGTCACAGGGGATGACAAAGGAGTCTGGCAGTCAGCCTGAGGGGCGGCCTGTGGCTGACGTTGCTGGCGCTCTGGTGTTTCAGGCAGCGTGACTGAATTCACCAGCCACCCAGGTCCGTCTCTTATTCCTGAAGTTATCTGAAAGGATGGTAAGCATCTGATCTGCTCTGGTCTCAATATTAAAAAAGGGTTAAATCTGAGCTGGGGAGACGGCTCAAGGGAGTGAATTGCTGACTTACTTAGGGTTTTTTGTTTGTTTGTTTGATTTTTTTTCTTTGTTTTTGTTTTTTTTTTTTTGTTTTTCAAGACAGGGTTTCTCTGGGTAGCTTTGGAGCCTGTCCTGGCACTTGCCCTGTAGACCAGGCTGGCCTCGAACTCACAGAGATCCACCTGCCTCTGCCTCCCAAATGCTGGGATTAAAGGCATACGCCACATCCAATCGGCTTTAGTTAGGGATTTTATTGCTGTGAAGAGACAGCATGACCATGGCAACTCTTGTAAAGAAGACATGTAATTGGGGTGACTGGCTCACAGTCTCAGAGGCTCAGCCCATTATCGTTATGGGGGCGAGAATGGCAGCGTGCAGGCAGATGTGGGACTGGAGCTGAGAGTGCTCCATCTTGCACGCAACACAAAGTCAACTGATGGTTGCACTGAAAGAGTTTAAGCAAAACAAACAAACAAACAAACAAAAAACCCAAAACCTCAAAGCCCGCGTCCACGGTGACACACTTCCTCCAGCAAGGCCACGCCTCCTAGCAGTGCCACTCCCTGTGGGGGCACTTTCTTTCAGATCACCACAATGCTTACCACGTTAGCATGAGAAAAACTAAAGTTGGATACCCAACCTGGGTAAAAGCTGGGTACAGCAGCTTCTGTTTGTAAGCCTAGCACCAGGTGGGTGGAAGAGGAGACAGGGTACCGGGCTGGAAGAGCGAGCTCCAGGTTGTTCCATGAGAGACTCTGTCTCAAAGAATAGGGTGGAGAATAACAGAGGAAGATGGCTGACGTTCATGCCTGGACATTGCTAGTGCATACATAGGTCAACTCTTGTTCTCTCTTTCTCTCTCTCTCTCTCTCTCTCTCTCTCTCTCTCTCTCTCTCTCTCTGTCTCTCTCTGTCTCTCTCTCCTCTCTCTCTGTGTCTCTCTCCTCTCTGTCTCTCTCCTCTCTCTCTCTGTCTCTCTCTCTCTCTCACACACACACACACATACACACCCAAACGCACACGCACGCGTGGTTTAACTTTCCATTACTCAGGCAAAAACTATCATTTCTGAATGGTGTTGGAAAGTTCCGGTAAAACTTATTCTTCCTTAGTTTTAAATTAGTTCCTCTAACGATGATTATATAAGATCTCTATGGTTCAATATAAGAGACCTGGACTTGGGGTGAAAGCATTTAGTTTCTTTATTTTTAAATTTATTTATTTATGTATTTGTTATATCAGCCACAGTTCCCCCCAGCTCTGCTCGTCCCAGTCCCTCTCCTCAACTCCCCCCCATCTGTTCTCAACCCCCAATCCTCTCTTCCTCTATTTCTGTTTAGGAAAGGGCAGGTCTCCCATGAGTATCTGCAAAACATGGCGTATCAAGTTGCAGTAAGACCTAGCACCTCCCCATGTATCAAGGCTGGGCAAGGCAATGCAGTATGAGGAATAGGGTCCCAAACGTTTGTAAAAGAGTCAGAGACAGCTCCTGTTCCCACTCTTAGGAGTCCCATAAGAGGATTAAGCTACACAACTGTCACATATATGCAGAGGGTCTAAGTCAGTCCTATGCAGGCTCCCTGGTTGCCAGTTCAGTCTCCGTGAGCCCCTCTGAGCCCAGGTTGATTCTGTGAGTATTCTTGTGGTGTCCTTGACTCCCCTGGTTCCTACAACCCTTCCTCCTCCTCGTCTACAGGATTCCCCAAACTTTGCCTAATGTTTGGCTGTGGGTCTGTGTCTGTTTCCATCAGTTCCTGGGTGTAGCCTCTCTGACGATAATCGGGCTAGGCACCAATCTGGTCACAGGAGACGGCCAGATCAAACTATGTATCTGCTTTTGCTGGGAGTCTAAACTGGGGTCTTCCTTGTAGATTCCAGAGAGACCCCCTTGTGCCAGGTTTTTACCTGACCCTGAAATGTTCCCACTTTCCAGTAGTCTCTTTCAGTGTCCTCCCACTCCTCCATTGCCCCACCCCCAACCTGATCTGCTCAACTTCCTGTCCCCACCCACCCTCAGTACTCTCAAGGAATCTCTTCTGTTTTGCCCAGAGGATCTAGTTTAAAGGTGATCTCAACATTCATGGCGGCGGGGGTGGGGGGGTGGCTAGGGAAGTGTGTCGGGGGTGGGTATTTGCTCAGGGTGTTTTCTCAATCAGTCTCTCTCATCTGACACGTGGGCACACCGCTGCTCACCCTCAAAGGATGAAGATGATGAGATCCAGAAACAGACATTCGGGGAAGTGGGCAGAGGAAAACCCAGGCTAGCCTTCCGAGACAGAAGTGCAGATGTCTTTAACCAGAGAGACATGTTGATCAGACTGGTGGTCAAGTCCCAGGAAAGGATGATTGGATAGGCAGATGCCCCAGCCTGATAGATGGGAGGTGTGAAGGGAAAGGAATGAGCACTGGCATCTAGCAAACCACCCCGAAGAGCATGATGTGACAGTGGTTCTGGGTACACAGGAGGCGGCTGAACAGCAGGTAAAGGGACTGATGCACAGGAAATTTATCCATAACGTATCTAAACATGATGTTCACCATCACAGCTCAGTAACATCAGTCATGAAGACCATGCCGCCAACTCCCCTTATGGGATCTGTGACAATCACCCCCTTCTTAGGCATGCATGTTACATATTACATACACATTACATGCGCATTGAACACATAACTAACACCCACAGTGCTTAGTGCATCTCATGTTCAATAAGCTCAAATTTCAGGAGTTCAAAGTTGAGTGGACAAAAGGATGAAGCTGAATGAATATTAAAAATGCTTGGGACCTGGGATGTCATTCAGTGGTCGAGTATGGACTATTAGGTGTGGAGCCTTGGATCCCATCCCTAGGGTCATGGAGGTGAGAGGAGAGAAAGGGTAGGGGGGATTGAGTTCATCTCCCATAGTGTCTGGCTCTGCTTCTGAGAGGTGCCACAGGCCGTGTTTTTGACAGCACTCTGAGGGCTTGGCTATTGCCATTTTCAGCAACACTGTTACAGGAGGTAGGAGTCATAGCCTATCTCCACTTCAGCTTTAAAGAGAGGACCCTGTACCTAGAGAAATTGGGGAACTTGTCCAATGTCAAACAGCTAGAGATGGAAAGGGCTAGTGTTTGAATTCAGGGAGGGAGTCTGTCTTAAAAGTCTAAGCACTTAACTACGAGGGAGACAGATTCTTTAATAGACTCAAAATATATCCTAATAACCTGGTCGCCCACTGAAGAGACTTCCTTCCCAGGAGAGACAAAAGCGGGAGGTGAAGGGGATGTCTCTTTGATTCTGGCTCTCACCCTGTCTTCTGGGAGTTGGGAGACAATGTGAAAATCTAGTGTTTAGAAAAGAGATTAGAAACTTCAAACTGTCTACCAACACACACATACACACCACACACACACACACGTATGCACACACCCCCACACACACACCTACACACACACACCCACACACACACACACACAGAGGCACTGTAACAGCTATGTGACTAGATGGTCCCTTCCAGTATCTTTGGGACTTCTCTGAGTCAGATGCAAGATGGTCATGGTTCCAGCATCCCTATTCCCCCTGGTACCATGGGCAGGATGGAGCTGTTTATCATAAAGTATATTCGTACTTACTACTAATGATTGCTGTGGAGGCCCTTACCTCAGCGCCCGCAGCTTCTGTCCCATGGTCCAGGGTCTGCAACGGATGTTGGCCATGAGATCTTTCTGGAACTGTATATTCTGGAAGATTTGCTCTGGATCATTGCTGTCCCCTGTTTCATCAGCATTAAAGCTGTCATCCGAGTTACTGAATGGAAAGTAGAGGAAATCTGATTATAGAATTGCTTTCAGCAAAGAGCATCTTTCCTGGGTATTTTCTGCATCTGACTGTCCTAGGGTCAACTATATGATGTGTGTGTGTGTGTGCAGACTGAGACTCAGGAGCCCATAGAAACTCATTTGTGGGACTCTATTACTTCAGTGCTTGGCAAAAAAGAGTGATTTCCAAGGCAAGAGGCACCAAAGGAAGAGGAGAGGAGGGTTTCCCACATTTGAGCCTATGCTAGAGGAGCAGTGGTTTTGATAGGGGACACAATCTCATTTGTAGGCTCACCCAGGTGACCAGCAAGGCTTGGAGGCAGATTGCCTCCTTCTCCCACAGACATGTATCACCTGGAGACGCCTCTCTGTTCACCTGTGTTCATTTTAAAGCCAAGACAAGGGAGTTAAGTGAGTGGTTTTTGCAAAGAAAGAATGAGTTAAGTGACGCACAGGACAGGCTCCTCTGGGGCATAGCGACCACGTAGAAGAACACTTTTTCAACAGTAACAGGGCCTTTCCCCCTAGTAATATTTAATATATAACTCAATACTTTTTTAAGTGGAGATGAATAACCTATGGCTTTAGCAAGAGAAAACATTTCCTTTAGTTCTAATTGAGATGTCTTTTATCTGCTCGAAGCAAAAATTTCTCCGGAGTTAGCAAAAGTTTCAGTATTTAACAAGAACAACAAAAATAAAAAATAAAAAATGAACACATTCAGTTCCCACCCTCACCCACTTCTAAGTTACCAGAAACCTTTTCCAGGGACACCTGATTTATCTGAGGTGACAGGTGTCTTGTCTGCTCTCTTCCGACACTAGCACTGAGGAAACAGGGACAAACTGGAAAACGCCCATGTGTGCGCTTTTGGTGTGTGCTCTACTGGCCGGCAACCAAGTGAGGGCCGAACACAGCTCCAGTCAAGAAACAGCAGCTTGCTGCTTCTCCCTCTGGGGGAACATTTGCTGTGCTCGACACCCCAGCTCCCATGTGACCCCAGAGAAGTAAGTTTAGGCATATTCATTTGGAGAACCCAGAAGGGCACTTACCCAAGCAGCAGGGAGTCCTGGTAGAGGTAGCACTGACTGGCGTTTCTCCGGATGCTTCTGTAGCGCTGGGATGCCTTTGAAGTTTTCATGAGGCCTGGTTTGCTGCCAGTGGTCCCTGAGGATCTGGGAGGCTGGGAGCCTGCAGGCAGGGGTCTGTTTCAAATGAGCTTTCGGAAAGGGGCCTGTAGAGCTAATGTGCTCTCCTCCCTCAGAAGCAGGAGCAAATGCCTGCCTGCATCTGGTGCCAGGAACAGAAAAGAAGCCAGAAGGCCAGTCAGGGTCATACATATGTAATAGTGAGGTGGGCGTGCCCACATTGATTGGCTGGGATCTGGACAGTAGGAGGCGTGGTCCAGTGGCCTAGGGATGATTTGGTTTGTCCCAAGGTCTATCTACAATCTCCTGTGCCCAGACTGGACTCAAGGACTTGCAAACTCCCCTCCATCTTACCATGAGCGACAGTCAAGGAATGCTTAGAGAACATAGACGGCAAGGCATGGTGTTCTCCTTCTTGTGACTCCAGAAGAGGCTTAGAGACCGCAAGCACAGACAATAGCACTCTATTCTTCTCCCCCCTCCCCTTACATCTTTTTGTTTACATACTGTGAAAGATGTCAAGCTTACAGAAAGGTGATACCGCCGTACCATAAACATCTGGCTACTTCCGATGTAGATTTATCACTTACGTTTTGCCACAGTTAGTTCTACCCATGTTTTCTTTGCTACTGACCATTTGCTAGTAAACTCTAGAAATAATGACAGTTCAGCCTTAAAGACTTCCGTGTTCTAGTAATAAAAACCAAATTACTTTAGTGATAGTTTTACATGTATTAAGTGTGGACATAACAATATGTACAAGGACCTCTTGTAACGCTGAGTTTGAGAAAAATTAAGGTTTCTTTTTTTAAGGGCTGGAAAGATGGTTTAGCAGTTAAAAGAATTTGCTGCTCTTCCAGAGGACCTGAGTTCAGCTCACTAACCACCTGTAACTCCAGCTCCAGGGACCTGATGACCTATTCTGTCCTTTGTGAACACCTGGAGGTCCATGACTCCCTCTCTCTTTCTCTCTCTCTCCCTCCAAAACAATCCTTAGAAAATAGGACTCTGGAGATCCATGTATGTTGGAGATGAAAAAATAAATAGCCTCAGAAAATTGGTCATCTTGCCCATACTAGGCCTTGGAGAAAGGCCTGAAACTCCTCCCTGTTCTAGCCCAAATGGGTCCTGTTCCCTTGTCTCCTGCAGGTTTCCCTTGTTAGCTGTACACTGACTTCTCAGCCAAACATCTCACCCAACCCTAGGGCCTTCCTGCATTTGTGAACTCCATACCTGTTTGCTAGTGAACACCCAGGGCACTTGCTGCTTGCAGTGAATTAACTAACCTGTGTGTTGCTGAGCAGGATAACGCAGTGCTGGAAGGCATGACTAAGCTTGGCAGACCAGTCTATGACTCCACATATTAGTGAGTAAAGTTCAGGGCAAACCACCGAGCAGGAAGGCAGGCATTGGTAACTGCAAGTATGGGAAAGGGAGACGGTCTCATTCATTTATTCGTTTGTTCCTCCTTTGACTCCCTAGCAAGTAACTCCCTTGCTCTAACATACTGGCCACAAGCAAAATCTCTAGTAAAAGGCAAGAGAGAACTCTTATCAAATGAATGAGTCTCTTTTGTGCAATTGTTTGGATTTAATGCGTTCTTGTGGAGATTGTTAAAATGAATTTAAAAATAACTGCTAACTTTAAATTATTTTAATTAACATATGATTGTACATATTTAAGGGGTATTGTGTGTTATATTTATATACAATAAAATGTAAATAGAGTCAAATCAGTGAGCAAACTCATGGTGTGGAGTGTTTAGCATTTCTTTGTGCTGGGAGCACTCAAAATCCATTTTTTTCTGGCTATTTTGGAGTACACAATCAATTTAAATAAAAGTTTTCCACATGATGACATTTGTAGGGGTCTCCTCACGGTTTCTTTGGTCCAAAGTCCCCCAACTTTTTGCTAAGGACATGTGACTGAGGCCCTGATGGCTGGTCCTTACTGCTTTGTGGGTGAACTCAGACCCAACACCACCTTTACTCCCGGGTTCTGCCCCCTTGGGATGCCAGAAATCTGGGCAGAAAGTGCAAATAGAGAGGCATCTTTCTGAATGCAGGAATGGATGACCGTGCCTGGCTTCGGTCCCCTCTGAGAGTGTGATTAGAAGCCCAAGAGCTACTGGATAATCCTGTCAGCTCAGCATTGGCATAGTGATAGCACTGAAAAGCCCCTGAAAACTTACAAGTCAAACATTCTTCCTAAAAGGAATACAATCAATGTCAAAATGGCTCACGACTATTATAATAAGTTTACACACTATACATACTTACAGGGTCCACATGGTGGGAGAAAAAAAGTAACGAAGAGAGAGGAGGAGCGAAGACAGGACCTTTCGCTATAGCGTGTGGGCCCATCATTTCCAAGAAGAAAACATTAAAATTTAGTCATAAACCCCAGAAGATTTGAATAGAAATCACCAGGTGGCTTAGCTTTCAGGAACAAAAATGTTCATTTCCTACATTGCCGATTAGGTTTCTTTATCCTGCTAAGTGGATTCTATTCTGAGGCCCAAATATCCCCGAGAGCATCTTGACCCTGTAGACATTAGTCTGTTCCTCCATCTGCTGAGTGCCTGCTTCTCAGGTAACAGTTTCTAGCCTGGCAGTTTCATAAGAGGGCAGGCTTTCTTCCTCTTGGGATTGAGCTGAATGCCAGTTACATTGTTTTTAGCAACTCTGAAAGCTTTGGTCTGAAGTTGAGAAATGTTTAGGGTTTGTAATTTAGAGAAGGTGGTTAAAACAATAGTCAGCGATCTGAGCCACAGCTGAATTGGTTGAGACACAAGAAGAGTATCTGGTTGTTTTCAGCTACAAATAATCTAGACACTCAGAATTCATGCTGATATTCCCAGGGGACTGTGGAACTCTTGCTCATTTAGAGCAGTGCCAGGGACAACGGTGGGCTTGGGGGGGAGTAACCTTTACCACAGTTGTTCCTCAAAGCAAGTAAGGACAAGTTGTCAACACCACACAACCCTTTCAAAGGAAATGCTTTAAGATGAATGGGGAGGCCCACTCCAGGAATCCCAGAACCCGGGAAGGCAAGGCAAAAGAACCATTGCAAGAAAAACTCCTCGCCACATAATAATCAAAACACTAAACATACAGAATAAAGAAAGAATATTAAGAGCTGCAAAGGAAGAGGACCAAGTAACATATAAAGGCAGACCTATCAGAGCAATACCAGACTTCTAAATGGAAACAATGAAAGCCAGAAGGTCCTGGTCAAGTGTTAGGCAGGCATTAAGAGACCATGGATGCCAGCCCAGACTACTATACCCAGCAAAACTTTCAATCACCATAGAAGGACAAAATAAGATATTCCATGACAGAAACAGATTTAAACAATACCTATCCATAAATCCAGCCCTACACAAAGTACTAGAAGGAAAACTCCAATCCAATAAAGTCAGCTGCTCCCACAAAAACACAGACAATAGATGATCTCGCAGCAGCAAATCCCAAAGAAGGGAAAAGCACACACAATAACATTATCAACAACAAAAACTAAAATAACAGGAACAGCAATCATTGGTCATTAATATCCCTTAATATAAATGAACTCAACTCACCTATAAAAAGAAACAGGCTAACAGATTGGATGTGAAAACAGAATCCATCCTTCTGCTGCACACAAGAAACACACATCAACTTCAAAGACAGACATCACCTCAGAGTAAAGGGTTGAGAAAAAATTTTCAATAAAATGGACCTAAGAAACAAGCTGGTGTTGCTAGCCTAATATCTAACAAAATAGACTTTAAACTAAGATCAATTAAAAGAGACAAAGAAGGAAATTTCATATTTGTCACAGGAAAAATTCATTGAAGAAATCTCAATACTGAAAATCTGTGCCCTAAATACAAGGGCACCCTCATATGTAAAAGAAGCATTAATAAAGCTTAAATCACATGTTAAGCCTCACACACTAATAGTGGGAGACTTTAAGACCCCACTCTCATCACTGGACAGGTCTGCCAGACAGAAACTTAACAGACAAATAAGGGAACTAATAGATGTTATGATTCAAATAACTTAACAGACATCTATAGAAGATTCCGTACAAACATAAAAGAATATACCTTCTTCTCAGCACCTCACGGAATCTTCTCAAAAATTGACCACATACTCGGTAACAAAGCAAGCCTCAACAGATTAAAAAAAAAATGGAATAACCCCACGCATCTTATTGGATCACCGTGGCTTAAAGTTAGAATTCAACAGCAAGACTAATTTCAGAAAGCCCACAAACACATGGAAATTAAACAGTGCTCACCTGTATCATCAATGGGTCAAAGAAAAAAATAAAGACATTAAAAACTTCCTAAAATTCAATGAAAATGACCACACGACATACCCAAACTTAGGGGACACAATGAAAGCAGTGTTAAGAGGAAAGTTCACAGCACTAAATGAACATAAAGAAGCTGGAAAAACCCCATACCAGTGAACTACCAGAACACCTGAAAACTCTAGAACAGAAAGAAACAAACTCACCCAGGAGGACTAGACAACAGGAAATAATCAATTGGAGATCTGAAATCAACAAAATAGAAACAAAGAAAACAAACAAAGAATCAATGAGACAAAGAGTTGTTTCTTCAAGAAAATCAACAAAATAGACAAACCTTTATCCAAACTAACCAAAGGGCAGAGAGAAACTATTCAAACTAACAAAATCAGAAATGAAAATGGGGACATAAAAACAGACACAGAGGATATCCAGAGAATCATTAAGTCATACTTCCAAAACCTGTACTCCACAAAATTGGAAAACTTAAAGGAAATGGACAATTTTCTGGGTAAGTATTGCTTACCAAAATTAAAAACCACTAAGGAAATAGAAATTGTTATCAAAAGTCTCCCAAACAAAGAAGCCCAGGATCAGATGGTTTCAGTGCAGAATTCTACAAGATTTTCAAAGAAAAACTAATATCAATAATCCTCAAATTGTCCCATACAATAGAAACAGAAGGAACATTGCCAAACTCCTTTTACAAGGCTGCAGTTACCCTGATCCCAAGCCACAGAAAGTCACTACTAAAAAAGAGAATTACAGACCAATCTCTCTCATGAACATTGATTCAAAAATACTCAATAAAATACGGTCAAACTGAATCCAAGAACACATCAGAAAAATCATCCACCAATGACAGTTTAATGCTGGAGAAGATGTGGAGAAAAGGGAACACTCCTCCATTGCTAGTGGGAGTGCAAACTTGTGCATCCACTTTGGAAATCAGTATGGTGATTTCTCAGAAAATTAGGAAGCAATCTACCTCAAGCTCAGCAATACCACTTTTTGGTATATACTCAAAGGAAGTTCAATCATACCATAAGGATGTGTGCTCAGTTATGTTCATAGCAGCATTATTCATAATAACCAGAACCTGGAAACAACCTAGATGCCCTTCAACCAAAGAATGGATAAAGAAAATGTGGTTCATTTATACAATGAAGTACTACTCAGTGGTAAAAAAATAATGACATCTTGAAATTTGGAGGCAAATGGATGAATCTAGAAAATACCATGTTGAATGAGGTAATACAGACCCAGAAAGACAAATCACTAATTAAGAAAATGCCTTACAGCTGGATCTCATGGAGGCCTTTCCTTAACTGAGGCTCCTTCCTCTCTGATGACTCTAGCTTGTGTCAAGTTGACACAAAACAAGCAAGCACCGGGAGTGACGTCTGACAGCATCTCCTTAGGTTTCTTGCGGAGTTGCTGTGTGAGCTTCAACAGAAGCAGGGAAGCCAAAGCATCTGTAGTTACCAAGGGGAACAGAGCAGAGCAGGTACCAGAAAAAAAACAGGTTTGCTGCATTGATCTGTTGCCATAGCTCAGACAGTTCCAGGTCTCTGCTTTGGTATGAAGGTGGAATTTGAAAATTCTGTTTTTTTGGTTTTTTTTTTTAAGATCCGCTGACCCCCCTTTTCATTCATTGATTTTTGTTTTAAGGTACTTAAAATTCTACCGCAGATTGAAAAGATGTATGATGCGTTGATACCATGAATATAGACACTGTGTTCATGTCACATTCACTAGCATATTTTACATGGAACCCTTTCATTGCTTGCTTTATAAAGCCCTTTTAAATTTTGTTTTCTGGGGCTGGAGAGATGGCTCAGTGGTTGAGAGCTGCTCTTCCAAAGAAACCAGGTTTGGTTTCCTGCACTCACAACCATCTGCAACTTCAGTTCCAAGGGATCCAGTGCCTTCTTCTGGCCTCCCAAGACAACAGCATGTAGCAGGAGTAGCTGCTTTTTTGTCCCGGCTGTCTAGAACTGAAATAATCACACAGAAACCATATTCATTAAAACACTGCTTGGCCCATTAGCTCTAGCTTCTTATTGGCTAACTCTTAATTTAACCCATTTCTATTAAGCTGTATATTACCACGAGGTCGTGGCCTACCAGGAAAGTCTCATCACGTCTTTCTCTGGTGGCTCCATGGTGTCTCTCTTCTCTCTGCCCTTCCTTCTCCCAATATTCAGTTCTGTCTTCCCTGCCTGCCTAAGTTCTGCTGTATCAACAGGCCAAGGCAGTTTCTTTATTCATTAACCAAGACAGAAGGACCTCCCACATCACCAGCACGAATACGATGCATAGACACATGTACAGGCAGACACTCATACACAAACTCTTTAAAATTTGTTTCCTTTAAATGACAAAGCATTTTCTGCTCCAAATAGAATAATTTCCCCAAAGCAGGACCTACAGTTCAATTACTCCTGATCCCCAACCCCACTGATGTGGGATTCCATTCTGTATACTGTGAATATGTTTTATTGCTATTGGTTAATACCTATGGCAGGCAGAATAGCACTAGGCAGGAAAACTAAATTGAAGGCAAGGAGAAAGAAGGCAGAGTCAAGCAGACGCCATGTAACTGCCAAAGGAGAAAGATGTTGGAACCTTACCAGTAGGCCTCAGCCTCGTGGTGATACACAGATTAATAGAAACGGGTTAATTTTAGATCTAAGAGCTGGTTAATAAGAAGTCTGAGCTGATAGGCCAAACAGTGTTGCGATTAATATAGTTTCTGTGGGATTATTCAGATCTGGGTGGCCAAGAAACCAAAGCAGAGTCTCCACTTACACCCCACTGAGGTTTTACCATCTCTGCAGTCATCCTGTGTCTCCACTTTGAGTTAAAACATAGTTCACACCTCACAGTGTCCCTGCTTTTCCGGAAGCTTCTGCCGCTTGAACTTGTCTATTATTGCTTGCTTAGAAATTTCACAACCTGAGGAAGTGACAGCTAGGATGCTAGCAATAGTGAGTAAAGTCATCTTTTTTTAAAAATTTATTTCATATGCATTGGTGTTTTGCCTTCATATATGTCTGTGTGAAGGTGTTGGATTCCATGGAACTGGAGTCACAGATAGTTGTGAGCTGCCATGTGGGTGCTGGGAATTGAACCCTGGTCTTCTGGAAGAGCAGTCAGAGCTCTTAACTGCTGAGCCAGCTCTCCAGCCCCAGTCATCTCTCTTTCTACATCACTTTTAGTTTCCAACGTTCCTTTTTCCAGAAATTTCCACAGGGGCTTCTTGTCCTCTCGCTCACCTAGGCACAACCTGGTGCCATTACCAGAAAGCCCAACCAGCATTAAGCTGGCGTTTTGCAATGAGACATGGCCATGGATCTCCCCAGGCAAAGTGAATGAGCTCTGAGGAGCTGCAGCTAGCAAACAGATGCCACACACAGGCCCTCCCATCTCCCAGAAAGGCTTGGAACTGTGCTCATTTAGTGGAGGTGGAAATGTGTTCCCAAGATTCCTTTCTCCAATTACAACCCAGATTTGTGTGAGATTTGTAGGGAGACAAGAAGGAGTTGGTAGCGTGTTTGCTCTGAGGATAGGCTAGGGGCCCCAGGACACCAGAAGCAGTGGCAGATGCAGTCTCTTACCTGCTGGCCTGCCCCCTGCATGGACCACGCAGGCCCTCCCCTGCTCCAGACTCCACTGAGTCCCCTCAACAGCTCCAGGTCCTGGGTCAGGTGTGTGTGCAGCTCACCAACTTCTTTTGTGTGGCATCTATGTTTTTGAGGGTGGAGGTGATGAGAGAGATTTAGGTTTTAGTTTGCCCATCAGGGTGCTCTCTTTCTCCTCCATTCTTATCCTGAGAAACAATGTTGTTTCAGCTAGTAGAAGACAAGGAAAAGTCATCTCTATAGATACAGGCCAAGTGGAGGATATGGAAATGGAAAGATTATCCAGGGCTATTTGAAGTCTCAATGCAACTACAGGTAGCTTATAATAAGGAGAAACCAGGGGGATCTCACCTGGCACAGCAGAGGAGGTGACAGGAAAACAGGAAGAGGCTGTCTTGGAAGATGTTGGCCTTCAAGAATGAAGGTTGCAGCCACAAGCCACAGAGCACTAGCTCTCTCCAGCAGCTAGAGGAGGCAAGGGACATTTGGCCCTGGAGCTTCTGATTGGTGTTTTTTCTTTCTTTGTTGTGGAATATCAACTGTGATGGTTTGAATGAGAACAGCTGTCATAGGCTCATATGTTTGAATGCTCAGTTCCTAGTTTGTGGAACTGTTTGGGAAGGATCAGGAGGTATGGCCTTGTTGGAGGAGGTGTGTCACTGGGGATGGGCTTTGAGGTTTCAAAAGCCCAGGCCACTTCGAGTGTCTCTCTTTTGGATGAGAATGTAAGTAGTCTCTCAGTTACTGCTCCAGGGCTATGCCTGCTGCCTATTGTCATACTCTCTGCTACGGAGGGCATGAACTCACCTTCTGAAATGTAAACCCCAATAAACTCTTCTATAAGTTGTCTTGGTCACAGTGTCTTATTACAGTAATCGAAAAGTAACTAAGACACCATCTCTCTATGGTTCTCAGGTTCGTCTGGCATTTGCTGTGTATCACAGGTTGGCCTCAACTTTGGAGTCTACCTGCCTCAGGCTCTTAAGTGCTGGGAAGATGGGCATGTGCCACCCACACTTGGATGATTTATGTTATTTTAAAGTAACAGCTCAGGGAAACGTTATGCTAACAGTAGACAACAAACAGTTATTTAATCTTTAAAATGAACAGAGTAGTCGTCTCCACTTTGAGATGATTTTTGAAAAGATAAAATGAATGAAAACTCTAAAGGAGGCCGAGAAGAGTGTTAGACCTAGAAACTATTCATAAATGTTATGTGTATTTGTGATAACTTCATTTTAAAATACCGGGCTAATATCTGTGATTTTTGTCAAGGAGTTGGCATATTTAATATATAGAAAGTTACACAAAAATTAGGACGCTTGATTTTTAAGTGGATAAACTGTTCACTGAAATTAATATAAATATTAACAAATTCAGGTGAAATTTCTCCATCTCAGACTATTTGACCACCCTGGCCCTAAACTGCATGCTCTCTAGTACCCACTGCACTACAAAATGAAACAAGGATAAAGTAAAATTTGATGAGAAAGATATTTGAAAGACAACATCGAAGCCTGATGTTCTGATTGTTTTATTGGTGTTGTGATAAACACCATGAGAAAGGCCATTTGGGGAGGAAAGTGTTTATTTGGCTTATATTTCCAGGCCTCCATCCACCATGGAGGGCACTCAAGACAGGAGCGTGAAGTAAAAACCACAGGAGAACACTGTTTACTGCCTTGCTCCCTGGCGCATGCTCAGTTACTTTTCTATACAGCTCAGTTTTACTGGCTCAGGGATGGCACCACTCAGGGTGGGCTGAGCCCTGAGACAGCGCTGTTAAATTGACAGCTGGCGTTAACTAGGAACGCTGTCAAGATTTAGGAAGGTAGATTTAGCTGAAGCTCCCTTCAGGTCAACTGGTATAATCTTTGGTGGCAGTAGTTTCATAATAAATGTTTCTAATGTTGATATCCTGTCAAAAAGACAAAATGGGAATTCAAATGAGTGCACGAGAGTACTGTGCCTATCCATTACTCAAATACAGAAAAGGAATACTAGCTTTAATGTGTTGTAGCAAATTCTGTGGGAAGCTGTTAACTCAGGTCTGGGTTTACAGCATCCGGTCATGGACTATGGAAGCAACTTGCAAAGCCGGGGACACAGAGACCTCTTCCCAGAGCCAGTGGAGGCCCGCTGGGCTGGCCAGTGAGGCTGGGATGGGTAAACTGAGCATGTGTTCCCAGCCCAACTGCAAGAAAGAGGAAGTTTATGAAGTATGGTGTAGTCATTCTGGCCTGAATTCAGCTGTTCTGTGCCCTTCTCTTTAGTTCTCAGAATACTGACACAATAGTCCCTAAGGAACTGAGTTGTTCCCAGGAGTCTCAAGCCAGGAGAAGGAAATGGCTGAAGCCTGGTGTGAGCCAGAGGAGAGCTCATCTTTGGGAAGAGATTCCACACTGTTCCTACCTTCAGGAGAGACTGTAGCTGAGTCTCTGATGGGTCAGTGATGGGTGGGACCACACCTCAACCAGGATTGCTTAGCTAGACACTCTCCTCCTTCTATTCAGACCTAAACCTCCTGTTAGGACCCTGAATTTGGACCTGGATAGTGGGTTCACCAGACCTCTTTGTTTCTCTTTTCCACCGTAGCCACATTGATTTTAATTCTCTCTTCTGCTCTTTGCTAGTACATGTTTCTTTAACTGACCTATTGATGAAAGATGGGCCAGCCCAGCTTGTTAGAGCTGCCAGGCAGGGCCCAGGATCTGACCTCAATGACTCTGGTAACTATGTCTTTGATGAAGTTAAAAAGGGATATTATTACATCCCTACTTTGCTAATTTGGAAACTGATAATTTGGACTTGGCATGCATTACAGAGGGTAAAAATGAAGAGTTAAGTGCTATCATTTGGAAATTTTGCATTATGCTGCACTGTTAGATGGAGGCCTTGCATTCATTTAATTATCGAATCTCAATTCCATGTGCCTATTTATCACTCTGAGGTGCCATCTGCCTCAGTGTGGCCTGGGTTCTCTTCCAGTGCTGAGAGACAGGGATGGTGCCATCAGAGCACTTGGGTAGTGAAAGATGAAGAGGGTTCTTGAGGGCTGATTTTCTAGACCCCTCTTGGGGAAGCATCAGGGATGGGCTTTAAAAAACTGCTGAAATGTGCTGAACACATCAGCCCTGTTCAGAATGAGCAGAGGGCTGAGCCCCACACATCAGCCCTGTTTAGAATGAGCAGAGGGCTGAGCCACTGTAACTGGGAACAGGGTCATAGTGAGGACTTGAACTAGTGTCACAGAACAGGACTGGAGGCCACAGTTCCTAACAGTCAGGACTCACTGGCTTTCACTAGGACCCTGCACACATCCTCCGTGTATTGACCTCAGGAGGCAGGAGCTACGGCAGGACTGACAGGGAGGCCTGTCCTGTTTTCGTTGTTTTCTCTATGTGATATACAACCCTGTAAACTAATTTCCTTTGGGGCTTTTGAAAGCACCCTAACCACATTATCATTTCTTCTGTGTAAAGGAAACTTAGCAAGAAAACAATTACGGGATGGACCTCGAATGATCCCCAAATGGCCATGAAGCAGAGATGGCGGTCGCAGAGGAAAACCGACGAGGTTCTGTTTCCTCAAACCCGTGATTCCGCAAACTGTGTAGTTGAGCTCTTCTCTGTGCGTGGTTCTAGAATTTTCACCTCTCCCCTTCTGTCTATGACCTCTCTGCTCAGTGTCTTACAAGCCCATTCCGTCCTAAGGTTAAAGTACAATTATTTAGCGTGGTTTATTCTACGGGGAGATGGCATGTCCTGGGCGAGGAGAATGAGATGATCTGTCTGTATAATACAAAGTGAATTAGAATATTCGCTCATCAATCCTCCCACAGGCTGATGTAGAGTGACGTCCTCCAGGCATGATGTGGCTACTGCACTTTTGAACTCCACAGCTGGGATTACCCTAAGGAGACCTGCATAAGATTAGGCTTCCTGTTATGGAGGCTGGGAGAGGCTTGCAAGCCCCATTTCTCCCCAAAGATATATAAGAAGCTGAGCAGGGGAATGGGGAGGATGGCAAGATGGCTCAGGAGTCGAGAGCTCTTGTTGCTCTTCCGGGGGACCCAGGTTCAAATCCCAGCCTTTACATAGTGGCTCACAATCGTTTGTAACTCCAGTTCCAAGAGATCTGACACCTTCTTCTGACCTTTTTCAGCAACCACTAATGAGGTGAACAGACATACATGCAGGCAAAACATTCATACATTTAATTACTTTTAAAGAAACTAACAGGGGAGAGACTTATGAGACCTCTAACCCCAAGATTACCTATTATTAGCTGCTAACTATTAGTGGGGAAGAGTTATTTTTTCACCCAATTGTATAGTTGCCTTTGCTTCTGTGAGCAATCTCTCATGAATACTCCTGCAACTCAGAATAAATCCAACTATTCACCAAAATATACCTGGAAGGAATCCCTTCTTTGTTCCTCCCCTTGATTCCCTATCAAGGTGAATTGGTGTTCATCTACTGAAAAACGTTCATACTTGCACAAGCATTTAGTGGCCTGGATCTGACCCAGGACACTTCCTTAGGGAATGAGATGGAAATATGAAACTCCTCCCTGCCTCCCTTCCCCTAGGAGCAGCTGGGCATTTCGTTTCCTTGCATGACAGACAGACAGAAAAAGACCAAGCAAAGTGAGGTAACAGCTGTGCTGGCCGGATGCTTGGGGCTGAGGAAGAGAAAAGGAAGGGAGGGGAGGACAGTTGCCTAGCTTCAGTTTGGAGGGGTAAGTTAATGTTCTGAAAGTATAGTGGCAGGCAGGTAAGGACATAGGCCGGGCCAGTCAAGACAGAAATCTCCAGTGGCCCATGGGGGCAGATGAGATTTGCTATACTTCTTCAATTGTTAAGACCACACTTCAGAATCTAGACAGCATACTTATTCATTTCCAGGCCTAGTTTACAGGGCAGAGTGCCCAAAGATACACCAGAGGTCACAGGGTCTGGAGGACCCTTTAAGACCAGCAAAGATGCAGATCAAAGAATCCAGAATCCCCAGCTTAGCGTATGGGCATCCAGGGAACCTGGACTGTGGGAGTTTATGGCTCAGCAAGTCCTTAAGACCTGGTTGAAGCCAAATGATAATTTATAGAAGGTCTGGAGTGTAACCCTTCATTCATTAAGTGCAATCTCATTCATTCAGTAATTTATTGATCAACCACTTTGTTGTCTAGGCTCTGGGGACATCATTCCAGGTGGCCTTTCCTGTTTGGGGCTGCTATAACAGGCTACCTCAGACAGGGTAACTCATAAGGAGCGTAGATTTATTTCTCACAGTTCTAGAAGCTGGGAAGTCCAAGACCAAGGAGCGTGCATCTAGTGAGGTCAGTCCTGCATATGTCATTCCGAAGCAGAACACAAGCAGCTGAGATGAGACCAGGAGAGTTTGCCAGCGCGTGCCTTCCTTTCTCTTTTCATAAAGCCATAGATCCCACCATGTGATCCGATCCCTCCCCAGCCTCAAGGCTGAATCTACTCCCATACACCTTCCAAAGTGCTTAACAACATACGAATTTGGGGATGGTTCCCATCATATAAAGACCAAGAAATGTGCTTAAACCATAGCACCAGGCATCTATTATTACTGAGATCTTCTGAGAATCCTCCCTGCTGTTTTATCCCATTATACCTGTCCTAAGGAGACACCCTTTGCTCGTTCCCTCTTCAATACAAGAAATCTGCACTTATGTTTTCAAGCCTTTCTCTGCAGAGTGGCTTTCTCCTCACTGCCAACTTACTGCTCTTTCTATTGTGTTTCTCATCTTTCTACTGCTGTGACAAGAGCCTAGAGATAAACACCTTACCAGGAGGAAAGACTGCCAAGGAGGCCTAACTTAACATCAGTGATGTTGTTTCGGGCCGCAAGCTAGCAATCCTGGGACTAGGCCTCACCCTCTCACAGTTGTGAAGAAGGTAATTGTCTTAGCTTGGGTTTCAATTGCAGAGATGAAACACTATGACCAAAAAGCAAGTTGGGAAGGAAAGAAATTATTTGGCTTATACTTCTGTATTGTAGTCCATCATTGAAGGAAGTCAGGACAAGAACTCAGAGCAGAAACCTGGAGTCAGGAGCTGATGCTCTAGTTTGTGTGTCAAGAGCTGACATGACTGATCCACACAGTTAACACAGAGGAAGCGCTACACAGTCCCACAGAACTGAGCTACTCTGTCGGAGAAAGCTGTGCTGCTCTCGTTCCCTGTAGAACAATGTAAGGGCAGAGCTAGTCTGTAAGCCCCACCCACCTAAGAACAAGGCAACCTCCTGGAATGCTGAGAATTGTTGTTCTTGGAAAACAGCAAGCCACAAGTTTTCACTTCCCTAAACAAGTGTTTGTTTAACCATCTACCTTGGGTGTGCTTGACCACATAGAAGTGGGAGGTATATAGGCAGGGAATATGTCAGCCCCTCATTTGACCTGATGGGAAATGCACTGAATTGTGGATTTTGCCTTTCTAAGTCCCTGCAAAATGTCACTGGGGTCCACTCATTGGAAACCTGTGGGAGGACCTGACCAGAATCCATTTTTTTTTTCTGGTCAGTACTTAATTAAAGTTTGCTTCAAATTTGGCTCAAAAATGTGGAACTGGTCTTTCTCAGCAAATCTCAGGATTGACATTTGGAGGCCCCAGTGAGATAAGAGAAAAAGTCTTTCCACCAAAATTCTGGAGTGGGGCTTTTCACTCTGTGACGGATAGACCTCCTGGGGGTGGGTGTACCTTGGGATGGCTAACCCATTGACTTTGTGAACTCCTGAAGTGAATGGCTACTCTTGAAAGAGATTGGAAGCATTTTTTCCTACAGAGGCCTCCTTTTGGTAGATCATAGAAGTCATTTTTAGTTTCCTGTGATTTTTTCTACTTGGTGTCTGGATTCTTTTTATGGGTTACCCTGGTCTGGGAGTGGGGAAGACCTGGAGAGGTCTATGTACTCCTATTCAGAATGACAGAGATGTCCCAAGGCCTACTGGTTATTTCTGGTTAATTGGAGTTCAGCCAGACCACCAATTTTTCTTTTTTTTTTTTTTACCTGCCTTGGGGCCTGAAGGCCCTCTCTCTGGTGATGCTGGGAGCCAAAGAACATGGACAGGATTCCAGTGTCTAGGCTGTGAAACAACTGACTAACCATAAGGGTGTTCCCATGACACTTGGGGCCAAGCTGGGGGCTTGGAGACGTCCAGTGTGGTTTCAAGAGCCAAGAACTCAAAGAGGTCAAGCCTCTAATGGGTTCCTAGCATGTGGGTTCTGCAGAAAGGCTATAGAGAGGCCTCCTATTTGTTAAAAGAATTCCTCTTGGTCAGACTGGTAGACCTCTAAGTGATTCCAATCGTTGGTGTTTCCTATTGTCATTCTGGCTCCGTGTTTTTGTTGCTGTTTCAGCTCACTGTCTTATATGTCTATACCTGCATTTCTGAGTCTGGGCGACTGAATGGATGAATGACAGAAATAGCAGAGCTTTGGGGACATGGGGTTTGGTGGTGCAGGCTCAGGGATTGATGGACAGCTTTGAAGTAAAGCTCGGGGTCCCATGCAGAAGCTGGCAAGTGGGCAGGTCCCATCGGAGTTCTAAGGCTGGCACTCCAACTCCAGCATCACAAGCTTTAGCTGCCTGCTGTGGCGGCTCATGAGATTGCCCAGTTATATTACTCTTACAACCTCCAGCCATATCAGAAGGTTCCATTGCCCTGCCCCACCCCCTCAGAACGACAACACTGGAGGAGGTAGGTAGGGAAAGTCTTATCTGTTTTGGATGTATAGATGTATAGTGGTCACCACAAGTCTCTGACTTGTCTTGAATATGTGAGCTTACTGTGATGTTTCTCCTGCCATTTGCCATTAGGGCTCAGAATTTATCTCTGTGCTTTCTGGCCTTTGGACTTAATGTAATAGGATTCAAATATCATTTGTATATAGATAATTAATATTAAAGTTGTTGTATGCTGTTCTACTTAATTGAAAAGCTGCTCTGGAATTGGGTTATGGCTCCCCCTTTTTTCAGACCCAGGCATGGTTTTAAAATCTTTATGTCTGGGTCAGGAGCTATGACAAGAGGAAAAAAAGAGCAAAGCAGAGCAGCTAAAGGGATTATTGGCTTTTAAGTTTATTGAGTATGGTTAAAAATATGTAATATCTATAATAAAAAGCTAACTTAAAATTCTTAACATGTGCTCAGTAATTGGAAATCTATGCATAGGTAATCTCAAAAGAACCAGGTAGCATTATTCCACTTGGGGATATAAGCAACACGTGACCTGTTGCCATCCTTGGGCAGCCGTGTGGCTGGCAGCCACCTTGATATTGGAGAGGATGCTCTGTGACTTCATTGCCATCTTAATTAAGGGACACCACATGGTGTGGGACAACCCAGGAGACAACAACAGATCTCCAGATACTTTGAACTAGGATGGATTTTTTGTATAACTCCTGTTTTGTCTTGGAAAACTGGGCTTATGAAAGATAGGATTTAAGAATAATGCTTGTTTAATGAGGCATTCAAACTGTACCTCCATGTGTTCATATACAAGAATGCACATTTCCAGAAACCAACCTCTTTAATAAGAGCCACCCTGGTGGCAATGGTTTGAGAGACATGAAGGGATCATGGGGAATAGTTTTGGAGATGCCAATGTGATAGTCTTCAGCAGCCAAGTATGGAACCAGAAGATGACCTAAGTCCCTGGAAAAGCCCCAGGAGAATCCCAGTATGGTTTGCACTGTCGGCATTTGGTTTTGCCTTGTGCAGATTATGGTTGTACTCCGTATTGTCACTTTTCACATTGAAAAGGTACTTTATTTTGATATTGTGGGAACACACAGTTGAGAGACCTTTTAAACTTCTTTAAGGGGAAATTTTGGAGTTTTATTGAAAATTTAAATAAAAAAATTGTCTGATAAGTTTTTAAAAAATCCCTGGTCGTGGGTTTTTCCACTAATGCAGTAAGTCAAATCCAACTGAATTAATAAATCTAGGCTTAATAAACAGAACAAAGCAAAGCACAGTGAGGCAACCCCCAGATGACTCTGGGAAGGCAGGAGAGAGAGCTAGTGATTGGGTCTTAAATACCCTGTAGGCGTGGTCTGGAGCAGCTCTGGAGGGAGGAGCTGGCCCTTGGTGAACTTTCTGAGGGGTGGGGTCTGGAATGGGAGGAGTGGGGCTGGGTTTCCAGCAGAACATCTGGGTGGGGTTTGGAATGGGGGAGAGTGAGGCTGGAGTCGGGCTTCCAATTAAACACAGTATTTTTTTAAGGGCAGCTTTTAAAATTATTTAAATTTAAAAGGCTATGGGACATTTTATAAGATATTTTATTTTAGTATCTTTATTAATATGTAATCTTGATAAATAGACAAATAAAAGGCTAAAGAATTAGGGCCACAGCTATGAATACCAAACACTAAACACTACATACTGGGGTACTCCTATCTTATGAATCAGTAAGACAATGACCTAAGCAGTCTGGTAAAGGGTCTCTCCTTGCCTAAGGTCTATTCAGGCTAACAGAGACTGATTTAATAATGTATGCCTATCCTCATTGCTTTTGCTAACACTATTAGGCTGTAGCTATTTTGGTAAACTGAGTCATACAAGTAACTGTAACAGTCTATAATAGTGTACTATATGAGGACCAGGAAGGAAATGTTGCCAGTATCCCACGGATATTAGTCATGATTTAAAATTTTCTTTTGGTATTAAAAGAGCTTCAATTTAGAAGTTGGGTGCTCATTCAGAACTACACTCAAGAGTTTAAATTTTCTTTGGTTGTCTTCTAAATCTAGACTTAAAGGTGTTTTTCATTCGTCTACAAACATCTCTGCCCAGTCTATATATCTGCTTCTCTGGACAGAGGGAAGAGGCGCTCACGCTGGCACGAATGTATCCCAGCTGTTGGACAATGTGGATTTCAGCACAGATTATTGCTCATATGTCTAAAACTTTTAGCTCCTTTGTAAACTAAGAAATCAAAGTAAGTTTCAGAGAGCTAAAGGAATCATGAGAGAGCCATCTGTCTCAGATCAAACAGACTCCAGATGAGTATAGTCCAAATTTCCCTACTGGTCTGTTTCTGGAGATGGGACCTCTCTCTCCTGTAGTACAGTTAATAAAAACTCGGAGGGAGAAACTGGGGTTCAACCTGGGGGTCAGAAAAGCAAAACAGCCAGCCACTAGCTCTTACCTCTACCTCAGTCCAAAAATGGCGATTCTGCCTCTAGGAATCTCAGAATGAGACTTTGACTGAGAGGTGTCTCCTCCCGTTTTACATTCCTTTCTAGGGCTGGGATTAAAGGTGTGCACCACTGGGATTAAAGGCAGGCATCACCCGGTTTCTATGGCAATTGATGTGGCTACAGGGATTAAAGGTGTGTGCTACCACTGCCTGTAAGGCTGACCAGTGGGGCTCTTTTACTCTCTGTCTTCAGGAAAAGCTTTATTTATTAAAATACAAATGAAATGCCACTACACTCTCCCCTGGATTGGGACTCCTTCTGTCTATGGGTCTGAAAATTCCAAATGTAAGATTTTCCTTTAAGTTCCTAAAGTTGAACTTCTGTTCCTAGTCTGTATCTGTCTTAGCAGATTTCCACTTAGCTGACAGGTAATACCATCCAGGGATTACCTATGGACTGCAAACCGCTGAGTTCTGAACTTGCTGAAAACTGATGTGAACCAATCCAGCCAATGGGATTTCTCCCTGTTTTTTTTTTTTTCAGCTGGTTCAGCTAATCAGATGCTTCTATGAAAGGTCCATTGCCCAGTCTCTGACTAGCCTTTCAGCTTTCCTGTATCCTGACAATGATACCCAAGTTTCATCTGCAAGTAGTTACAGAAGAGAATATGTTGTCCCTTGTCCCCCAACAGGCTGAACTGCTAAGTCAAAAGGAAACTTCCTTCATAGGAGACAAAATGGCTACCTATAATGCCAATTGGCATACCAGGAAAATGGGCCCAGATTTTCAACAGGTAGGTTCTCAAGTGAAATAATTCTACAGTATGATAGGTTACTTGGGCTGTTTTATGCAGAACAAAGAGGTATTACATGGCTTTAAGAAGAAAAAAAATTATTGTTTCTGTACCAATCATTCAGGATTATAACCTGATTATACAAAGAAACATTGCCAAAACGGGGACCTGAGATAAAATAAATATGACCAGTGCCAAGTCCGTTTCCATGCTCCTTGGTGTGTGTGTGTGTGTGTGTGTGTGTGTGTGTATGTGCTTGTATGATGTGTGGCGGTCATAGAACAACTCAGAGTAGGTGCTCTCCTTCTACCATGTGAGCCACCAGCCAACTACTTACTCTGAGGCAGGACAGGAAGACAGAAATTAAGAGGACATGAGAAAAGGAAAGAGTCTCTTCCAGCTCTGTGTTGGATTACATCTCTTGCTGAAGGTAAGTACCTTGCAATTTTATTTAAAGTATTATTATTACCTGACCAGAGTCCATTTTTTTCTGGTCCATACTTTATTAAAGTTTGCTTTAAATTTAGCTCATGGCTAATTATTGTGGAACTGGTCTTTCTCTTATAAGTCACAGGACTAACAACTTCTTGACTTGAATTTCTCCAGCTTCAGTCTACCCTTCTGGGTGGACTGCTTCTGCCTCTGGCTTTACAATTCAGCCAGCCTTTATAATTCTGGTTGTAACTAGGCAACCAGATGTCACCTATAAGTCCTCCCCATCATCATGGCATGGTCTGTGAACCCACAACACATCTGAACTCTACCCTGTGTGGCAACACTGGCTGTTGGGGGTTCTTTGGCTCAATGTCATCTGGATCTACCCAGACCAATATTTCTCTGATGCCGTGGTTCTAGGAGCAATGCTTTTGGGAATGACATGGGACACCAGAAAGACTTCAGAACAATTTCTAGTTCAACTAGAGTGTGTTCAGGGTTCTTTTTTAGATAGGACTTATGACCAAGTATGCATTGCTTCATTAGAAGTAACCATATACCCTGTAGTTCCCGTTCTTGTTTCCCTGAGGTAAATTTCATGGCTGTATTTTGCTTCTCTGTGATGTGGAGAGCCACGGGAGGCAAGCCATAAACCCTCCAACTGTAATGAACAGGCTCCAGTTGTCCCGTGGAGTCAGTGTCTGTTAGGTCCAAATATTGGTGGTTAGACAAAAGCCAGTATTCCTCAGGAACTACCCAAGGAGCCAGTTCTCTTATTACTGGCAGCAGGGACCAAAGGCTATCTATGGTGCCTATTAGGTGCCAAAGTGCCTGCCTGCTTCCAGCCTTACTCAGTTTCACAAGTACCTGTCACACATTGCAGAGTTCAGAGTTCACACTGTTATCCCCGCTCTTCTCACCCCAACCCTATCCTAAACTTCCCAAGCTTAGGAGCCACCCCGCCCCGGCAGCTTCTCGTTCTTCTTATAACCCTACTATTTCAGCTACACTCTTTTTTTTCTTTTGTCTTCCCTTCTCATAGCCTCTCTTGATCCTCTCTGTACTAAGGTGACCCTTGCAGTGCTGTGGTCCTGAATGCTTTCCTGGCTGCGTGTCAAAAAAGGAGGAGGACAGTGTCTTAGCTAGGGTTTCTATTGCTGTGATAAAACACCTCGACCAAGGCAACCGAAAAAGAAAGCATTTAATTGTGCTTACAGCTTCAGAGGATGAAGAATCCATAATGGTGCTGGGAAGGTAATGATGGAAAGAACCACTGAGCTCACACCTTGATCCGCAAGAATGAAGTAGAAAGAGTGCTAACTCAAAATGGTCTTTTGAAACCTGAAAGTGTTAACCCCAGTGACATACTTCCTCCAGCAAGGCCACATCTCTTAATTCACCCCAAACAGCCACCAACCAGAGAGATCAAATATTTAAACATATGAGCCTATGGGGGAGGGGAGTGTTCTTATTCTAACCACCACAGACAACGTGTTTGGAAAGTCTGTAGACACAGAATACTTGATGCTCCCTGTAGATTGGGGCCCCACCCGCAGAGGCTATAACCTGGAATTTGGGGGTGTGGTTTTCTTTGTTAACACTGAAATTGGGAACCCTGATCTGACTGACATGGCAAAGCCCGGACCTGGGTGAGATCCCTGGAAGCCATCCTTGCCAGCGGTCCTTCTGCCGAATTAATTATAGACCTCACACACAGGACCAGAACAACCTTGCTTCTCCTGTTTGAGTTTTGGCGAAGCCTGGCTCATTGGTAAACATGTTAAACATGTATATTCTTTGCAGTTAAAATGGAGTTCTGATTTTTCCCAGAACGGAAGCAAGTCATTTCCCTTCCTCTAAGTCTTGAGAGTCTTTCTACGTTGTGACTCAAATAGGTCAATTTGGGGATGGTTCTGTGGCTGAAAAAGTGATATGCTCCAAACAGTCCAGATGTTTGTAGTTAGAGGATGGGGAACCAGGTGATGGAGATGCAGGATGATGGCGCTGACCTCAGTCTGAGTCCCGGAGTGGAGCAAAGCTCTCCTGACATTCACACAGTCAACAAGTGAGAAAAAAGACTGTTTTGTAGGCCACTCGTCATGTGGAGTCAGCTGCTGCCGCTGCGTAACTGACCTAACATACCTTCCGCTCTCTCAATTTCTGCTTCCTTTCCTGGCTGCATAATTTGCTCAAGCCATCTGTCTGCTTACGGAGCCATTTGCCTTCTTTCTGGTTTATAACATTTTATGTGTCATGCATGGTCTATTTCATCCTATGTTTTGCCCAAGGATCATTTCTGCCTCCACTTGGCAATGTTTCCCAAACGTTCCTCTGGTGATAAAAAGAATACCCCATTTATACCAATCATCTCACTTGCTTGTCAATATTAACTCAGAGGCCCTTGCTCATGTCTGATTCATTCAGAAACTTGAGAGCCTAGCTCGGCAGTCACTGGAAGCTATAGGAGGACATTCGTTTGTCTGGATCAAGTCTTCTCTTTGTCTCACGAGGATACCAATTCATCGGCCAGTGTAGGTGGCGCTGCGAAAGAATCTTGCCCTCTGTTTCATGTATAACGGTGGGAGGAGGCGGAAAGTAGAAAATAACAAAATAGCAAATTTTTCTATGAAGAATTGAGATTTTCAGAGTATAAGAACACTAAGCACTTGTGACCAAAGAAGATCGCAGAGGGAAGAACAATGCATCTGAATCCCAGAGTGAGAATTAGCAGACATTGTGCTAGATCAGACCCCTTAAAAACCAATCTTGTGGCCCCCAGATTCTCTTCCCTGTGGGTAGGGTCAGGAGTCTGGACTAGGGATTAACTAAGGCGGTTAGCACACACAGAAATTCACAGAGCTGGGCTGTTCCCGGTGCTACACTGGACAAAGTCTCCATCTTGTGGCTACATTCAGAACTGCAGTCACCCTTACACTGATTATCAAGTAGCAAGTCCGTGCAGGGGTCAAGGACATCTGTGAGAAACAGAAACACATCTCTAGTTTAAATACAGGAAGATGGGTTTCATCCACCACAACTGGACAGGGATTCCCACTTTCACAACGGTGTGAAGCTAGTTATTCATTCTTTCACTCTAGAGATGCGCTTCCCCTATCTTTTCAGTTTCGAAAGTGGAATGGCTCCCTTATATCCACCACCTCACAACCCCTGGCTTGAATTCCTTCTCCTGTCTCCAAAGCCAGTGAGGCAGCAAGTTTCTTAGGTCTCCATTTGCCTTCCTTGCTCCCCCTATACTCATGTAACTCCACCCAGATCACCCAACCAAATTTCCCCCATCACAGCATCCTTCATGTTGAGTGCTCCACCTGGGAATGGACCCTTGAACTGGTTCAGACCAGCTCAGGACACCACCTACTCCCCATGAAAAGAGAATTTGCCTTTGTGTCAGCTATCCTGAAAGACAGTAAAGAAGGCCAAAGGGCTGTAGCCTTTTGTTTGTTTGTAAGCCTCTACTTGATTTGTTTTTTTAAAGTTGCCTATGGGTTGGGCTGAGGAAATAGGCTCATCGGTGAAGTCTTGGCCAAGAGAGCATGGGGATTTGAGTAGGAGCTCGATAACCTATGTTGAAAAAGCCAGACATGGTTGCGGCATGCTCTTGTAAGCCCTGCACTGGTGGTAGAGAGGAGCAGACCCTGGCCTCCAGGGTGCACATATATCCACACACATGCACCCACACAAATAGGCACATACACAATGCCTGTGCTTGTATTACTTGGGAGTTTTTCTTTAACTTGAAGCTGAAAAATATAATATGATTTAAAAGGCAGAACTAGCAAAAGTAGCGCTATTTCAGGGAACTGGGACTATTGTTCAGAATGTTTTATGTTTTCTTCTTCCTCTTCTTCTTCCTCCTCCTCTTTCTTCTCTTGAAGTATATTGGCTCCGAGGATATCTAATTTTCCCACCAGGTTATCTAAAGATCATTGCTGCGGTTGTCCTCAATGGACCTCCTGTCCATTGTAGATGTCCAGACGAGAACTCTCATCCTTATTGTCAGTTTTCACGTGTGGCAAGTAGCAAACTCTTCACAATGCTGAATCGACCAGTTCTCTTTCTTTTTCGAAGGATCCCTCCTGTTAGAGAGTTCCTGTATCTGTGATATATACGTTGTGGGTCATTTCCTGGCACTAATAATAGATGTGAAATGACTTCTATTCAGTGCAGATGAGAATGGGCACACCCTTTTTGAACATGTTATTCAGAAGTGGCCATGACTGCCCGGGCTGGAAGCCAGGCCCTCCTGCAGGGAAGGAGCACACAGGACAACAGCTAGCTCACATCTGTTGGGGAGCATTTCCTCCCCTTTGAACTTGGCACTGGGTAATCCAAAGGAAGTTCTTCTGTCTTCGTTGGTATCCTGAGGGAAAAAATTGCTTCTCTTTCTCAGTTTTCCCTCTGCTGTCCTTTTCATTCTGGTAGAATTGAGAGGATGGCACAATATGTGAGTGTCAAATCTTTTCCTTTCCAGCTATACTAGTGACTGGGGCAGGGGATGCTCACAGTTGGGCAAAGATTCTTCAGCGTC
Source organism: Ondatra zibethicus (assembly GCA_004026605.1). Taxonomy (NCBI): domain Eukaryota; kingdom Metazoa; phylum Chordata; class Mammalia; order Rodentia; family Cricetidae; genus Ondatra; species Ondatra zibethicus. Next base: position 102,885 of record PVIU01000081.1, read on the forward strand.
TCGCCCACAGAGGAAGCACCTGTTAGACACCCTTCCACCTGCTTTCATAATGCATCACGAAAAGTCGTTCCAGGATGACTACTAAAGAGGAGATGGGGTCAAGACAGACCAAGAGGAGCAATTGTGATCAAAACATGTTAGACGCATGTATGAAAAATGACACAAAGGAACCTTTGTCTTGTATAATTAATATAAACAATAAAAATGTCTAAAAATAAAGCATAGTCCTAGAGCATCTTGTCATGCCAGAAATAAGGAAGGAGTGAGAGGCCTGATGGAGTACTGATTGATGGAATATGTCAAGGGATGTGGGAGACTAGAGGAAACCAAAGGAGGACACACACAAAATACAGCATTGGATAACCCGGAGGCTGAAGTCAACCTTCATGGGTCCATGCTACTGTAACACATGATGGGTTAAGTGAATTAGTGGGAGGAAGACCCTAAGTCCCAGCATGGAAGAGTGCCAAGCAACAGGTACAGTGACTCTGATGCCCAATGTTATATGTCACTTTGGAAGGTGCTTCTGGCTCAAGTTAACATTGAAACATGTAGACTTTGAGGAAACTAAACTTTCCTCTAATGTGTGAGTGGATTCCACTCAATCACATGAAGCCAGCATAGAAGAAAAAGTTTGAACTTCCCGAGCAAGAGGGGATTATCCAGCTGATTGACTTTGGACGTCAGTTAGACCATGGGGTCTCTGAGTCATGAGTCTTCCAGTCCACTCAACCTCCAGAATCCCAGAAGCCAGCTCTTTATGCTAGATTTCTTTCTGTAAATATAAGTACACTGTCCATTTATATCTATTCTTTGGGCAATCCTGACTAATACAGACTTTCTGCAGTCAGGGAAAGTGAGGAAACCTCTCTTTTTAAGTGTGACTGGACATAATGACTTCCTTGTCAAGAGTATAAGAGGGACAGGGGAGGGAAAAAAAGCACTTTACAGCAGACAAAGGCATGGTCCACTGTCTCAGGCAGTGGTTAGTTATAGGTAATAGCAGCAACCCTCAGTCTCAATTCTATGACTTGATAAAATGTCACGAGAATGTCAGTTACTGCTCCAAACTCCAAAGCCGTGAGAAAAGTGTCACACAAATTCCAGCTGATGAAAATTCTACTGATCCTGCTTAAGTGTTTAGGTTTTTAAAGCAGAGGAAGGCCTACGAGTCGCACACAGCCACAAGGACCTTAAAGAGACAGGAAAGTAAGTGGAAGTCTCACACTGAGGGCTGTAGGGATGCAGAACATTGGCTGTAGGATGGGATTGTGGATGAGAAATAGGACACTGGCTAAAAATTAAGAAAAATATCAGAAAATTGCTGACTTTGGCCAATAATAACAGGTCAACCTTGGTTCATTGGTTGACCAAAGAACAAAGGTTGTGACTCTATTCTCATAAAGCACTGCTACTGTGTGTGCTGTGTACAGGAGCGCTCTAAACTTTTTACTGCTGCAGAAGATTAGTTAAAAATGGTCTGTTTATGCTGTGGAGCATTTGTTTAATGATGCAAAGATATGTTGTCTTCTTTTATGTTGCATTTGTTTGACTCTGTGGAGCTATGCTACTTTGCCTGTCTAAAACACCTGATTGGTCTAATAAAAAACTAAATGACCAATAGCAAGGCAGGAGAAAGGATAGGTGGGGCTGTCAGACTAGTAGAACAAATAGGAGAAGAAAGCTGGAAAGAGAAGATCAAGGATTGAGAGAATAAGAAGGAGGGAATACTTTAGGGCCAGTCACTCATCTACACAGCAAGCCATGGAGTAAGAAGTAAAGAAAGGTATATAGCAAAGTTAAAGCCCAGATGCAAAGGTAGACTGGATAATTTAAGAAAAGCTGACTAGAAATAAGCCAAGCTAAGGCTGGGGATTCATAAGAAAGAAAAAGTCTCTGTGTATGATTATTTTGGGAGCTGGGTGATGGATCTCCCAAAGGATAAAGAGCAAAAGGGTCAACAAATAAAAAACATTATACTCCCCGAACTTTCCTTAAAATATTAATAAAAAAATTCATTGAAAATATGGAAAGAGCTTGGGAAGTGGCTCAGTCGATAAAATTCTTGTCGTGTAAACATGAGAAAACCGAGTTTGGATCGCCAACACCCATATCAAATGCCAGGCATGTCTGTGAACCAAGAGTGGGGGGCGGGGGAGATGGGGGATCCCTGCGATATGATGTGCAGGAAGACCAGAGGGGTCATGGAGCTCCAGGTCAGTGAGCTGAAAAGATAGGAGGAGGCGCTTTCACAGCAGACGTTCTGGCATTCTGCCTCTTACAGTCTTTCTGTCCCCCCTTCCGTGATGTCTGATGATTAAGGACGCAGGAGCTGTGATGCAGACGTACCTGTTGAGACTAGGATCCCCACCATCCCTTGATCTCTGCACTGTGTCCTGTTGTGGTTTTCTGTGATGGCCTCCATTTGCGGTAAAGAGAGGCTTCCGAAGGGCGGGAGCTACACTTATCTGTGGGTGTAAGGGTAACATCTAGAGCATAGTAAGAAGTTATGCGAGTCTAGCAAAGTGGTTGTGGTAGATTCTTATCTAACATCTTTGACCTCATTAACTATGGTAAGTTGGCTAATTTTCCAGTACTGGGTATGATTTCCCTTCTGTTGAGTGTGCCGTAAGTCCAATTAGACAGCTTCTGATTACTAACAACATGTGAATTGTGGTACCTCTACAAATACCATGCCAAGGTGGTCATTGTCATGGTTCATAGATGTAGCAGACTGGTAAATTTCTTGGTTGTCTCCTTCCCTTTACAGCTTGAATAGCGTTTCCTGGTACTATGGAAACTGGACTGTAGGAAGGAGGCTTTTAAGTTAGATCCAGCTCGAATCATATGAATCCTGTGTTGTCCTAAATGTGTGGTGTCCTAAAGCAGTCAGAGCCCACCTAGAAATGGCTGCATAAATGAGACAGAACAATAATATCAATAGACATCCTGATGTGAAAGGAGGAAATTTTCTCAGAGTCCTACCCCTAGACCAAGAACTATAGACAACTAATGACTTCTAGGAGAAAGAGAATTAGCCTCTCCTAGGAATGAATGTTCTTATTGGTTGTCAAATGCAGAGTGGACAACTCTGAAACCATATGCACACAAACGACAAAAAATGGGCTTATTAGGTTATATTTATATATTCATGCATACATGCATTTATAAAAGCATATGTATATATATACAAATATATGTTTCATATACTTGTGAAACAACAATAATAAAAGAAAAAGAGGCTATCAACTTGAGAATGGGGGATCATCAGAGCAGTTGGAGGATACCTAAGAGAGGCTAAAGAAAAAGAAGAAGGCTGGGAGAAAGGAGAAGGGAACGTGATGTTTTATTTCAATAAAAAAAATACTATTTTTTAAAGGATAAAATAAGAGAGACTAACTGAGGAAGATGCCTAATGTTGAACTCTGGCTTCTACGTAAGCACGCATAGATGTGTACGTGCACTTGCACACACACACACACACACACACACACACACACACACACACGGGTATACACACATGAACACACACAAAAATGTACACAGCACAGACACAACAAAGAAGGAAGTGGAGGAGACTGAAGTAAGCGAGGCACTTTTTAAGTTCTATCCCTCGTCCACTACAAAGGACTCTGCACAAAAACAAGGGTGAATATTGTGTCTGGGAAAATCAGTAGTCATTTCATTTGTAGAGAAATTATTCTAGTGGGTACCATGGAACAACACAGACACACATTGTATTAAGGCAAGCACTGGCACTTCAAGGTTACTTGAACTGTAGGCATGAAGAAAATGGTAACTGCTTGTTCTTTCTTTTTTCTAGCCTGGGCAATGTCTAACGGGCCCCCCAAGGGCTACTGGATTTTCTAGAAATGGATTATTTGGTCTACTATTTTCTATCGATCAAGGCCAAGGATCAGGAATCATACAATAACTTATTTGTCTGTGCAAAACATGAGGTAGTCCCATTTGTAAAACAAGAAATTAATTTTAGTATTTGTTTCCGAACAGATGACAGGATTCCCTTATCTCTAATTTTCATTCACCTTTTTCTGTGAATGATGCTGTTTTCCTTGCCCATAGTTGGATGACTCAAGGGCACATTGCCCTCCTTTATATTTGCAGAAGAGTAGCACTTTAAACTTTTTGGACGTCCCACCTTCAACACTATCATGGGGTTTTTTAGCTGTTGTTTTGTGCAGTGACTATCCAGTCAGTTGATCACAGAAACTTGATTGCACATGACACCACACACGTGTGAGAAAGTCTTAATGTTTTCCGTCCCTATTTATCAGAGTTCTCTGAGAATTCTATTTTATTGATTGATTGACTTACTTTGAATAGTGGATCACTGTAGCTCAGGCTGTTCCTGAATTCACCATCCTTTGTCTCAGCCTCTGGGGAAGATTGCAGGCATGTGCTGGCACGCTATCGATTCTGTCGTAAACTAAATCTCGGAGGCGTCAAGAACGTAACCAGTTGTTCTCAACAGCAATGTGTACCTGGATGCCCATCCGTTCACTGTTTTCTTCCTAAAAAGCTGCACGTCACGGAAATAGAACATCCTACCTTCATTTAATGTTTACAAAATTTTCAGAAAGTTGAAGTCTAATCAAATCATGCCTAGAGAGAATACATATTTTTTAGCAAATTTCACCAAGAAATTGGCAGCAAGCACACAATTCTGCTTTTTCCTGTGGGGCCTTGCTGGCTGCCAAGGGAAAAGGTTCCAGAGACAAAGGAAGAGGCTCAAAGAAGATTTTAAGACAGCAACAACACCACCGTGTTCTTGGGGCTCTTTCAGTCCTCTGGCAATTTTAGGATGTGGCCCCTGAGCTGAAGACAGGAAGTGTCCAGTGTTGTAACATTCCAAAAGGAATGGCCCAGGAGCTCTCGAGAGATGGATTCCCTTACAGGAATACATCAGCTTCCTGTGTGCCTCAGTGTGTTTAAGAGCAAGAGGCTGTTGGGGTGCTTGTTCAGGATGATTGAACTCAGCTGTCAACTGGGAGATGGGCTATTGGGATGCCTGTTCAGGATGGTTGAACTCAGCTGTCGACTGGGGGATGGGCTGTTGGGGTGCCTGTTGGAGATTGTCTTGATTAGGTTAATTGAAGTAGGAAGATGCACCAAGTGTGGGTAACCCCAGTCACTGGGATGGGATTCTAGACTATACAAAAAAATAAATAAATAAAAAAGAGAAGAATTAGCATTCATTTTTCCTTCCTTCTGATTGTGGATGTGATGGGACCAGCCGCTCCAAGTTCCAGACGCCCTAACTTTCCTGCCACAATAGGCTGTGCTTCAAATCTTAAGCCAGACTCAATCCTTTCTCACTGAAGTCGCTGCTGTCAAAGCATTGTATCCCAGCAGCAAGCACAGCAACTAAGACAGGGCTTTGGAGTTGAGGTTGAGGACATCCTCTGTGTCTGTCTCTGTCTCTCTCCTTTCCAGGGCTGGGGGGAGCGCAAGGCCTTAGGCGTGCTAGGCGGGTGCTCTACCACTGAGATCCGTTCAGGCAGGGCATGCTGTCTTAGTCTCCATCAGTTCCCAGATAGTACGAGAAGCTCTACAAGCCACTCTCTGAGATGCTGATGCTCTGTGCCTTTGAAGAGGGAGAGCGTGTCATCTCAGGCCCTGGGGCACATCTGCAGGAACCTGCGTGGCTTCTCTCTGCTCTGTGTAAACACTGAAGAAGACAGGGAGAGGAGCGGGATGGCCGAGGAGGAGGGCGGCAGTGGGCAGGTTACTTGCTTTTCAATACTTGACACCCAGGGAAAGAGCTTGGTGGGGTTTGTTTGTTTGTTTTTTGGTTTTAAAACAAGAGCCCTGTAGGCCAGATAGGAGCAGCTGGAGGCTGACCAGAAAGCACACAGACCGGAGCATCTCTCTGGTCAGGAGCTGGGCGGGGCCTTCCTGAGGGGTTAAGCTGGCTTTGCTGTCAGTGTCAGCTTTACAACTCTGTAATAAATATCTGATGGGAAACATTTTGAAAAGCAGAAAGGTTTACATTGGCTCATAGTTTTATGGGTTCTTTCCTGTGGACATGTGGCTTCTCTGTATCAGGGACCCATGAGTCAGGTGAGGCAAGAAACTGCTGCATGGAGCAGGGTGGAGCAAAACATCTCACCTTGCGGCTGCCAGGAAGTGGAGAGTGTAACAGGAAGGCCCCTTGTTTGTCCCAGCTGCCCAGAACCGAAATAACCACACAGAAACTGTATTAATTAAACTGCTGCTTGGCCCATTAGCTCTAGCTTCTTTTTGGCTAACTCTTACATTAGTTTAACCCATCTCTATTAATCTGTATATCGCCATGTGGCAGTGGCTTACCAGCAAAGATTTGGCATGTCTGGCTCTGGCAGCTCCATGGCGTCTCTCTGACTCTGTCTCCTTTCTCTCAGCATTCCGTTTAGTTTTCCCCACCTACCTAAGTTCTGTCCTATCAGCAAGCTAAGGCAGTTTCTTTGTTTATTTATGGTAATCACAGCACACAGAGAGGACTCCCACATCAAGAGAGTGAGGCTTGAATGGAGTGGAAAGAAGGTATAAAAATGTATCTTCCCAGGTCAAGACCCCTGTGACCTACTTCCTCCAGTTAGGCTCTACCTCCGAATGATGTCACCATGTTAGGAAGCTAAGGATGAGGCCATTGATTAGATCATGGCTGTCATGATCCAACCACTTCTCCACCCACCAGCTGAGGACCAAGCCTTCAATACACTAGCCTCTCAGGGGACACAGAGGCTACCACAATACCAGTTAAATAATCTCACTGTTGGCCTTCTTTTCCAACCCGTTCTCTCTGCCCAAAGGTAGAAACAGGAAGACAGCATTCATGTTCCTGGTCTGATATCTGCCTGGCTTTGAGAAGCAGATGGGTGAGTGTTCGAAATTCAAAACAAGCCAGACTAGAGTGGGTTTTCACATATCACTTCAGTTCTCGGAAGAGACAGAAAAGCTGTGGGATTTGTCCAAAGTGTCTATTAAATGCTGGGGAAGGCAAGATGCCGGTAGTCAGGTTTGAGAGTAAAAGACCGGAGAAAAGAGAAAACCGTTTCATGGGTCGCCTTACCCAGTTCGATGGTTCCACAAATTCAGTCAGCCACCCGGAAGTGCATTTCAGAAAACCTTCACCATCTTAATTAGTATGATGTAGTTACCCGAGTATCAACCTTCTAGTGTCACGAATGTGATAACTGACGTACCGAGAGACCGTCGCCTAGCAAGCAACATGGTCATTGAGCGTTTATTTTCCCTGAAAAAGTTCTTCACTTTCCTCACTGTGCTGACTGCATTTTCAAACCTAGCCTATGTGTCATGCACAGCTGTGAAGAAACTATTTCTAGTTTCACAGGCCTCTAATACTATTATATAACATCCACATGCTAAGTACTGTCTGTGTGCCTTTGATATACGAAGTCAATGACTATTAAAATGGAAAGACTCTGGTGGTCCTGTGTGAAGAAACTCCCTCCACACTATGCTATGATACAGGCTCACCACGTTGCCAGGGCTATGACAAGAGCAATCATTAATGTTAGATGAACTATTCCTTCTTTTCAGAAGTTAAGCTGTGTTCATATGAATTTAAGAAAAGTGAGAAGCATCCATTCTAGCATACTCTGTAACCACACCTTCCCTCATTACTCTGCGATGGTCACCTTACCGGTGACTGTGGCTCTCCTGTTTCTCCACTTCCGGAGGGTTTTATATTCTCCTATACACACCCACTGTTTTACCTTATGTGTAAACTTTAACTTACATCTAGGGTGACATTCTTCACTTATATAATTCAGTTATGAATTATAACTGTGTTTCTATAATGCTCCCGACTAAATTAGAAGGCGAGAGTAACATGTGGTGATTATGAACGGCACCACATGTATTGGAGGCTCACGTGGTGGTTGATGGGCTCTGGGTGGAGAAATTGGATCCTGAGGTCTCTGAGCCAGTGAAGAAGTCCCTTGGTGAGTTTGTCATATGCTGACATGAGGCAGGGTAGCAGGGAGTAAGCGGGACCTTGTTGAAGGCAGTCCATCATTGGTGGATTCCATCTTGCCCTGGCCCTTCCTGCCTTCCCTCCCTCTACTCATCTTTCAGGAGGCAAGGACAGAGAAGTTCCTGCACACATGGCACTCTGCTCACGATGGTCCAGAATCAGCAGCCCTCAAGGATTGTGAAGTGAAACCCCGAGACTGCGGGTTATCTTTCTTCCTCTCTAAATTGTTTCTCTCCTGTATATCGCCACAGGGACAAAGTCTGACTCACACAGAGTACGTACTCCTCAGGAGGATCCAATGCTGTTCAACATCTATTTCACTGAAGACCTCGGGGCAGTCTAGAAGTGCCTTGGAGTCACTGCCCGGGGCCGAGAGGAATGCGGGACACTCATTTTCAGAAGCAAAGCCTGACCTCACATTCTGATGACAGCCCACGGGTGGCCACTGTGGTCAAGTAAACCCCCAGTCCTTCTGGGAAGCACCAATCCAAAGGCCTCATTCCCCGCACTGAAGCATGGCCTCCTCCCATAGCCAGCTTGCAGAACCTCTAACTCACAGCTGACGCAGGAGACTTGGGAGGACCCAGTCCTACCTCATACACCCCAGCGTGTGGAGTGCTGCTCTTCAGACTCTGTGCCAAGCACTTTTGCACACATTGTGCCATCTGTAAGTCATAGTAACACTGTAGGGTACTGGCTATGAAACACATTTCATAAACCAGAAAACGGCTAAAACAAAATGGATAAGTTTACATAGCTTCTTTAAGATCATGGTGTGTAATAGATCATTATTAGCTCAGGACCCCTAGGACTAAGTTCTCAGCACAAAGGAGATTGATTTGCCCCAGAGGGACAGAATAAGAGACAAAGATAGGAGATAAAGGGCAAGGGAGAAGGGGAAGAGAACAAGAGAAAGGTGGGAGGGGTATTTGTCCAGGAGGGACAAGGACGGCCTCTGGATAGAGAGGAGACAGATGTGGCCCATAGGAAAACAGTGGTTTACAAAGGTAAAAGGGGAAATTCTGTGTTAGGACGAGGTGTTTAATTTTAATTGGACATGTTAATTAGGTGAGTCAAAGGGGGCTTTTGATTGCTAGACATTAATACTTCTAAATCTGGACCTTGGTAGTCAGCCTCAAGAGGAGGAAGTGGCCAAATAAGGGACTAGATCTCGGTGGCTAGGTTTAGGAATATAATAAAATGTGGGTTTTTTTTTATTTTGTTTTTTGCAAGGCAAAGGGAATTGGGGGGGCAAAGCCTGGAAGAGCCATATTCACTACACTCAAGGTTGCCAGAGTCCCCTCTAGGTGTTTATAAGTGACAGAGCTGGTATTTGAGCCAAACAAAAGTTTTAGTTATTTTCCGTTGTCCTTCCAACACTTGAACTTGGTCTAATGTGTAGTCTATGTAAATGAAGCTGCCTAGGCATCTTCTCAATGTCGCTAACACATGCTCATCCTGCCCTACCTCTTACACAGGTGACCAGCAATGCTATTAGTACTGAATTAGAGTGGCTATTTGATCAAATACCTAATACACTGTCAACGTTTGGTGTTTCACTTTGCTTCTACGCACAGGGCTAAGACTCTTATGAATTAAATGTAGGGTCTTGTACCACACACACACCTAGTCATTTACACAGAATTAAAGCTTAGGTGCAAAGTAACATCAGACCTCCAGATGGCACCAGAGAACGGAGAAAGAAAACCCAGAATGACATTTTCAATGAGCCTTTGTCTTGTTTCGAAGAGGTGGGCAGGCTGAGGGAAATAGCCCGTTACCCAGTCATTCTTCAAGGAAGGGGACTGTCTGATGACCCACTTTGCAAATGTCCAGCTGCTGTTAGAGACACACGATTGGGGGACTTTGAAGTAAACACAGGCCTTGCATTTCTGCACGGCACCTTGAGAGTCAAGAGGGTGGTCCTGTAGGCTATCTCGGGAACAAAGTGCTGCAAGATAGATGTGTTGCTGCAGAACCCATCGCTAAAGCTTTTGTTGCAGTACAATCAGATACACGGAGATACCTGCAGGAAAACAGGGAACCGAAGAGGCCGCCGTCCCCAGCGTTATCATTTACAATAGTGAGTCCTCTTCGGGCCTCTTATTAAGCCCAAAGAAACAAACAGTGAATCCCGCTGAAAACTGATAGTGGTCTTCCAACTGCCTGCAAAGAGTTGGGGAGATGGGTCCCCAAATACAAGGTGAAAGTCATCGCATCGTAATACAATCAGAGATGTAAGTAATATCCTCAAAGCAAATGAACGAGAAGCACTGGCCCAGCTGGCAGGGTGGATAAGGCTGTAACTGACAGCCAGTACCCGGCTTACGTCCTCCAGCTGCTCATTAGTTCGTCTTTTCAACCCAAGATGTAAAAAAGCCTCTTACGTGAGCATTGTTAGTATGTCTCAGCACAGCCTGGGGCACAGCCCCACACCCCCACCCACAAGAGCAACCCCGCTAATCCATAAATCGTGGCTTAGCTCTTGAACAGAGACACCAGCTTGGCCAGAGTCCAGGGTGCAGGTAGGAACCCCGAATGCTGTTTTCCTGGATAATCTCATATCTTTTCTCCATGCGACTTTGATTGCAATGCCACCCTCTGCCCCTCCCGCCCCCCTGCCCCCCACTGCACGCACAAGATCTCTTCCACCCTTCTATCTAAAATGATTCTTCCTCGCACATTCTCACATCTCCCATTTTTTTCCAATTTAGCGCTTATCAAAATGAAGTCGCTTGATTTTACCCTCCTTTGTCTGCCTCCCCTGCCTGCATCTATTGTTGAAGCAGGCAGGACCTCTTCTGCCAGCCTCCTCCCGCATCTCCAGCTTGGGGTAGAGCCTGTGGCATGTTGTAAAAGGCTTGGTAAAACAGAACAAATGACTGAGTGACGATAGATAGGTGGGCCCATCTCTCTATTTCCTTCTGGTTATGAAATCTGATTCAAAATATAAAATTTAGGATCAAAGCTATTATGGGAGAATATTAAATCCATATAAATAACCAAAATGTGCCTTGAGAAAAAAAAAAGCAAGAAAAGATTATACAGAACGGAAAAGATAATCATCTCGACAGGGTTTAGAAGCAGATGATGAAAACGAGAACCCAGAAGCATGCGAGCCCTACTGCAAATGCTCCGCGTGATTTCTGGGGCAACAGGCGACCAGGGTGAACAAGGAGCAGCTGGGTATGCCTGCTGTTTTATCTGGAGGTGTGCAACTGCACGGACAGCTCACTAGTTCACAAGGATTCTCTTTATCCTGGTGAGTGTATTACAAGGGATTGCTAGTGAATGTCCGTGTGTGCTGGGAAAGGCTGTCTATCTGTCCCTCTGAAAGCTTTCTCAAGAGCTGACTCAGGCCAGCTTGAGTTCCTCTTCTCCAACAGACCACACTGGCTATGGAGTGGCAAATAGCAAGCGGGGTTACCTAACCTCTTCCTCATCCTTCGGAAGGCAAGCATTTTAAAGGCCAAGGCTGTTGGCTCCCATCCACTGCTGTCTTCTCTGTAGGGCTGATGAGTAGAAAAAGTAATTGGCACAGCTACAGGGGTCTGGCACCCTCTTCTGGCTTCCCAGGAGCCAGTGTGAGGGCACGCGCGCACGTGCACACACACACACACACACACACACACACACACACACACACACACGCACACTGAATCTTAAAAAAATGATACAGTTCTATAATTAAGCAAGAACTAAGCAGTGATATTTGCACTAGTCACTCTTCTCACCACTATGACAAAATAGTCGATAACAGCACTTAAGAAAGGGAGAATTTATCTAGGCTCAGAGTTCGCAGCTACAGTCTATGGCAGAAGTAACATTTCATCTGCAGTCAGGAAACAGAGGTGAAAGCAACTCATTTTCTCCTTTACATTCATTTTGGAATGCCGACCTATGGGAGGGTACTGCCCACCTTCTGAGTGGGTCTTCCCTTGCCAGTTCAACCCCATAGACATAACCAGAGCTAGGGCATCCCGAATGTAGTCGGGCTGATGTGAAGATGGACAGTCACAGCATCTATAACCAGCTGCCATTTTTAGTGAGGTTCCATTGTGTGGTGTGGGCCATGAAGGGAAAAGGAAGTCTTTGGCCAAGATATACCTAGAAGCAAGTTCCCAATGACTCGAGTTCAAAATGGTGTATGCTGAACCTGGAGGCCCTTTTTTGGTTCCTGCCAGACCAGTTATGAATAATGCAGAATACATTTTGATCAAAGATAAGCAACTAACTTGTTGGACATGTTGAATTTGGTGTCACCTGGAAACATCTCTTTCCTACCCTTCTGCAAACTGTCTTTAAACCATTTTTGCCTTTCTCGTTTATTAATGACGTCGTGGTCAGCTTCCCAGCTTCTCATTCACGCTCAACCCCAAGAGCAACCTCGTTTCAGGGTAGGCAGAGTCTGCTACAGTGGTTCCGTATTATTTTCAACTCAAGAACAGTGTTGTGAACACCTTTATGAGAAATGTCCACATCTGCCAGAAATGTTTAATGAGGCATAGTTTGATATTTGCTCTGAAATATTTCAAAAAAAAAAAAAACAGAAGGAAGATGATACAAAAGGCACAACCAGATGTGGGTAATGGTTGGAGCTGAATTATGCATACTTTGGGGGCGAATTTTACTCTTCTTTCTTACTTTTGCATGTATTTAAGAATGAAATGTCTACTCTAAGATGTTTTGTGACAGTCTCATCTAATTTAAACATGAACAGGACTCCCTTGTCTCTTTATGCCCATCCTCCACCTCCCCAGAGCTTACTCCCCTGATCCTGGACTCTCTGAGGGCAGAGGGGGTAGGACCAGTCTCTTCAGGGTTAGCATGGATGGCTCGTCATTCCTTCTCCTCATCCTTATTTCTCCTCTGCTGACCCTCATAATTCTTGTTTTTTTATGAGGGGGGGCAAACAATTGGGAGACCCGCAAAGGAAAAGGGGAAAGTCCTATCCTAACTGATTTTAACTTGTTCTGTCTGGACTCCACATGATTAACTTGCTCTATTTGGATGCCACATGACTAATTTATCCCATTTGGATGTCACATATTCCTGTTTTGGTGGATTTGCATGAAGGTCCTTTATAAACTCCTCAAAAGGCTTTTGTGAGACCTGGTCATTGTCACCTGCTTCACTGTAACCTGGCTAGTTAGACATGTGCATCCTGCCTGCTGCAGTCTGCGTATGTACGAGTCACTTTAAACTGTCACTTACAGGAAGAGAGTCTAAGTGAGGAACTAGCTATATCAGGACGGCTTCAATCTGACAACTAACCGAGCAAAGACTTTTTTGTTCTTTGCCCTTGACTGTAGATGTGCTGTGACCAGATGTTGAGTTCCTACCTTGACTTCCCTTAAGTGATGGACTTTCTCTTGGAACTGTAAGCCAAATACCCCTCCTCTCCCTGTGGCGTTGCCTGTGTCAGGGTATTTGTAAGAACTGGAATGGAGTTGTTTCTGCTCTCCAAGTTCATATGTTCCCATCACAGAAGGTGATGGTAATGTGACACAGGACCTCTGGGGAGTGATCAGGCCCCAAGGCAGAGGGCTTCACGGATGGCACTGGTGACCTTACAAGAGGGACTCCAGAGATCTGCCTCATCCCTCTGCCATGCAAGGATGCAACATGGCCATAGCATGTGTCTGGAATGAGGCTATTGTTTGACAGTGCTTTGACCTGGATTGTGGAACTCTGAAGAATAAATGTTCATTGATCATAAGCCAAGTTTCCGTCTGTTTCGTGTGCATAGCTTGAATGAACTCCTCCTGAATATCAGCTTGACTTCTGCTAGGCGAGCATTCGACTCTACCGTAACTTTACTCACCCTCAGCATTTATTTAGAACTGTTTGCATTTTTGTTTATTTTTGAGTTTATAGTTTAATTATGTTTCTCCCTTCCCCTTCCTCTCTCCAGACCCTCTCATAGACTCCTCCCCACTCCCCTTCAATTCCATAGTCCCCCTTTTCATTAATTTCATGCATGTATGCATTTGTATATATTGTATATTTCTAAATATAACTGCTAAGTCCTTATAATGCTGCTTGTGTGTGTGTTTTCAGGGTTGATGACTTGGTCCTGGACGGCAAACGTGAGCTGAACAAGGATGACACCGCACACTGACAGGAAAAGGCCCACAAAGTCTCCACCTACACAAAGAGCTACCGGCAATTATTGAGTAAACCTGGGAGCGGGAGATGTGGCCCTCCTCAGGAAGAGCACACCAAATCATTGTTTGCTTTTTAATTAAACGAAATAACATGAGGGGCCTCAAGAATAAAGAAATATATAAACTCCTAAAAGAACAAAGAGTGTATACTTCTTCCAACAGTAAACAAGGGGTGGCAGAAGGAGAGCGTATATTCAATTATATAAATAAATGAAGAGAAAGAGAGAGAATGAAAGAGCACAAGCTAATTAAGGTGAATAAAAACAAAAAAAATTAATAACATGAGAAGGTGAAAGACTGAGACACACCTATACAAGTCACAAGTCCTGCTGCGAGATGAAAGAGAAGCCCATTTGGCTATATGCTAGTAGAGCAAAGACATAGAACAATATCAACACTCAGAATAAAAAAAAAAAACCGCGGCGAGTGACTGCCAGGCAAACACTAACCAAAGAACTCTAGCAAAAGCGTTCTTGATATAAAAATATCAGAGTATGGAAAATTGCTAAGTAACAATAAGCCTTCATGAAAGAGAGACAGTTTTAAACACAATCACTTAGAGTTATATCAAGATTTATAAAACAAAACCAGCTAGATGCAAGAAAATATAAGGAAACTATCATATTTTAGAAAACGTCACTAGCCTTAGCAGTAATTATAGGCAAAGTGGATCTACCCCCCACCAGCCTTTATCACAGACTGGAAAATTTGATAAGACAGTTGATATTCAGTGGCCTGTCAACTAACAACTAAGGAATCTATTTTTTCTCAAACCACAGGGATGGTTGCAAATTTTGGGAAAGTTTAAGCCACAGAGAAAGTTTTGGCCTCTTTAAAATAAAAATAATCATTTTCATCCAGGCATCCCAACTCACCATAGCGCAACATGAGGACAGGGGAAAAGTGGCATGTGCTAAGGCATTGAAAAACTCCCGAATCAAGTACACAGAGATGGTGAAGTTTAAAAACTAGCACTAAACGGTAATACACCCGCTACGCGTTACAATATGACTCCCCCCACAAGACTGTGAAGAAAATAATGAACAGATTGGGGATGAATTGGGCATTTCTTATAGACACGTTCTTAAGGTCTTGATGTCATTCATGAAGTGTATTTTATTATGAATTAATGCACACCAGGGCTGATTTTTATCACGGCGCTGATCTCTAGTTTTGGCATCTCCAATTTTAAATCATGGTCTCAATCTTGTTCCCCCAAATACACATGCTGAAGTCCTGTTGTGGTTTGACTGTGAAACGCCCCAGCTGCTGACCCTGACTGAGGATGCTGTGAACTTTTGCTGGAGGAAGTAGGTCCCTGGGGGTGGGTGTTCTTACCTGGCCTCACTCCTCCTTACTCTCTGCTCCTTGATGGCTGATGTGCCACAGTCATCTGGCCTCCTGCTCCTTCCCTGCCTTCTCTGCCAGAAGCCAGGTCCTTCCTGCTGGGACAGAATGTTCTCCGTCAACTACAAGCCAGAGCAAACCATTTGTCCCCTACGTTGCTTTAGTCAGGGATTTTTGTCATAGCAATAAGAACATCTAAAGCAAGCCCTGGTGACTGGTGACCAAGGTGAAGTGTGAAGATGGGGGGGGGGACTTTAAACTGTCCCAAAGACAAGATGAGGTTATTATTAAAGACCCCAACCTAATGACCCCTTTCCTCGGGAAAACGGGAGCACAAGCAGCACAGCAGAAGGCAGAGGGGTGGTCGTGTGAGAGGGGGTGGCTGCCTCAGGTGCTGTGCTCGTGAGCCTCAGAATGAGAAGACAACCTTCAAGACTCTGGAAGTCACGACAACTTAAGAAGCTGAAAAGTTTGGAGAACCCACAGGCTTTTCCTCAAGGTCACAGCAAACTGTGGCTGGGGATGGCTGGGGAGCGGAGACTCTTCAGTGGACTTGATTGCAGGTTGTATGGTCAGCTTCAGGGATGCAGGTTTTGTGACTCAGGCCAGGAGGGCTCTTCAGTATGTAGCTGCTTTTGGGTGATCTATGCTGATGTCAGGACTGTTATAGATGTTCTATCTGGGGTGACTAGACATTTGTTCAAGCCACCGTAGGGAAAAAAAATTACAAAACAAGTCTAGTGTATTAGCTATTTTTATATTGTTGTGACTATCATCCCGTGACAGAGGGTCTCAGTCAATCATGTCGGACAGGACCCAGTGGAGTAGCTGAGACCATGTTGGCAGAGTAAGAGGCAGAGGCACAGTGGGACAGGAAGCAGAGAGCATGTCGGGAAGTTGGCAGGGATGGCATACTCCCAATAACCTGCACCCTGTGACTTACTCCCTCTAGGTAGGCCCATCTTCCCAAGGCTTTAGGAACTACCTAAAATAACCCTGTCAGAGGCCATGCACTCAAAACAGGAGGCTGTGACAGACACTTCACATTCAAACCATTACACCAGGGAACAAAGCTTCCAAAGAAACCAACCCTACTGGCACACTGCATTTATACTTTAGACCGCAAGCCTGCCAAAAATAAATCTATGTTGCTTAATAAACTCAATCTCTGGTATTTTATTGTGGCAGCCAGAACAAAGCAAACCACTTCATGTTCAAACAAATTCACGGTTATTAGGCAGTGACTTGTACCCATGCCCTCCCCCAATCTGTATGTTGAAGCCCTGTGCCCATCTTACTTAGAGGACCTTTAACAGAGGTAATTAAGGTTAAATGAGGTTCTAAGGGTGATACTCTAGTGTAACCGGGCAAGGGAAACTGAGGCTACTCCTTCTTTGTTCTCCCTCTCTCCTCTCCTCTTCTGCCTTTTCTTCCCCCTTCCTCCTTCCCTCCCTTCCTTCCTCCTTCTCCCTCTCTCTCTTTCTCTCTACAGAGAAAGGACCAGGTGAGAACAGTGTTAGATGTGCATATGAGCCAGGAATGGAGATCTAAAGAAAATCCTACCCTGCGGGCTGCTGATGCCTTATTGTGAACTGGCAACCCTAACCGAGAAAGCGCGATGTGCCACTTCGGCCCCTAACCTGCAGGGCCCCTAGTCTGCAGGGCCCCTAACCTGCAGGGCCCCTAGTCTGTCTTGCACCAGCCCTGGCAGAGCAATGTGCTTCCCAAACTCCTACTCATTCTAGGCTCCCAGGTGGTTTCCATATGTACCTCACAGAAAGTGGAACCTTTCAAAGACCACATTCTAACGAAGGCTGCTAATAGATCCTGTTTACTTCAAGTGGCTGTGTATTCATCTCTCCTTGGATGTAATTTCAAAAATAGCCACGCTACAGCCTCTGCTAAGGCAGAGTCTGGGAAAGGCAAGACAAGGGTTCCGCTAATTCTTCTGCTTAGCATTAGGATTTAGGCTGTAACTGGAGACTCTGAAATCCCCGAGGCCCTTAACCTCCTCTTACTCTCCCTACCCTTAGCGTGATCTCAGAGGGGGCACCCTTTGCTTTTCCTTTCATGTGGCCAAGAATGTGGCCAAGACCAAGAAACTAAAATGACGACTCCTAATGCTGGAGGCTCTAAGTTCAGACAGTTGCCCTGGTCACAGGGAACGGAGGCAGGGTTGTATTTCTCACATCTGTTCCAGGACCTCTCTCTGCCACTAGTTTTGCATAGAGCATCTCGTACTCAAGCACACTAATGCCACAGTGCTTGGGAGGTCAGGAGATGCTGAGAGTCTGTCACTTTGCTGATACCGTGGTTACCAAAACCAAAGAAAGCTATGGCCTCTTCAACTGCTTTCTTAACCTCAAAACCGTGCAGGTCGATTAAGACGGAGAGGGTAATTCCACCTTCCCAGTAGAAAGCAAAACTACAAAAACTGATCCAATCTTTCAAATAACAATTCATAGACAGTAAAATATATGACCTATTTTGATGAATAAAATAGAAGCATCAAGTTAAGACATTTGAAAATCATAGAATAGCTGACAGTAATACTATCCCCACCCCAGGCTAACCTGGAGCTCATTATGTAGCCCAGGCTGGCCTCAAACTCATGGCAATCCATCTGCCTTAGTCTCCTGGAAGCTGTCATTAAAGGCATGCACCATCACGCCCAGCATAAATAAGGTAATGCACCAAGCAGCATCAATTTTGTTGTCTCCAGCAGAGCTAGGAGTTGAAGCCAAACTCTCCCAAATGTTGGATGACCTCTCTAACCACGGAGTCACATCCACACACAACTTCCTTTGTGTCCATTCACAAACCACAGTTGCTCATTTTCTAAGGAACTCCTATAGGCATGGAACAGCAAAAGCATTTATCAATAAATGCCTGCAGAAAGTTTGTAAAGTTTTTCTCTGTGGAAGTCTACAAACTGGTGCACGCAGCAACAATCTGTTTCTGTGATCTGTATTTTAGAGCCGTTTTTATCCAAGCACCAGAGAGCTATGACATGTTGAATTTTGGTAATAATTGAAAATCATAATTGTATCATAAAACCATCCTGTGTCACTACACCATGCAATGTCATTATGCCTGTCACCCGAATACATCTTCACATAGGACTTTGGTTGAAATAACATTTTCCTGATAAAATTTCAGCAAATGCAATAAAAAGCAGATGTCAGTTTCCATGAGAGTCACTCAATTATAAGATGTTGTGGTAGCTTTTGGGTTTTTTTTTTGGTTGTTTGTGATATTGACCTGAACCCATTGTAATAGCAGCATCTATGTATTGAGCTGTTAACTCAGTTATCAGCCGGTCTTAGTGGGCAAGCTTGTGAGTAACGGCTAGACTAGGGCATTGGATAGGGCAAACTTGGCTGCCAACAGACAACCTGGAGTTAAACTTAATCAATGTGTGTGACTAGAATTCCATATGAAAGCAAAGAATTCATGATGAGCAATGTGTTCCTGTCGTCACAGGCTCACTGTCTTCTGACTCTACCTGTGCTGACCCTACCATGAGCTTCACTGTGAGACTGGCTTCGTTTATGATTTCAAATGGTTCCGGTGGCTCAGGCAACATAATTTGGTTTAAATAATGTCCAGAACCAGCAAAGGCTCTTCTCTTTGTATGGAAACCATCGGCGGGACCTCTTGGCAGACAAACTCCTGATGCTATTTACTTAACAATCACTCTGTCACCGAGCTGGTGAGGACATCGTTGGGGCTTTGATCACTTGGACTCTCTCTGGACATGAAGGCTGAGGTCTATTCCCGAAAGGAAGAATGGAAACTTGAACAAATATAGCTCTGAGAGAGAGAGAGAGAGAGAGAGAGAGAGAGAGAGAGAGAGAGAGAGAGTGCCGATAGACCCTTCCCAGGGTCTGCTATGGGTCTGCTGAGTCTGGAGAATATAGAAGCTGCAGTGAAAAATAAATCTTCTTCTAAGCCTTGAGGGGGGTATAGACAATCGTAAACAAAATAAAAAATAATGACTTAATAAGTTGATCATTTGTGGCTAGTGAATATTGTATTGGATCAGAAGGGAAATCACCTGTAGGCGGATGCTCATGGGAAAAATTCATACAAAAGGGGAATGAGCGGAATGAAACCATGTCTGCTCAGCCCTTTCCTTGGGCTCTGGATGTGCTGGCTTCTCCCAGTATACACGGTAAGGACAGATGCTGGCTATACATCCTCGGAATATCTCAGATCTGCCTCTGCTTCAACCTGTTCCTCATGTCTTCAGCGTTGGTCCTTTGGAGCATGCCTCTCTCTAGTGTTTGTGGTAGAGACTGCCCAGGGTTTCTCTATCAGTATCCACTGCTAACCTAAGGACCACTAATCTCCCTCCTGAGACGGTAGTGTCTCACTACCCTGCCTTACTCCTTCCCCTTTCCCTTCTAGGTTCAGCGAAAACCCAAGGACTCTCCTGTGCCAGCGTATAAGGCTGAAGTCCTGCCATCCTGACCTGTGGTGCAGAATTAACTCACGCTGTTTGCCATTCACCCCACATCTGACAGTGAGTACGTTGTCTAACTATGCTATGGGTCATCATGAGAACTAGAGTACATTGTCCTACCTATGCTGTGGTCATCATGAGAACTAGAATACATTGTCCTAACTATGCTATAGTCATCATGAAAACTAGTGAGCTAAACTCACACGAACTATTTAGAAAATCATAAGGGAAATAAATACCAGTAAAATTTAGCTGCCACGAAAATTACTGGCTTTTTTTAAAAAAAAAAACGTATTTTATGTGTATGTCTGAGAGTGCTTGTTTGTGTGTATGTGTCCTGCGCCCATCCGATCCCCTGGCACTGGAGTCACAGGCAGTTATGAGCAACCGATGTGGGTGTTGGGAACCAAAGCCAGGTTCTTTACAAGACCAGCATGTACTCTTAAGCCCTGACCCATCTCTCTGATTCCTATTGTTGCTGTTTTTATTTCCTTACTATTCTAAAGGGCTTGGGTTTGATTGTAAAAGTAATTATGAATAACAGTAGAAGTGATAATTAACGTGTTAAATAACCAGGAAGTGAAAGATTGAAGAGAGGGGGTGTAAAGAGAAGACACCATAATAATTCAGGCATGTTAAAGGAAGAAAAGGGCTTATCTGGGCATAGTGGTGCAGGGCTGTAATTCCAGCACTGAGAAACCTCAGACAGGAAGATCACGAGTTCCGGGCTAGCCGGGCTCCCTAGATTTGGTAGTGGGCAGGACTAGGGAAATGTGTAAAGCATCTCAAGCAAACAACCAGAGGGTCTAGATGCTTCTTCTGCTACTGGACTCAAGGAGAAGGTGTGAACATTCAGACTAGAAGTGAGTATTTGGAATTTTATTGTTCCTATTGGATGAATTTTCTAGTTTAACCTTGCATTACTTTTTCCTAAGAAGTTTTATCCAGTCACTTTACATCAAATTTTTTCCTTAATCTGTGATTAAAGTAAGCTTGCCATGGTCCCTGGGTCCTTGGCTTGCTCTGGGTGTCTTGCTGCCAGGAAAGGAAGGCGGCAGCTTCTGGAGCTGCAAAGGCTGCAGTTGTATCCCGAGACATCATCCTTGGTGGGAAATTACAAGTGCACCGAGTTTAGGCAAATGTAATTAGGCCTGGAAATCCAATTAAAATAGGGAAGACACTCTTTCTGCCCGAAGACTTTCCTCTCCATGTAAATCAGACAGAAAACACATGTAATTTCTGAGAACGCCGACCGAATCACCCCGCAGCAACCGCCTTTCACGGTATTGTCTCTCCTCCTAAGCCGGAGAACCCGAGAGATGTACTGATGGCGCAAAACAGTTTCCCATTAAAGACTTCAATCAAATCAAATTAGATTAAACCTGAGAATCAACACTAAGACAACAGGCATCAGTAGCCATGATCATCTTTGGACAACAGGACTTTATATACTCCGTCCCAAAGCAGACCGCGTTCAATGGGTTCAGCGGCAGTTACGCTACTATTGCTGTGACCGTCAAGGAGTGGACAGTGCACATTTGGTTTCATTCATGTCCCAGCTGTGCACACATCTCTGCCTACCTTCTTCAGGGGCAAACGGAGCCACCTCTGATTGTCATACGATTTTCCTTATACCTTGGTTTAATGAGACAAAATCTAGGTGGGGGAGACAAGATCCAGGAGTCCCCTGCCCTCCTCAGTGACACCTTGCAGTTCCCATGAGTCCCAGTGATCATACAGGCTTCTTCCTGCCACTATAGTAGGAAATTTGGTAGACAGGAGAGCCCCAGGGTCCAATAAAAATGGCCAGAACTCAGTGAATTGACTCTGCCTTTCTTACGCCCACTCAAATCCTGAAAGGCCGTGATGCTGACGAGGTGGTGTTTTGCCAGCAGAAAAAAGGCCTGTAGGGGTTAAACATGTAAATCACCTTTGAGAAATTTCCTCATGGTTTTGTTCACTTAAGGACCAGACGAGAGGCAAGGTCAACTAGGCTGTTTGCAGGACTGGATGCTCAGGTCCCGCCCCCCGCCCCGTGACAGCTACAGAGAAGTCCTAACACTCCAAGCATTGTTGGTGTGATGAGGGGCCCTCTGGGAGCTGCTTAGGGTAGAAGAGATGGCAGAATCCTCACAATGGTGACAGAGTGCACACACCAGAGGACAGAATCTTGGTCTCAGACTCCTCGGCTTCTAGGTCTGTGGGAAATGCTGTTGTTTTGGCCACCAGCCCATGGCAGTTTGCTATAGTAGCAAGAGCTAAGACAATCCATAGGATTAGTCACCTGAGAAAGAAGATCCAAACTCAGTCACCTGTAAGGACTCCCAGGGGAGCGGTACAAACATCCTCATGCTTAGAGAAACAGAACCAGGAGGCAAACAGCATTAGCCTTCCCGGGGTAGTCTCTGCAACTGGAAACCTGATTTGAAAGCAACTTTGTAGCACGGAGGTGGCGGGTCAGAAAGCTCCTCTGGACTTCTGAAGGGTTGCGCAAACTGTATAGTTAGAAGAATTATAAAAATCACACATTCTGAAAAACGAAGTATCTCTTGCCTGAATTTTAGGAGAAAAATCATTATTAACCTGAGGGGGGGGGCTTCTATCTTCTGTTGTTTGCATGCATGTGGGTTTATGCATGTATGTGTTTTATGTGAGTAGAACTTTCCTGACAATGCTTTTGGAACTCAACATTATTTACATTTTGATCAGTGGAGAAAGAGTGTCAGACTCATTCCTCAAGGGGGGATGGTGCTCTCTTTTGTCTTAGTAATCAGATAATCTATAATAACATATTTTTCCAAATTATGATTAATGACAGCATAGATGATCATGCCACAATATATTTAATTAGTTCTCTACAACTGGGCATTTATATTCTTCCTAATTTTCCTCTATTGTCACTGTGTAGTAATGTTTTCCTAAGTGTATTTAGTCCCAGATTTGGTTGTTTCCTTAGGATGTTTTTCAAAAGGTAGATTTGGTAGAAGATGTATGTAATGAGGGCTATTAAAGACAAGATTTTAATTTTCCTTCGAAACGTTTGGATTTGTGTACATTCGTCTTAGTGAGGTGATAAAGATCATGACCAAAAACAGCTTTGAGAGGAAAAGTTTTATTTTATCCTACAGTTTGCAGTCTATCAGGGCAGGAATTCAAGGCAGCAACTGAAGCAGAGGTCATGGAGAAACACTGGTTACTGGTTACTAGCTTGCCTCTCATGACTTGCTCAGTCTGCTTTCTTATAGCACTCAGGACCACCTTCCCAGGGATGGTGCCACCCATAGTGAGCTAGATTCTCTTGTGGGATTCCCCTCTGTATGTTGCAAATATGTTTTGTTACCATTGGTTATTAAAGAAGCTGCTTTGGCCTATGGCCGGGCAGAATAGATCTAGGTGGGAAAACTAAATGAATGTAGGGAGAAAGAAGGTGGAGTCAGGCAGATGTCATGTAGCTGCCAAAGGAGAAAGATGCCAGAACCCTACTGGTAAGCCACACCCTCGTGGCGATATAGATTAATAGAAATGGGCTAATTTAAGATGTAAGAGCTAGCTAGAAATATGCCTGAGCCATTGGCCAAACAATGTTGTAATTAATATAGTTTCTATGTGATTATTCAGGTCTGGGTGACAGGGAAATGAAAATGCAGTCTGTCTAAAGGGCTCCCTTCCATCAGTTGTCTGCTTCACAGTTTCCCACAAGCCAATCTTACGGTCACATTTTCTCAACTGCCGTTCCCTCCTCTCAGATGGCTCTGGCTTCTGTCAAGTTGACACAAAACTAGCCAGCTCAACATCCCATTATTAGAATAAGAGATCACCTCCTTCGCCATCTTTGATAAACCTTATACATAGCGTAGGAAAATCTCTGTAGATTGGCTAAACTAGTTTCCTCATGGAGATATCCACTTTCTCGATGTGGAGTAAGTACTATGGACATCTTTTATTTCCCAAGAAGGATGCAGTCATTCATAAGTTGGTGGGTAGGAGAGAGGCAACCGTAAAGGAGGCAGCAGATTGCACATGAGAAAATAGACGCCCCGTGATGTGGCAACCTGTTCTGCTGAGGCACCACTGCTGGCACCCCACTTGGCTGACTCCCCCCTTTTTAAAATTCCTCTGCCGTAGGCTTGCTCTTGATTCCATGGATGGCCTCTGCAGTATTACCTGCAGCTGCACTGTGTGAGACAGTTCCTGGCCACTGCAGTCTGTGCTGCCACAGCTCTCTAGCGTCCCACCAGGGGATTCAGGTATCTACACACACGGTGGCAAGCAAAGCAGTCGCATGCCGCCTTCTCTAGACA
Organism: Ondatra zibethicus; assembly: GCA_004026605.1. NCBI lineage: Eukaryota > Metazoa > Chordata > Mammalia > Rodentia > Cricetidae > Ondatra > Ondatra zibethicus. The sequence goes on from PVIU01000081.1 coordinate 127,164, forward strand.
CTCTTGCAGGCTCCCAACCAGTCAATGGGAAGCCGTGGTGGAGTTGTCCTTGACCCTGTTTTAACCCTGCGTGGTCATGGACCTTGGCTCTATTTTAAGAAAAATGAAGTTGTACCCCTACAGCAATCATCTGAACGGAACTAGAAGAGAGACTCGCTGGCAGGTGCTCTGTCCAGGGCCATTTGGAGATGGGAAGTTTCTTATACCTTGCAAGGTATCAAAGGCTTTAAGCAAAAGAGACCTGACTCCTGAGCTTTCTGATTATGAAGCAGAGCTCATTTGACCACTGTGATGACTATTCTTGGTTGTCGGCTTGGCTGCAGCTGTAACTAAAGCCCCAAAATAGAAGGTACACCTGTGAAGGATTTTTTGCTTAATTCGAAGTACGAAGATCCATTTCTAATCTGGATTATTTTTGAGTTAGGATGACACACCTTTAATCCAGATCGTGAAGCAGGAAGAAACATGTCTGGGCCACACCTCCTGCTGGAAGCCTATATAAGGATATGCTTGCTCTCACCTTGCTAGCCTGTCCTTTCCTTCACTGGCATTAGCACCTACTTCTATGAGATTCCAATGTATCCCGAAGATCAGTTGGGACATGCAGCCTTGTGGACTGAGCATCTATTGCACTCTTGGGCTTTCCATTCACAGGTAGTCCTTGTTGAATAGCTGGACTGCAGCCTGTAAGTCATTCTAATAAATCACACGCGCACACATACACATGCATGCGCATGCGTGCACACACACACCGGGATAGAGATAGATAGATAAATAGATAAATAGAGATTCATTCTATAAGTTCTGTTACTTTAGAGAATGCTGACTAATACAGCCACTCATTCTGTCTTTGGTCTTGGCTGGTTGGTTGGTTTTAAACAATACAATCTACCTTAGTCCTCTGAGATTTCCAGGATACAGAAGACACACCCAGTGCTTTCTCAGAGCAGCTGAGAAAGTGTGGTGTTAGAACAAGCATACATCTGGAAATTCCTCCACAGGATGACCCCGTGATCTTTTGATGTTGCATGGGAACATTGCTTTATAATCATTCCCCTAAGGATTCATTCCCTATTTGCCAAAAATCTGATTTTGACTTCGCTGCCATTTGACTTGAACTCCCATATTATGAAGTCACACTTCAATTTGTAAATTTAGGCCTACTAAAAAGATAACCCCAACAGGTACTGCTTCACCCCACCCGACCCAGGTGGGACTCCGCTTTACTCTCAGACTACTCCTCAATATTTCTAAACTTACTTGTTCCAGCCGTGTTTATTCCTTGATTTTTAAAAATCATTTTCAATGTCCTACTGGTCCCTTGTTAATTGATGGCATGAATAAACACTTGACAGATGTCCCGTCTCTCTTTTTACGAGAGGCATGTTTTTAATTTTTTGCATGTTGACAGCACGGGTGATGTGTGCTGGTTGTAGAGTAGAGGCGTCTGACAGTCATAGGCCCCTGGGCACTCTGTGCTCAGGGAGCTGGAGTCGCTTCTGCCAAGGGCTCTCATCAGGGTCTTACTCAGCTGTGCAGATAGCCATGAGAAAGGACCAAAGCCAAATCAGTGAAGCTGCCTGAGAAGAAGGTGGGACTAAGTTTTCAGGGACAAAGGTCAATTTACAAATTCCCATGGACAGACTCAGAATTCAAAAGGGCTTGGAAAGCCAAATCATTTGGTTGAAATAAGCCCCTTGGAAAGTATAATTAAAAAAAAATACTATATTTGAACTCCATCAAAAAAATCTCAGATTCCTGGCTCTGAATCCACACATTTATAAGTCCATCTGAAGTTAATAAAAATTATACAAGAAAATCTTTTTCACAAAAAATGTTACTGATGACGTTGTTGAGAATAATGAACAATTGTAAGCCATCAAAATGTCAGTAGTCCAAGAATGACTGAATGAATCGTGGTTCATCTAACTCATGGATTTTTCGCTAGCAAGTGTTTCACTAGCAAATTTATATTTATTGTGACATATAGCATACAATCGAAGATGCACATTGCATGCTCATGAAACTATTCGAATTACTGTAAAATGAACAATGGTTTTGCCATCATTCACACTAAAACAGGAGCCATGGCCAGAACCCCATCCATCTATCCCCTTTCTTGCCATTACTTCAATCTGAAACGTGATTTTTCACGTCTCCCCCACAAGGAGTAATTATCTGATTTTCATAATAGTTGCTTAAAAAATTGTTTTTGTTATGGTTTTCCCACCTGAATACGTGTCCCTGAACACAACAGCTTTGCCTTTGGACCTTATGCAGATGAAATTCAAGGCTTGCCTTACAGAGATTTTTTCACGTTAATTTAGACACACTATAGAAAGCTTCTCCCATTAAGACACGGAACAGATGAGGCTTTATAATGCCTCTACTAGCCAGACACTGGCTAGGTAGGTCCTTTCCACCTTTCTATTAGAAACAGCGATGCTCTGACTATTTGTGTGTGGAATTTTGTGTGCCTATATGTTTGTATTTCTTCAAATATCTGTTCGGATTGCTAGATCACATGGTAACTCTATGTTTAGCCTCTTGAAAGCCTGTAAAATATTTTAGAAGTTAATTGCAATAGTCTATATTCCCAGCATCAATGTGGGATGGCACCAACGTTTTTACTCCAGCTACTGTCCGTCTTTGTGATTAGAAAGACGTCAGTGGATATGAAAAATGTCATTGTGGTTTTTGCTTTGGATTTCCCTAATGACTAGTGATTGAGCACATACATCTGCAGGCTTCATTTTTATTTCCTTTTACACTTTAAATAAATGTGTTATCTTTCTGTTTTCAGCCTTACATAGCTTTGGTTTTTTGTTTGTTTGTTTTGTTTTTTTTTTTTTAAGAGAAATTGGTTGTAGGATTTTTGTTTGGTTTTGTTTTGAGCCAAAGTCTCACTCAACGTCAAACTAGCCTGGAATTCACTGTGTACAGGCCAGCGTTGAAGTGGCCATGATCCTCCTGCTTCAGCCCTCTCCGTGCTAGGATTAAGGCTCCTGCCTTGACAGCTAATCTCACAAAGGTTGGCTCTCACACACATGCATTCTCTTGCTGTTTTCAGGAATATCATTGTCTCTAAGCTCAGGTGGAACAGAGCCAGGGCGAGGTGTGGGTGTGTGGGGGAGGGGCAATGACACGACAACAGTTGGTTGAAAAAATGTTTATTTAGCATGTACAGAGTTCTGGGTTTGACCCACAGCATCACAGAAACCAGGTGTGGCTGCTCATGCTTTTTTTGAATGAATTTATTTTTTGATTGTTTTGATTGCACTATACATTTTTCTCCTCTCCCCTCCTTCCTTCCCCTCTCCCCTTTCACCCTTTCCCGTGACTCCCATGCTCCCAATTTACTCAGAAGATCTTGTCTTTTTCTGCTTCCTATTTAGATCCATGTATGTCTCTCTTAGGGTCCTCTTTGTTGTCTAGGTTCTCTGGGGTCGTGTATTGTAGGCTTAATGTCTAAAAGCCACTTATGAGTGAATATATATTTTATTTGTCTTTCTGGGTCAGGGTTATCTCACTCAATATGATGTTTTCCAGATCTTTCCATTTTCCTGCAAATTTCTAGACGTTGTTATTTTTTTTTTACTGCTGTGTAGTACTCCATTGTGTAAATGTACCACATTTTCCTTATCCATTCTTCAGTCAAGGGGCATTTAGGTTGTTTCCAGGTTCTGGCTATGACAAATAATGCTGCTATGAACATAGTTGAGTACATGTCCTTGTGTTATGATTGAGCATCCTTTGGGTATATACTCAAAAGTGGTATTGCTGGGTCTTGAGGTAAATTATTTTCTAATTATCTGAGAAATTGCCATACTGACATCCAAAGGGGCTGTACCAGTTGGCACTCCTGCCAGCAATGCAGAAGTGTTCCCTTTCTCCACATCCTCTCCAGCATAAGTGATCATCAGTGTTTTTGATCTTGGCCATTCTGACAGGTGTAAGATGGAATCTCAGAGTTGTTTTGATTTGCATTTCTCTGATGGTTAAGAATGCTGAGCATTTCCTTAAGTGTCTTTCAGCTATTTGAGATTCCTCTGTTGAGAGTTCTCTGTTTAGGTCTGTACCACATGTTTTTTATTGGATTATTTGTTCTTTTGATGTCAACTTTCTTGAGGTTTTTGTACATTTTGGAGATCAGTCCTCCATCTGATGTGGAGTTGGTGAAGATCTTTTCCCATTCTGTAGGCTGCCATTTTGTCTTATTGACCGTGTCCTTTGCTTTACAGAAGCTTCTCAGTTTCAGAAGGTCCCATTTAGTAATTATTGCTTTCAGTGTCTGTGCTACTGGGGTTATATTTAGGAAGTGGTCTCCTGTGTCAATGCATTTAAGCGTACTTCCCACTTTCTCTTCTATGAGGTTCAGTATAGTTGGTTTTATGTTAAGGTTTTTGATCCATTTGAATTTGAGCTTTTTGCATGGTGATAGATATTGATCTATTTGTATTCTTCTACATGTTGATATCCAGTTATACCAGCACCATTTGTTGATTATGCTTTCTTTTTTCCATTTTTTTATTTTTAGCTTTTTTGTCAAAAATTGTAGGTGTGTGGATTGATATCCAGGTCTTCAATTCAATTCTGCTGGTCCACCTGTCTCTTTTTATGCCAATACCAGGCTGTTTTTATTACTGTAGTTCTATAGTAGAATTTGAAATCAGGGATGGTGATGCCTCCAGAAGTTCCTTTATTGTAAAGGATTGCTTTGGCTATCCTGGGTTTTTTGTTTTCCATATGAAGTTGAATATTGCTCTTTTGAGGTCTGTAAAGAATTTTGCTGGGATTTTGGTGGGATTTGCACTGAATCTGTATATTGCTTTGAGTATGACTGCCATTTTTACTATGTTAATTCTACCTACCCAAGAGCAAGGGAGATCTTTTCTGGTGTCTTCTTCAATTTCTTTCTTCAAAGATTTAAAGTTCTTGTCATACAGGTCTTCCAATTGTTTGGCTAGAGTTACCCCAAGATATTTTATGTTATTTGTGGTTATTGTGAAGGGTGATGTTTCTCTGATTTTTTTCTCAGCTCATTTATCATTTGTATAAAGGAGGGCTACTGACTTTTTTTTTTTTTGAGTTAACCTTGCATCCTGCTACATTACTGAAGGTGTTTATGAGGTGTAGGAGTTCTGTGGTGTAATTTTTTGGGCACTTATGTATACTGTCACATTATCAGGAAATAGTGAGAGTTTGACTTCTTCTTTTCTGATTTGTATCCCCTTGATCTCCTTTTGTTGTCTTACTGCTCTAGCTAGAACGTCAAGTACTATATTGAATAGATATGGAGAGAGTGGACAGCCTTGTCTTGTTCCTGATTTCAGTGGGATCTCATTGAGTTTCTCTTCATTTAGTTTGATGTTGGCTGTTGACTTGCAGTATATTGCCTTTATTATGTTTAGGTATGTTCCTTTTATCCCTGCTCTCTCCAAGACCTTTATCAGGAGGGGATGTTGAATTTTGTCAAAGGCTTTTTCAGCATCTAATGAGATGATCATGTGATTTTTTTTCTTTCATTTTGTTTATATGGTGGATTACATTGACAGATTTTCATTTGTTGAACCATGCCCTCATCTCTGCGTTGAAGCCTACTTGATCATGGTAGATAATTTTTCTGATGTGTTTTTGGATTTGGTTTGCCAGTATTTTATTGAGTATTTTGCATCAATGTTCATGAGTGAGATTTGTCTGCAATTCTCTTTCTTAATGTCTTTGTGTGTTTTGGGTATCAGGGTAACTGTAGCCTGATAAAAAGAGTTGAAACCATCTGGCCCTGGGCTGGTTTTTTTTTTTTTTTTTTTTTTTGGCTTGAGGGGCTTTTGATGACAGTTTCTATTTCCTAAGTTGTTATAGGTCTAATTAATTTGCTTATATGTTCTTGATTTAATTTTGTTAAGTGATATTTATCCAGAAAGTTGTCCATTTCCTTTAAGTTTTCCAATTTTGTGGACTACAGGTTTTTGAAGTATGACTTGGTGATTTTCTGAGTTTCCTCTGTGTCTGTTGTTATGTCCCCTTTTCATTCCTGATTTTGTTAATTTGGATATTCTCTCTCTGCCTTTTGGTTAGTTTGGATAAAGGTTTGTCTATCTTGTTGATTTCCTCAAAGAACCAACTCTTTGTCTCATTTATTCTTTGTATTTTTTCTTTGTTTCTATTTTGTTGATTTCAGCTCTCAATATGATTATTTCCTGCCATCTAAGTCCTCGTGGGTGAATTTGCTTCTTTTTGTTCTAGAGCTTTCAGGTGTTCTATTAATTTGCTAGTGTGGATTTTCTCCCATGTACGCATTTAGTGTTATGAACTTTACTCTTAGCACTGCTTTCATTGTGTCCCATAAGTTTGGGTATGTTGTGAGGCCATTTTCATTGAATTTTAGGAAATCTTTAATTTCTCTATTTCTTCTTTGACCCATTGGTGATTCAGGTGAGCATTGTTCAATTTCCATGTACTTTTTGGCTTTCTGAAATTACTGTTGCTATTGAATTCTAACTTTAAGTCATGGTTATCCAGTAAAATACATGGGTTTATTCCAATTTTTTGTATCTATTGAGTTACTGAATATGTATGTGGTCAATTTTTGAGAAGGTTACATGAGGTGCTGAGAAGAAGCTGTATTCTTTTGTGTTTATATGGAATGTTCTATAGATGTCTGTTAACATCTGTTGATTCCTTTATTTCTCTGTTAATTTTCTGTCTGATGGATCTGTCTAGTGGTGAGAGTGGGGTGTTGAAATCTCCTACTATTAGTGTGTGGGGCTTAATGTGTGATTTAAGCTTTAGTAATATTTCTTTTAGAGATGAGGGTATTTTTGTATTTGGGGAATAAATGTTTAGTATTGAGTTTCCTCTCGATGGATTTTTCCTGTGACAAATATGAAATGTCCTTCTTTGTCTCCTTTGATTGTTCTTAGTTTGAAGTCTATTTTGTTAGATATTAGGGTAGCTACCCAGCTTTTTTCTTAGATCCATTTTATTGGAAAATCTTTTCCAAACCTTTTACTCCAAGTTGATGTCTGTGTTTGAGGTTGAGGTGTGTTTCTTGTATGCAGCAGAAGGATGAGTTCTGTTTGTGTATCCAATTTGTTAGCCTGTGTCTTTTTATAAGTGAGCTGTGTTCATTTATATTAAGGGATATCAATGACCAGTTCATTCCTGTTGTTTTAGTTTTGTTGTTGATGATATTATTGTGTGTGCTTTTCCTTTCTTTGGGATTTGCTGCTGTGAGAACATCTATTGTCTGTGTTTTTGTGGGTGCAGCTGACTTCCTTGGGTTGGAGTTTTCCTTCTAGTGCTTTGTGTAGGGCTGGGTTTATGGGTGGTAATGTTTAAAACTCGTTCTTTTGTGGAATATCTTGTTTTGTCCTTCTATGGTGATTGACAGTTTTGCTGGCATCCATGGTCTCTTAATGTCTGTATAACTCTTGACCAGGACCTTCTGATTTTCATTGTTTCCATTGAAAAGTCTGGTGTAATTCTGATAGGTCTACCTTTATATATTACTTGGCCCTTTTCCTTTGCATCTCTTAATATTGTTTCTTTATTCTGTATATTTAATGTTTTGATTATTATGTGATGAGGGGACTTTTTTGGGTTCAGTCTTTTTGCTATTCTGTAAGCTTCTTGTATTTTCACAGGCATGTCCTTTAGGTTGAGAAAGTTTTCTTCTATGGTTTTGCTGAGTTTATTTTCTGTACCTTTGAGTTGGACTTCTTCTTCTACTCCTGCTATACTCAGGTTTGATCTTTTTTATGGTGTCCCAGGTTTCCTGGATATTCTGTGTTAAACTTTTGTTAGATTTAACATTTTCTTCAACCAATGAGTCTATTTCCTCTATTGTATCTTCAATGTTTGAGATTCTCTTTTCCATCTCTTGTATTCTTCTGTTTTTGCTTACATTTGTGGTTCCTGATCATTTACCCATATTTTCTGTTTCCAGAATTCCCTCAGTTTGTGTTTTCTTTATCGTCTCTATTTCCGTGTTCAAGTCGTTAGTTGTTCTTTTCACCTGTTTAATTGATTTTTCTGGTTTTTAAGAGACTTGTTGATTTGTTCCAATTTTTTGTTTGTCTTTCCTTCTACTTCTTTGAGGGAATTTTTCATTTCCTCTTTAAGAGCCTTAGACATTTTCCTGAAGTTATTTTTACTGTCATTTTCTTCTGCTTCATTTGTGTTGGGATGTTCAAGTTTTGCTGTTTTAGAGCCACTAGTTTTTCATGGTGCTGTGTTGCTCTTCATGCTGTTGAGTGTGTTCTTACCTTGCTGTCTACCCATCTTTCCCTCCAATTGGTATAGGTGGAGCTGTGTCTCTGATGATCACTCCTCCCGGTCCCAGTGGGTCCAAGACCCAGTTGGTCCTGGTGGTGGTGTAGTCGCGCCATGGTTCCAGTTGTTTGGTGCTCCTGGAGGTTGCTAGGGCCTTGCTTTCCTGTTCCTGGAGGTCGCTAGGCACTCCTGGAGTCTCTTGGGCATTCCTGCCTGCTCCTGTCTCCCAGAGGTCTCTTGTGCTTTCCTGTTTGCTCCCATTGTTTGGGCCTTCCTACCTACCCCTAGAGGTGACTCGGGCCTTGCTTGCCTGCTCCCAGAGGTTGCTTGGGCCTTCCTGCCTGCTCCCAAACATCTCTCCTTGCTTATGCTTTTAATCCCACTTATCCTTCGCCATCTCCGTGGTTTTGCCTTTCCCAGAATATCATGTAGGAGGAGTCACATACCTTGCTGTCCTTTCCTGTTGGGCGCTCTTTTATCTATTTGCGTTTTCTTCTTGTATTTTTATGGCTTTATGCATCTTTTCAACACTGAACAGCATCATATTGCATGAATGTGCCATGGCTTTTTAGACATGAATCTAATCATGAATAATGCTGCTAGAACACATGTGCACAGGTTCTTTGTGGATTGCTGCTGGACTGTGTGGTAGAAGAAGTTTCCATGCTTTAAGAAATTTCAGTCTTCCAAAAATGTCTTTCCATGCCCACCAGTCACAGATTAACGTGCCCAGTCTCCACATCGTCACAGGGATTAGCCACTACCAGTGTTTTGAACGTGGGTCCCTATGGTGGATATGAAGTGGCATCTCATCATAGTTTTAATTGTCCTCTCCTAACAGCACATAAGGCTCAACAGCTCTCAGCTTTTAAAATTTAAATTACTTTAAATATAATTTAATTCATGAATACTGTATTTATGTCGTCTCCACCCATGGACCAATGACCTCAAAATGAAACTTGAGATGCTCAAAGTGTTTAATGAAAACACAGGCAGTACATGACATGAGCTTAGGAAAGAAATTTCTGAACGGAATTCCATTTGCCCAGAAATTAAGGTAACAATTAACCAATCAGATCTCATAAAAGAAAAGACTTCTGTACAGCAAAGGAAACAATCCAGTGAACAAAGGGAAAGCCCACAGAAGGAATCTCTGCCAGCACACAGGAGTCAGAGGCAGGCAGATCTCTGTGAGTTCGAGGCCAGCCATGCTGCATTAGTGTGTTTGCTGCAAAGGATGCTGCCGTGCTGATATTGTCAACTGAAGCCTATAGATAATGCGAGGCTTCACTTTCTGTGTTGCAGATCCCATGTGGTGACAGGTGAGTTCCAAGAAGCCAGGGCCACACAGAGAAACCCTGCCTCATCCCCTGCCTCCCACAAGGAAATGGTGGTATGGATCTGGACAGAGAGTTCTCAAAAGAAGAAATGGAAATGGCTAAGAAATATCTTAGTTTTCAACATCCTTGGCAATTAGGGAAATGTGATTAAAACTACTTTAAAATTTCAGCTCTTGTCTTTTGTCCTCTCTGCCACAGAGCAAAAATGTCATGGTGTGTGTGTGTGTGTGTGTGTATGTGTGCGTGTGTGTGCGTGCATGCATGCATGCATGCATGTGTGCTTGCTTATGTTGGTGAATATGGGCATTAACTTTCTACCTTTTTGGAGACAGGGTTTCTTTACTCCTGCACTAGCCAGGCTAGCTGGTGTCCAGACTCTGGGAGAGGTTCCTGTTTGCCTCCCCCAGCCCTGTAGGTGGGCTGGGGTTATGGATGTTGCACTGTTGTGTTTGGCTCCACATGGATTCCGGGACTCCAAACTCAGATAGTTAAGCTTGCATGGCAAGTGCATTTCCCACTCTCCCCAGACCAGAAATATGTATTTTTAATGAAGTTTGACTCATGAATTATTTCTTTCATGGATCATGTTTTTGGTGTTCTCTAGTTTTGAACATTTTTTAAATAATTAAAACCTTTATTTTGTAAGTTGAACATCTTGGCTTTCTCGGGAAATATTTTTCCTATATATGGCTTGTTTCTTTGAATAGTTCTTATTTTTCATTGAAAACTGGACATTTTAGGTTATATAATGATAAATATATTATTGCAATATATTATTCTCCCCTCTGCGGTCCTTGTTTCTGCTTCCTTGTTTCTGATGCTTTTCAGTGACTTACCTGAATTAATTCCATAAAGTTCACATTTGCGCCACATAAGGCTCCTGAAATCTGCTTAGTTTAGTGACCATGCCATACCTGAACATTAAGTTTATGGAGTCCACGAATCTCCTTGTATTTTCCAAGAGGTTTGTGTGTGGGTTGTGGGACACTTTCATGTCTAATCATGTCCTCTACCACTCTGCCTTAGTCTCTCTGCTCACTTCTTTCAAGCCCCTCCCCCAAGACACGGGAGTTTAGGTCTGCTCAAAATTTTATCAGGGTATATGCACAGTCCTGCATCTGCTCATTTCCCTACATATGTGTTTGGCCTCGATTAGTGTGGCAGTGTGAATGAAAATGGCCCCCATAGAATCAGGGGGTGGCACTATTGGAGGTGTGCCCTTGTTGGAGGAAGTCTGTCACTAGGGATCACTAGGTAGACAGGGGTGGTTGCAGGATCTCCAGCCAGGACCCCTGTCACTTCCCTCCCTGCTGCCTGAGGATCTTTATGTAGATCTCTCAACTACCTCTCCAGAACCATATCTGCCTGTGTGCCACCACACCTCCCGTCATGATGATAATGGGTTAAATCTCTGAACTGTAGATAAGTCCCAGTTAAATCCTCTCCTTTATAAGAGTTGCTGTGAGCAGAGTGTCTCTTTTCTACAGCTTAAAAAAAAATATTTATTTTACATTTATGGGTGTGCCCCACATGCATGTAGTGCCTGTAGCGGCCAGAAGAGGGCATCAGACACCAGAAAGTGGAGTTAAAGATGGCTGTGCCCTACTGTTTGTGCTGGCGGTCAAGCCAAACCCCAGTTCCTTGCAAGAGCCCCAAGTGCTTACAATACTGAGTCATGTCTCTGGCCCCAACCTACATAAGTTTTGTCACGAGAATTAAAGTCAATGTGGAACCTGGTGAAGTGTCTGCTTTGGAATTTTTTAGCTTGCCCTAGGAGTCTGGTCAATGGATCTTACATTCGAGGCTGCCATTGGAAAGTCCATTTGAACCTTAATCTTATTTGTGAAACAGGAAGAATGAAACCCACTCCATAGCACGTAGTGAAGATTAAATGAAATATTTGAAAAAATAAGTAAAAGCTAGTCTGACATAATGGCTCATAACGATGACCTAAAAAAATGCCGGTAAATCTGGGGCCCAGGACAATGCCACCACCAGGAAGCAGCCTTTGCTAGTTAGTATCTGCCTCTAAGATTCAGGTTAATTGGCCTTCAATGTGTCCTGAGCGTGTAGGGTTGCTGAAAAGCTCCCCAGGTGGTTCTCTGGTGCAGTCAGGGCAGCTTCACCCTGTTAAGAAGAGTTCAAAGCAAAGACAACTTCAAAATGATGGCTTTTAGATCTCTGTTTATCTCCATGGCTGCAGTCGACAGCTTGGATTTCGCTCCCATGAGGCTTAAAAAAGGAAACAAAATCAGCGAATGTGTGAAAGTGGTTCTTGAAATAGCTCCCGGAGAAGCTCGAATCAACACAAGAGAGAGTATGGATGAAAAGATGAACACGATTCTCCCACTGTTCTGGCTTTCTCGGCCGCAGATGAAGTCATCGGCTAACCTAGATACAGCAGTTTGAATTCCTTTCTGGGGGGCGGCATCCTGTGGCGGTCTCTTCTGCTTTTGTTAAGACTCGGGCAGCAACACACGTGTGAACGTATTTCAATCGCACGGAGGAGGAACACGTATGTTTGCGGCAGTTGTGAAGACCATGTGTGCCCTACACGCAAGGCACTACCTCCGCCTCCACCTTCGCGAATCCCAGGCAACTTTCTGTACTTTTGCCCTTTTCTGACACATCTTCAAGGTGTCCCAGCCTTCAGTTGTCGCCTCATGGCTGTTGGAGTGGATTTCAGATTCAACAGTTCTTCCTCCTCGGTTCCTGGATTTCTTCTGAGAAAAAGCTACTGAATCCTGGGCTACAGGGCTCCGATGTTGAGTGACTGAGCCCACACAGGATGACCCCTTTCCTGAGACACCTTTAGGTTCTGTGTGATTTTATCAGTACACAGAGAGGAATACATTTGTCCTTTAACCCTTGTTTATAAGCTGGAAACAGTCACCTGCAGCAGTTAGCATCAGCCATAGCTGGTCAGATCCAAAGGAAGAAGTGCTCCAAGCTGCACCAGTGAGTTCAGCGGTCCACAAATGCTGACTTCATTTCAATGTGTGTTTTACAGAAGTAAAACCATAGCCTGTAGTTTTCTTGAATTGTTTTTGACTTGTTATTAAAATTCTAGTCTTTTTTTTGTAAGAGTTACTTTACTTTATGCATGTGAGTGTTTGCCTGCAAGCATATCTGTACCAAGTGTGTGCAATACCTGCGGAGGCCCGAATAGGGCATGGAATCTTCTGGGACTTGAGTTATAAGTCTATGGGAGCCACCAGGTGGGTGCTGGGAATTGAACCAGGGTCCTCTGGAAGAGCAGGAGATGTTCATAGTAACCCACCCATCTCTCCAGGCCCTATTTTATTTTTGTTTGCTTTTACTAGGTTTTCCAATTCCCCTACTTTAAAAATTGTGTGCTTTAAAAAGTTATTGTTTTGAAAAGGTGTCAAAATTAATTGTTAGGCTTTTGAGAAAAGGTTTCATGTTTCTCAGGCTGGTCTTGAACTCACTATATAGCTGAGGATGACCTTGAACTTCTGATCCTCTCTCTTTACTTGAATACTGGGCTTGTAGGCATGTGCCACTGTGACCGGTTTGTTCAGTGCTAGGGATTAAACTCAGGGCTCTGTATACTCCACCAGCTGAACCACATTCTTAACCTGAATGTGTCAAAATTAATTTAAAAAATTTTGTCTTCTCTCCAAACTCTGACTCTCTGTCATTACTCCTATGCCCCAATACCTGGGGAATTGATTGGAGTTCCATGAGCTGATAGTTATCTTTTTAATGGAACAGGAATTGGGTGAATGCATTGATTCTTACCAATCACAAATCTGAAGTCTTCCCACATCTGTTTCAAGTCTTATCTCCTGTAGGCAAAGGCTTGCATCGTCCCAAGTCCTATATTCCTAATTATATGAAATTTGTCCTTTACACATAAGCACTATCTTTCATTTCTTTTTGTTTTATCCATCCATTAAGTCTTTCTTTTTCCTTTTTTTTTTTTAAAGGCACGGCCACAGTCATATAGTTCAGGGTGAACTAATACTCGCTATGTAGCCTAGGATGGACTCAAAATTGCAGCCATCCTCCCGCCTCAGCCTATTGAGTGCTGGAATCAATGCCTGACTCGAGTTAGTCTGCTTACATCTGGACTGCGGACTGGGACCGAGGACTCTGACTACAGTTGTGTGGCTCCTCGCTCAGTGGAAGGGATAAGGGGATCAGCTCTTCCTGTTACAGACTTTATGCAGGTGCCACAGATGAGATGAGGTGTCTCAGACCCAAGGTGACGTAGGTCTGTTCCTGAACCTAGATGGAGGCAGGACTCTTTTTTGTTTGTTTTTGAGACAGGGTTTCTCTGTAACTTTGGAGCCTGTCCTGGAACTAGCTCTTGTAGACCAGGCTGGCCTCAAACTCACAGAGATCCACCTGCCTCTGCCCCTGAGTGCTGGGATTAAAGGCGTGTGCCACCATCACCTGACTGGAGGCAGGACTCTTAAAGAACTATCATAAAACCCCGTTAGACGAAAGGGAAAACTTCCCAGGAAGGACCAGGGCGAGGTTAGCCAATACTCCTGTCTCTTTCCCCAGACTATCCAGTGACACCTGGAAAGAATAGGGAGGGACTTAGGAAGATTCACAGGCTTTTTCTGTTTGGGAATTGTGGCGAGAGGGTTGGCTGGTCATTCTTCCACCACCTTCGTGATTTAACAGGTTTTGACCCCATTATCCAACTCCTGAGTTTTTCTTAATAATAGAACAGTTTAGATAAATGCTTCACAGATGACTCTGTAGGCTTAAGAGAGAGATCAGATCTACGGTGCTCATGGGAGGATAGGATTGGCTATCTGATGACCAAAATCTGCATCCCAGAGATTAGCAGCAGCTGTGCCTGCTCCTCTAGATGAAAAGAGCTGGCTGGGGAAATGTGCCCTGGGGAGCGGAGGGAGATGAGAACTTGTTGACAGGCTACGTGAGGCTCTCCAGGTAGCACGGAGCAGGGGTTGGAGTTTGGGTTTGTAACAAGTTCTTACGTCCTTCCCCGACGCCACAGCTCTGGCTTTCTGTGGCAGCATCTGTGGTTAGTGGACACCTGATGCCCTGAACAGAACCCATGGACTCTGCTCTACCACCCTGTGGCCTTGTTCCATTATCTTATGAAGCCTGAGATGAAACTCTAAGAAAACGTTAGAGACTTCCAGGAGCAGGGTGTGGTGAGGAGCGCTACCCTCCCCTCTCCCAGGCCTTCTTCTGTGGCATGGCTCTGAGGAGATGTGGCTGGTGTCTGATGGTTTTCTCTTTTGGAATATCTGTAAGTCTGTCTCCTATTTGGTCCAGGGGATTGTGTTTAGAATTACAAAATCAGATTGGCTATTTATGATTTTTTAGTGTTTAGAACATTTGGACATTAAAAAAAATAAGTTGTATTTCTTCAAAAAAAAAGAACCTGAGTTCCGCTATTAAAGTATTTCATTAGCACATGCTAATCTCACATTTCCATAAAGGCACACTTACTGCACACACTGGCAATCCCAGAATCACTTTTTCTAACTTTTCTATTTTTAAGGATTCAAAAATCCTGTTCTGGATCCTGCGCCACCAACGGAATAATCTGCCCTTCTCTCTGCAATAATCCTGAACAGGAGGAAAAGGGTACACAGAAGGCAGCTCAGCGGGAAGACGGGTGTTCATGGGTTTAAACGCTGATACGCACCGCACCAGACAGTCACACGTGCCTGAGCAGAGATCCAGTAGCAGTTTGCTAAGTGCTTGACAGTGTTGGTGCCGTGGAGCAGAAACCTAAGGGAACAGGGGGGTTGCCATTAAAACCCCGGTAGCACTGTGTCGTCTGAATGCGTTTTTTGAAGTGTGCTTACCTCTTCAAGGTGAGTCTTCATTTGAGTGTAAACATTTAGTTTGGGTTTGTTCTCTGAGCTGTTTACCTTCCTGACTAGGTCCTGGCTGCCTTGCAGTTGTCTCTGTCCCTTTGAGCTTTCCTCTGTTTGTCTTTGAGTCTGTGGTGTGTATTTTTGCTTTTCTTGTCTAGTGTCTAGTCATCACTTGTTTTAAATTCATTTCATATTATTTAAGTACTTGAGATGAGATGAGAGAGAGAGAGCTTTATCCTCTCACACGTCCTTCCAAGGACTTCAAGGACTTTCCCTTCGTTGCCAGAGGAAAAGAAAACCATCACACAAAACTCACAGGCTAATGAAGGGTAAAGTCCTGTCTTTTGAACTTCTGGGTCCCATGTCACGGTGATTTAAGGTTTATTATTATTATTATTTTTTCTTTCTTTCTTTCTTTTTGCTTTTTAGTTTTTCGAGACAGGGTTTCTCTGTGGCTTTGGAGCCTGTCCTGGAGCTAGCTATTGTAGACCAGGCTGGCCTCGAACTCACAGAGATCCACCTGCCTCTGCCTCCTGAGTGCTGGGATTAAGGTGTGCACCACCACTGCCCAGAGATTTTTTTTTCTTTGAATGATGTACCTTTTCTTTCAAGCTTTTGCACCTGATTCCAGTATCAGACACAGTCCATTTCGTGTCAAATTCCTCAGAAGACATCAAAAAACCTGTGTTTTCTTCCCTTCATTTTTGGAGCCCAGACTGGAGTGAAGCCTCTATTGACTCCCACAGGAGGTCCAGAGAAAGGTGCAGCACTGGGTTCAGGGGCACAGCAGGGCTCTGCCAGGTACCAGAATCTCTGCACCTGTCTCTCTGGAGAAGGATGCTCTGATCCAAGGGAGACAAGAAGCAACCCCTCCATCAAGTCCCCAGCATTCCCCTGAAAACAGGAACTGAGCTAGCCTCTGCTACAGCAGCATCTCCTCACTCTTTCAGTCTAGCCTGAAGCCGCTGCTCATTACAAAGATTTGTGCCTGTGTTTATAAGGGGAGAGGGGCCATTTTTATGCCATGTCTTCAATATTCACTCAGTTCCAAACAGTGCCTTGAATATTTTAGCTCAGAATAAAGCTTTCTGAATCACAGTGTGACTTCTGAGTAGAGCAGTTGGGAAGTCAGCGGTGAGGGAGTGAACCTCACTCTTGTTCCTCAGGTCTCATGTCTGGCACCTGGAAAGGAAGTGTCTCCCAGTCAGGGTGTCCCAAAGCTGGCGCAGAGGCTCCTGCTTTCTTAGAGGCTCACAGAGAGCAAGGATGCCACTTTTAATTGAAGGCACCGTGGAGCAAACGAAGCACACATCTTGGTGTTCTGGTATTGCCCCTTTTTGGCAAATATGATTGACTAGGGACTTTTAGTATATTCCTCCCCTCAGGTAAAAAGCTAACTAAGTGCATATCCACTCAGTAAGGGATTGACCGTTCAATTAGATATTTAGTTTTGAAAATTATATGGGTTTGGCTTTATATGGGTTTACAGTGTTGCCTGCCTTTTTAAAAGATTTATTTTTATATCTGTGTATGTCTGTTTTTCGATGTGAATACATGCTATGTACAGGTGATGTCAGGTCCCCCAGAACTGGAAGTTATAGGTAGTTGAGACTGGCCCAACATGGGCGCCGGGAACTGGAACACAGTTCCTCTGGAAGAACAACAGTGATCTCACTCTGGAGCCATCTTTCTAGCCTCCACAATGTTACTGCTTTTTTTTAATAAAAAAATAATTTTTAAAAAGTTTATATGTACTTATTGCCTAAAACAAAACAAACAGGAAAACCAAAACAAATGCAAAGGTAAATGACTCAAACCTCATTATTTGGCATATTCCTTTCAGGAATCCTGGTGTAGATGTATTTATCCACTGTCCCTAATGTCCTACAAGCAATACAATACTGAAATTGCTAGTGCATTGTAGGGATGGATATGACATGTTGGTTTTTTTCTTAAATAAAAACGTCAATGAACTAATACCCATTAATGAACAGTGGTTAAATTAGTAAGACCACAGTGGAAAGACCGTAACAATCATTTATGGGAACACACTTATGAGGGAAGTTGGAAGTGATGACCAGGAGTCCCAAGTCTCAAATGGAAAGACACTTCTGCTCCACCGCTCTGTGTTCTCACGCCTACTCATTCACGAAGCGTTGCTTAAAGAGAACTTAGTTGAAAATGGAGGCTAATGGCCAATCTGATGTTTTTTTTTTTTAACTTACTTGCATGCAAGCAAGAAGTGGGATAGGGAGAAAAGGTGTTCATTAAAGATGTGTAACGAAGAGAGAGATGGAGCATGTGTTGAGTGGTAGGAGGGTGGGCGGAGCATTTGTGTTTGCTCTCAGGGCAACGCCGCCGTCAATCCTTTGTAACGAACGCAGAGAGCTGCGGTCCTGCTTCTGTCATCTGCTCGTGGTCTTCCTGTCCACGTCTCCAAGGGCGGCCGGCTCACAGCCACGTGGGTCATTGCTTCAACTCAAGACGGTGAAAATGAACCGAGTGATTCTTCTTTTCTCATTCATTTACCTAAGAATTTTTAATTTTCAATTGAGCGTATTTTAAAATCTTATTTTAAAAGAATTACTTATTTTAAACATCCGTGTGTGTGTCTGTGTGTCTGCGTCTGTGTATTCATACCACATGTGTGTTTGTGCCCAGAGTCCAGAAGCCTCTCTCACATGCCCAGAGCTGGAGGTACAGGTTGTTGTGGGCCACCAGGTGAGGGTACTGCGGGCTGATCTCAGGTTCTCTGGAAGAGCAGACTCACCAGTCCTGATTCTATCTTTTTAAACTTTTACATACAACTAAGAATTTGCGCTCCTGAATGAGGCATCATGGGATGCTTGAGTACCTGTCTACAATGTGTAAAGTCTAAATTGGGTCTGACAGATCTCTGACCAACCTCAGGTGCCACATTCCACAAGAACTTCTTGCACTGTCTTCATAGAATGGGGTTTCTGTCAGCCTGCCGTTTGCCACCTCTGGGTATCGCTGTATATTCTTAAGATCCTTCAGCAATTTCCCCGAATCTGCATTTTCTAGTTGGTGTCCAGACACTTTGCTATGCATCTTACTGTGCTGCTTAGAATCGGCCTGGGGAACAGTGACCCGGGTATGAAGTGTTTATTAGAACTTAGGCTGACAGTCCGGAAGCAGGGAAGGCTTCCTGGAGGAGCAGACTCCAGCAGAGGACAGAGGTTGTTTTATCTCCAAATTCAGATGGGTAAGCAGCATCTGCAAGATCCCCATCAGTGGATGGGAATAAGGGAATGCTGCGTCTCATTCATGTTGCGGGCAACAGCTGACGTCTCTTCTGGGCTTTTCTTGGTGAGCCGATTATTTCAATTTGAAATCTGCAGGTAAACAAACTCAAATTCAAACCTGGGCTTTTCTGGCTGCTCTTCTCCATGAGACTTTGGCAATGTCATACAGATACAATCCGTGTTGTGGTAATGGAGTAAAGACCTGCCTCCTGGGAGAACTAAAAAGATTTAACAAGATTCAGCACTTGCTCCAAAATGGTTCCTCTAAAAACAGATGGTTTTAATGAGCTATTTCACAAAGTTCACATGTTGCAAAGAGAGAAGGAAGGAATCCAAGTGTTCACGCACAGATGGATGGACAGGAAAACGTGGTCTATACACACGATGGGATAGTATGCAGCCCTGAAGAGGAAGGAAATTCAGACATTACAATAGGGTTGCTATTGAGGACGTGGTTAAGTGAGCTAAGCCTGGTACAAGAGAGCAAGATCTGAAGTGGTCAAATCTATAAAAATAGAAAACAGAACATTTGTGGTTTCCAGGGCCTGGAAGGAAGGTGGATTAGGGAGGTGTCTGATGGACGTAGAGCTTCAGGTTTTAAGATGCAGCATTCTGGGGATTGGTTGTTGGCAACATGAATAAACTCTGTGCTGAGAATCTCCACCTGAAAATGCTTAGGGTGTGTTAGGTTTGGAGAGCATTCCCCAAGGCTGTGTGTTAAGACCTTGCTCACCACTTCAGGTGTT
>PVIU01000081.1:146720-308269 GCA_004026605.1 Ondatra zibethicus
GGGCTTTGAGGTTTCTTTCCTCAAGCTTTCCTCAGTGTGTCAGTCAACTTCCTTTTGTCTCTGAGTCAAGATGTAGGACTCTCATCGAGCACCATATCTGCCGGCATGCCACCACGCTCCCCATCCTGATGATAATGGGCTGAACCTTAGAAACCGTAAGTGAGCCAACTCAGTTAAATATTTCATTTATAAGAGTTGCCGTGGCCATGGTGTCTTTCACAGCATTAAAAAAACCCTAACTAATACAGCAACATTGTAAAAAACCAGAAATGATTAAAAAGTAAGTGTTAAACAGAGTAAAAGTTATATATGAATACTATACACAGATAATAATCGTTTATGTATTAGGGACTTTGAGTTCATTAAAGATTATTTGAGATGCTTAGTGGCATGCAATATAGTTACACTGAGCTGTTCTTTCATAGCGTCAGAAAGAGAAGAATCTATGTGAAATGGTTTCTTTGGAATTAAAATGTTATGTCTCAGAGGGGTCGGAGATCACCAGGAGAACAAGGCTCTAGAAACAGCTGAGCACAGCTCGTAGGAACTCAGAGACTGAAGCAGCAATCACAGGGCCTACAAGGGTCTACACCAGGCCCCCTGCACGTACACCAGTTTTCCATTCAGTACTTTTATGGAACTCCTGTGTGGGTCTCTGATTCTTCTGCTTTCTCTTGGGTGGTTGCATTTTTCTGTTGGCTTGGCTTGTCCAACTTCAATATGATGGTTTTTTGTTTTGGTTTATTATATTTTATTTTATCAAAAAATATTTTTAATGGAGGAAAAGCAGGAATGCAGGAATGATGAGGCACATGAAGAAGATGGAAGTTTGGATTGTGACATTTTAGCAATAAGGGAAGACTATCAGGACAGTTTCTGTGATATTTTAGATTAAGGATCCAGGAAGTAAAAGCTTTGCTTTATCAAGACAGTTGGCATTGGTTAGCTAGGGCTGAGTTAGTAAGATTCCATTATGATTAGTAAAAAAAAAAAAAAATCACTGAGCCGAGGTGAACTCTTCCGGGAAGAATTTGTCCATGGCAACACACAGCAGCTGTGGTCCAGAGGGGTTCACGGCCGCATCTCAAACTGGCAGTTGAACTTTGCAGTGTGTAAGTCTCTCAATTAGTGCTGATTTTTGGCAGAATGGAGGAAAGCTGCACAGCCGAGGAGCCGTGGAAAAAGTTGAGGCTTGGCGTGATGAGAAGCCAGGAGAGGACATTCATGACGAGTCAGCCTCTGTTGGAGTGGAGAGCCCAGCATAAGGGGCATCGCCGTCTGTCAGACAAATTGAGGCATTTGATGACAAATCTTGGTTATGAAATTTACATGCCTGGGTAGAGGGAACTTTAGCTGAGGAAATGTCCTCATCAGTGGGCCTGTGAGCATGTCTGTGGAGAACTTTCTCAATTTATGTGTGGTGTGGGAGGGCCCATATAGTCTGACTGTGTAGTTGGTTTTTTGTTTTGTTTTCTTTTACTCTTTGGGGGCCCACCACCCCGCTCCCAAATAAATACAGAGAAACTATTTCTTACATATGATTGCCTGAACTTAACTTGACTTGTTTCTAGCCAGTTTTTCTAACTTAAATTATCCTGTTTCTCTTTAACTCTGCTTTGCCTCTGGGCTTTTTACCTTTCTTTTTTCTATGTATCTTTCTTTCCTTCTTATGGAGTCGGCTGTGTGGCTGTGTGGCTGATCCCTGGAGTCCTCTTCTCCTTTGCTCAATCCTTGCTCTCTGTCTCAAGCCTGAATTTCTCCTATTTATTCTCTCTGCCTGGCGGCCCCACCTATTTCTCTCTCCTGCCTAGCTATTGGCTGTACAGGTCTTTATTATTTATTTTATTTTTTAAATTTTAAATTTTTATTCATTTTACCTACCGACCACAGTTTCTCCTCCTTCCCATCCTCTTGTTCCTCCCTACTTCCCCCCAACCCACCTCCCATTCACTGCTCTGAAAGGGTAAGGCCTCCCATGTGGAGTCAACTACGCCTGGCACATTAAGTTGAGGTAGGACCAAGCCCCTCCTCCATGCATCAAGGCATTCAGCTCTTTATTAAAGCAACAGGTGTTTTAGACAGGTAAAGTAACAACAAATGCAGAGTTCAACAAATGCAGTAAAAAAAAAATGAGACCCATTTTTACATCATTAAACAAATATCCCACAGCATAAACGAATGTAGCACATCTTAAACTAATAGTCCACACCTGACTGGGTGTTCCTAGGTTATAAAAAAAAAATGGGCTGAGCACCAGCAGGAGGAAAAAGTCAGTAAGCAGCCTTCCCATGGTCTCTTCTCTCTGCCTTGCTGTCTCTTGACAACGGACTATAAATTGGAAGATGCAATACACCCTTCACACACACACACACACACACACACACACACACACACACACACACACACACACACGTTGTTACATCTCATGTATGAAGGGTCCCCCACAGGCTTCAGTGTTGAACCCTTGATCCCCTGTTGGCGGTGCTGTTTCTACAAGGGTGGGAAATCAGGAGGTGAGGGCTAACTAGGAAAAGAGGGTCACCAAGGGAGTCCTTTTGGAGGTCTTTCCTGTGCTCCATACTTTTCTTTCTCTGTTTCCACGGTGACATGAACAAGCTTTGTCACACACTACCCCACCATTCATCTTACTGCCTGTCTAGAAGTACGGAGCCAAGTTGCCATGGGCTGAACCCTTTGGAACTGTGAGTGAAATAAATATGTCTCTTCAGTTGCTTCTATTGGGCATTTTGATTGCAGTAACAAGAAAGGTAATAGACATAAATTACATGAAAAGTGTTTGTATGACAGACATTTAGAAAATATGCTGTCCAAGAAGTACAAATAGTGATTATTTGGCCTCCTAAAATTGCAGACGATTTGATTTAAAAAAAAAACTGACTATAAATATTCAAATGAAATAATCCAAAATACACAGTCAAGAGCCATCCACCTCAAATTTCCACCCCTTGGGTAATCTAATTGTATGTGTATTTCAGTATCATATTCCATGTCCCATACACACACATCATGGCTTGTTTGTACTGAAGAAAACATAAACATTGCACACTTGTGTGCACACATGTGTACTTACATGTGCGTGAAGGTGTGCACAGATGTGCAAACCTGAGGTCAGCCTGGGTGTCATTCCTCAGGCACTGTCCTCCCATTTTCTTGAGGTAGGGTCTTTCATTGGCCTGGAAACTTACCAAGTAGCCTAAAATGGTTGGTCCCAGAGCCTCAGGCATCTGCCTGTCTCTGCCTCCCCAGTACTGTGATTATAAGTGTGTACCATCTTAATCTGCTTTGAGTTTTAAACCTGGGTTCTGAGGTTCAAATTCTGAACTTCATGCTTTCAAGCCAGGCACTTTACCAACCAAGATGTCTCCCCAGCCTCTATATATTTAATCTGTCACATTTTGGGGTACACATCTTAAAGACCAAGGTTCTTTTAATAATTAGCCAGACTACCACCCCCATCCTGCAATTCTCACAGCTCCTCAGACTCCACACACACAACCCAAATGTCTTCAGTTGTCTTGTCTCTTTAACTACATGGAGCTAGTTTGATCTATCCAAATCCAAGTACAAGCCCAATGTACGAACATCTGTTTGGGAGCAGCCTCTGATTGTCTTTGATCTACAGATCGCTACCCTCTGGTGCTTGTTTTCTCTTGACATTTATTGGAGGAGCTGGGTACTTCACCCTTCAGAGTCTCCCCCATTCTGAACAGTCCCTTTCTGAACTCCCACGCCGTACGTTTCCTGAGCCTTGTAGTTAGAGCCATGGCTTCAATGAGATTCAGGTGTGAGCTTTTAAGCAAAAATGCACTCACTGAGAACCATTGTCCAGATTTGTCACTTTTCTAATAGAGGGCGTGAACTCTGATTTTGGAAATTTACTATTGAAAATAATTCTATATAAAGGAAGACCTCTACCCCTCCCAAGGTGAAGTTTGTAGAGCAAGGTCAGGATAGCTGCTGATGGGATAGCCACCTGGGCCTGCTTCGGACTCACCCGCCTTTCTGGGCTACGCTAGTTTCCTTTCGTCGCTGTGAGAAAATACCCTGGCCAAAACCAACTCGGGGAGGAAAGGGTTTGTTTAGCTTACACTTTCATGTCTGACTCCATCATTGAGGGAAGTCAGGGCAGGAACTCAAGGCAGGAGCTTGAGACAGACTCCATGGAGGAATGCTGCTTACTGGCCTGGTCGCTGTCTCATGGTCACCCACCTGCCTAGGAATGGTGCCACCTGCAGTGGGATTGCCCCCCACCCCCACCCAATCATCAATCAAGGGAGACTCTCACAGATATGGTCACTGGCCAGTCTAATGTGGGCAATTCTTCACCTGCTGCTCCCTATTTCCAGATGACTCTAGGATGTGTCAGGTTGACACTAAAACCTAACCAACATCAATTTCTGAAAAAAATGACTTCCCTCGTGTTTTCCAGACATGAGCCGTGCATTTTAGAAGCATCCCTGTGAACACAAAAATCTAAGGACATTTGTGGCACACTTTAGTGTACCGTAGACATTCTATCTATTGCTAATTGAATTTTTCCATCTTTTCCTGGGAGGAACCACATGAGCCTGGTATCTGAGTTCTGATATGAACTCAGCTTCTAGGAGCGTTAGGAGAGAGAAGGAAAGGAGGCTGATGAGATGACCTTTGTGTTAATGGCCAGCCCTATTGGCCTCATCCTACAGGTGATGGTAGCCTCACACAGAGTTTAGGCAAGAATGACTTGAAGAAGAATTCAAGTGCGGTCGCAGATGGATTTGGCAGGACTCAGCATGTAAAACCTGTGGTGGTAGGGTGGGATGCATCTGAGTGATGGTCTTCTGACTCCCCTGCAGACACTCATAAATTTCCTTAACTTAAAGCTTTCGAACAGAGTCTTAAAGTTATTCATTTATATCTTCAGCAGGATGCAGGAGCAAATTCTAGACTTGCTAGCTCCCTGGTCTCAGCTAGCACCTTAGACGTACAGGATTTAGGGTACACGAGAAGACCTCACAAGTTTAGATAAAGACAGAGTGTACTTTTACTAACACTCTATGTATCTTGCAAGGAAAGGGAAGCTGGCAGTCTGGGCAGGTTCCTTCATCTCTCAGTATCTAGGGCAGGGCTCCTCAAAGTGTTATCTGTGACTCAAAGTGTTTTTGTCGAGTATCTGTCCCTATTGGCTGCTGTGATAAATACAGGAATTGAATAAGCATCAGAATTTATAATCTTGAAGGGTAAGTGATTTCCTGCCCATTTAATCTAAAAATAAAAAAACCCTAATGTTTATTTCAGAGTTTTAAAAATTTCATCTTACTAGTGGTTCACTTTTGTTATAATCTCCAAAAAGTTGATCTGTGATGGATTGGAGGGATGACCGTGTCTCCCCACCCCCAACCCAACACATTCACACCAAATTTGAGAAGCTTTGGAGTAGAAAAGCCTTCAGGTATCTTCTAGTTGCACTGAGGTAGGAGTCCCTTGTCAACTGCATGCAGTGACTTCAGGTAGCCACTTGGAAATCATTTGATGAGAAATCTACTTCTCAAGAAGACCAGCTAGAAAGTGACAGATGAAAGGTAAAAGTAATTTATCTCTGCCACAAAGCACACATTGGCAACCATTGCTGAGCATGTCTGTGTTTTGGGTTACAACCCTGACACTTCACCAGAAGAAGACTCCACGCATGTAACCTGCTGCCTGCTCGTGTCCATCCCACAAATACGATCCAAACTACTTGTTTTCATATGCGCTCAGAAAATGTGTGCCATTAGCATAAACAATGGATGCAGATGCGAACATGTGCTCACTCTTCTTAATGGCCCTTATAAATCTGACACACCCTTGCCTGAATTTCCAAGAAGTACACATGGCAGAAACATTACCATTTTTGGGCAATCAGGTCTATTTTTTTTTTTTTTTTTGGTCAGACTCCAGGAGTCAGAGGGAAGAAAAACCATTGATTTTGCTGCCTTTGTTTGGTCTGTCACCCTTGTTAACAAAGTTGAAACTGCATATGAATGGATTGGAAACTTGACCGGCCTTGGGACAGTCAAGGCAATTTGGTGGTTCGGATATGGAGTCATTGGACTGCCTTTGATGGAGAAAAATCACTGAGGTTCATCCCAGTTCCTCCTGTTAGGCTGTGCTCAGCAACACACGGGCTCAGGAGAACATGTACCCATGGCAGTTCTGACTCCCTTACCCAACAGAGACTGAAAATGCATTGGGACAGTTTACTCGAAAAACTTAAATTGCTTACAACTCTATGAAAACTAAATATATTGAGGGAGTTAAACATGGTAAGTTTCCCCAAGTTTTTACAGGATCTAATCATCTTTCCAGGAAAGACAGCCCAGGACTCCTTCTGCCGGGAGGTAGGGTTTCTCATTCCCACACAAGGCTTTGAAGCATCTCCACAGGTACACTGGATCCCTTTGTAAGCTTCTCCCCTGCCCGGGACAGATGACATGCTGCAGAGTCTACTTATATATTTGTAATATTAAGATGGCCTCTCTGAGGAGTGCTTTCATTGTATATAAGCCAATGAATTGGATGATTCAGTTGGATGAGTCTTTCCTTTGCACTTGGCAGTCTCCTGTTACATGAAGTAGCATTGGCTGTGGCAGACCTGTGGGCGGGAATGAGATGATGAGAACACTTTCCCATGCATATGTCATTGGATCGGGTAACTTTTCTTAGCAAAGGTCAGATGTGCAATCGATCCAAAGGATAAGGAATTTGTTTAGCTTGCGTATTGGCAATCTCCAGGCTTGCCTCTGATTGTGTGAGCCTTCCTCTCCTTGTTCATAAAGCATAAGGTTTATTGCTTTTTCGTTCAAATTACAGAAGCAAAGAGGTGAGCCTCACACCCACCTCCAGAATAATCTCCCTTCCCAGAATATCTTTGGCCAAAATGAGGACCACTCAAAACATTATTGAAAAACTGTTGAGGGTCTGGTGAGGTGGCTCAGTATGTAAAGGGGCCAACCATTGCATGGTGATCTGAGCTTGTTCCCTGGAACTCACACAGTGGAAAGGTAGAACTGACTGCCATAAGATATCCTCTAACTCCACTTGTGTGCTGTCCTACGCACACACATACACACAAGCACACAAATGAATACAGTGATTAAAACTGAAAATTGAAAAAAATGATCAGAAAGAATAGAGTTATCACAAAGCCTCTGATAACAACACCTTTATAATCTTTTTTCATTATTCAAAGGCTGCAAGAACTAAGTGGGGTTATGAAGAATCAAAGAAACACAATTATAAACATATTGGTTTAATGACCCCATTTTTAAAGGTAAATTTTGCTGTATTTTAACATAAGGTGCTGAAACTTCTGAGTAGGCTAATCGTCTTGAGACAACTGTGCATTTGAGAGTATTGCCTAATAGTAGCTAAAGCTGAAAGAGTTTGTTACAGATGTATAATACAGAACCAGTATATTTACTTATCAAAATGCATAGGTATTATGCAAGATTTAAAAACTATTTGAATATATTGCATGTAACTTTAAACAGTTTAAAAATGGAAGCTTTTTTTTTTTCAAAAGAATAGCAGTTAATAACCTAAAACAGAAAACAACAAGCCCCAATGGAGTCACTGGTAAATTCTACCACACATCAAAGGAAAAATTTACATCAACTTCACATAATCTCTTTCAGAGGATGGAAGAGGAACCACTTTATATGTCATTCTGTGTTGACAGGCTTGTCCTAATAACAAGCCTGGAGACACTACAGGCAAAGAGACCTACAGGCCAGTATCTCTTGTAATCACAGACGCGATAATTCTTAGCAGTGTATTAGAAGTTGAGTCCAATAACAATAAATATAATTACACAACCAGAGCAAGTAGGATTTTTGCAAGGATACTTTCAAAAAAATCAATTTGTGTAACCTACCACATAAACAAGCTTAAAAGAAAACCACACAATTGTATGAATAGATGTGGTAAAGACATTGGTTGAAATCTAACACTCGTTCATGATAAAGGAAAAAATTCAGTAAAGCTAGGACTTGAGAGAAACCTCCTCAACTAGATAAGAATGTCTACAAAATGCCTACCACTAACATGCTCAATGATAAGAGCTCAGAGCTTAATAAAGATCATGAAGGAGGCAAAGACAGCTTCCTTCTTGTCCCTTCCTATGAGAACATACTAAAAGTAATAACTCCAATAAGACAAGTTAAAGGCATAAAGATTGGGAGGAAAGAAATAAAACTATCTTTGTTAAGAGATGCCACATCATTTATGCAGGAAATGGAAAGGAATTGACAACTCATTCTGGGAGCCAGAATCAGTGATCATCCCAAAATGGAAAAACAAGATTATCTGCCAAAGTCAAATTATTTCCTAAATATCAGTGATGAATGGGTGGAACTTGAAATGTAAAATATATGATATCAGTCATTAAAAAAAATCCCTCAATAAAATTTAGGCATAATTATAAGAAAAATAGAAACATTTTGTATTTTTGGCTTCCTTGTTAAAAATTAAGTGTTTGTAGGTATGTGGATTTATATACAGGTAAACAGAGAACTCTCAACAAATAAATCTCAAAGGGCTGACACTTAAGGAAATGCTCAATATCCTTAGCCATCAGGGAAATGTAAAGTCAAAACAACTCTGAGATTCCATCTTATACCTGTAAGGATGGTCAAGATCAAAAACAGTGATGACAACTTATGCTGGAGAGGTTGTGGGGTAAGGGGAACACTCCTCTGTAACATGAGGGCCTACTTGTTGGGGTTTCTGTCCTGCCCAGTTCCCACAGCCATTTAGCCCTCCAAAAATCACACAGAGAGTCTGCATTAGTTATAAACTTATTGCCCCATTAGCTCAGGCTTTGTATTAGCTCTTATAACTTATATTAACCCATTATTCTTATCTATGTTAGCCACATGGCTTGGTACCTTTTTCAGCGGGGCAGGTCACATCTTACTTCTTTGGTGTCTGGACAGGACTGAGGAGGAATCGCCTTCCTCCTTCCCAGAATTCTCCTGTTCTCCTTGACCCATCTCTACTTCCTGTTTGGTTGTCCCACCTATACTTCCTGCCTAGCTATTGGCCAATCAGTGTTTACTTAAAACATAATTGACAGAATACAGAATTGTCCTGCACCACTCCTCCATTGCTGGTGGGAGTGCAAGCTGGTACAGCCACTTTGGAAATTAGTTTGGAGATTTCTCAGAAAATTAGGAAACAATCTGCCTCAGGATCCAGTAATATCCTTTTGGGTATATACTCAAAAGATGCTCAATCATACCACAAGAACATGTGCTCATCTATGTTCATAGCAGCATTGTTTGTCATATCCAGAACCTGGAAACAGCCTAGATGCCCCTCAACTGAAGAATGGTTAAAGAAAATGTGGTACATTTACATAATGGTGTACTACACAGCAGTAAAAAATAATGACATCTTGAAATTCACAGGCAAATGGATGGATCTAGAAAAAAAAAACGAATGAGGTAACCCAGACACAGAAAGCAAATATCATATGTATTCACTCATAAGTGGCTTTTAGATATAAAGCAAAGAAAAACTAGACTATAGGATACAACCCCAGAGAAACTAGATAACAATGAGGACCCTAAGAGAGACATACATGGATCTAAACAAGAAGGAGAAAAAGACAAGATCTCCTGAGTAAATTGGGAGCATGGGGGGTCATGAGAGTGAGTAGAAGGGGAGAGGGAGGAAGAGAGGGGAGTGAAGAAAAATGTGTAGCTCAATAAAACAATAAAAAAGAAAATAGAAACAGCATATAGATTAGAAAAAATTAGAAAATATATTAAAGAAGAAATAAATGAAGAGACCTTCTACACTCATAGACAGGAAGAGAATATTATCAGTATGCTGGCTCCTTCTAGAGTGATGTCATCTCTCACAGTCTTAGCAAGTTACCTTGTGAATACCGACATGCTGATAGTAGAATGAAGAAGCTTCATGTTAGCGAAATGAACAGCAAGAATGGAGGACAATGTTGGAGAATTCATACTACCCAAGTTCAAGACCAATGAATGTAGTCATTACATTCCTCACGCTATGTGTGCCAAATGATCTTTCACAAGAGGTCACAGGCAGAATCCTTGAGCAATGGGGTCTGTGAACAAACAAGGAACAAATGGATGGGCCCACTGCCTAGAGCAAATGATGTTGATAGTGGGAGGGTTGCGCAGGGCATGATGAGGGGGTAAAGGGCCTTAACCATCTTCCTGATAGCCAGACTCAGGTCATGGAGACAATGGCAGTCATTCATACAAATGTCAGAAACTGCTTCTCAGGGGGTTGGGTGGAGTGGGGTGTTGGCTCTGCTCTGGGTGAACCTGTGATTTCTACTGGTTAGGGTGGCTTGTGGCCAAACAGGCTACCCTACAAAACCAAGCACGTGTAATGCAAAATCATTTCAGAACAATGGAAGCCAAAAACCTGGGGCCCTTCCTCAGCCACATTTTATTTTCAGCTTTATAGTTATAGTAGAAAAAAAATTGAATCTCTCTCTCTCTCTTAGGATCCAGACAGCTCTGGGTGATTTGAAGCCTGGCAGTTGCATGTCACATGAAAATGCATTGAAGAAATAAGCCGGGGAAAGGAAGCAAGCTGGCTAAGGTCCCTGTGAGATCTGATGAGATCCAGTGAGATCTAGAGGCGAGCAACTCTAGGGACCCTAAGCGTGCAAAGTCCATCTCACAGTCAGGAAAGTGGGCACCGGGACAGGCGGTCTGTGGTCCTTTTTACTCTCCAGCGGGAAGAGAATCTGCAAGCAAGTAACCTCCTAAAACTTGCTCTTGGCCTCTGCAGCTGCTTTCCAGTAATGTGCCCGTGAAGGACTAAAGGAGCTGCAAAGACCAGATGACTCCAGCTCAGCTTGCTGCCTGCTCAAAGCCCCGCAGAAAACAAAAGCAAGTGCTGGGCCAACCAAGGGTCCCCTGACTTTGCCATCCCCAAACCCCACCGTTGCCCGCCCACCTGCTGCCTTTTGGAAATGAAATGAGAGCGTATCCCGAGCCACACCTGCAGCAGCAGAGATCCTTAACTCTAACAACTTGCCCTTAAAAATTCGAAGACAACCAGCCAATCTGCGGCAAACAAGGAACCCATGCAGGAGTGGGTGGGAGGGAGAGGGAAGAGAGGTGAGAGAGGAGGGTGGTAAATACGCTCCCAAAAGGCATGGAAGGAGGACACATCTATTTTTTCGAGCGGAAATGGTGTTAAGAGGACGTCAGTCTCAGGAAGGGCAAAGCGTCCTCTTCACTACCCTTCACCTACCCAGCTCAGCCTTTGGACATGACAGTCAACCTGGTTAGCCTAGAGAAAATGAGCTACAATGGCTGCCTAGTGATGCCAGGAATTCTTTAAAGGACACTGTCCAATGCAGCAGCTACCAGTATTGCGTGGTTTTTGGCCATTCGAAGTGTGATTAGCGAGAAGGAGGAAACAAATTCCAAATTTTATTTTACATCAATTTAAATATCTGCATGTGGCCGAGAGCTATAGGTTTTATGCCCACATTTAAAGACTGTCAATAATTTGTGTGTGCACACACACATGCAATGGCACACACTTGACAGTCAGAGGACAGTGCAGGAGTCTGTTCTGTCCTTGGGGATTCAGGGGCTCAAACTCAACTCCTCTCTCTTGACGGCAGGATGGAGCTATCTCACTAGCCCTCACGTCTGAAAATTATCCTGATACACGTGTATTTCCCTTTCGGTTCACTTTTCATCCAGCAGAATACATTATAATGTTAACTGCACAACCTTACTCTTTGTGGCTTTCATATTAAGTCTAAAATGCAGTAAAATGATAGCATTGGATTGATTTTTAAGAGTATGGGAGCTGGTTGAGAACACTGGTTGCTCTTCCAGAGGACCTGGGATAGGGGTTCAGTTTTCAGCACCCACATGGAGGCTCACAACCACCTACAACTCCAAGCCTACAACTGGAGTTCTAAACACTCATATACATTTTTTTTTCTTTAGGTAAGGAACTTGGGACGGTTGAGGTGGCTCAGCAGGTAAGGGCTGTTTCCTCACAACCCTGACAATCTAAATTTGACCCAGGAACCCACAGGGGAAGGAAAGAACTGACTCCTGAAAGTTGCTCTCTGACTTTTACACGTGGGCCACGGCACGCGCACCCCCACATTCATGCTACAGGCACCATGCGTGTGCACACACACAGCAATAATAATAATAAGTAGAATGATGTCTTTACCCTGATGCGGCTTATGTAAATTACCCAGCGGCACCTCTATAGGCTGTCGCTCCAGCTTTTGCGAGGGTGCACATGCTGCTTTTATCTTCATTGTCTGACAATTAGAGCCCTAAATTCTGAACCAGTGTTAAAAAGTAATGGTCATTGAAAATAATTCTATTTTTATAAAGCATATCTCCAAGTAAATAACTCAGCACATGAGCAGGTATGTCTCTCAGAATGAGGAGCTGGTGTGGAATCTGAGAGAAAAGGAGAATCAGAGACTCTTGGTCGGCACAGGCCACACGTGGTGGCGGGATATGCTTTACCTCGTTCTGGGTAGCTTGAATCCACACATTGTAGACTGAATAGTGTCTTCCCAAATACATCTCCTTCAGGAGGTGAGCGGAGGTCCTGAGGGTGGAGAACAGTGTACTCTCTCTGCCCTCATCAGGGAGGCCCAGTGAGCATGGCCATGCAAGCCAGGAAAGGAGCCCTCACCACAACCCAACTGCGCTGTGCCCTAGACTCCACCTCCAGCCTTCAGGATTCTGAGAAGTCAGTTTCTGCTGTTCCAGTCCCCTGTGGTGTGCTATTATGGTGATCTAAGTTGACCCTCAATGCATGCTATTCCCTGATAATGTGTTCTTTTCAAAAGTTGGGTTATGTAAGTGAACAACGGGCTACATATTTTCACTAAAAATCAAAGTGTGCGTCTTCTTGGGGTAGCAAATACCAGGTGGGTTAAATATTTAAATGATAGAAATCAGAATTTAGCAACATTCTCAAAAGAAGACACAGTTCACTAGAAGCAAAGAAGTCAAGCTGATGAAGTAAAGCCCTGAGTGGTTCTTATGAAGTCAGTGTGTTTAAGTAGGGTGAAACACCTTCACAGAATGCGCCAAATTGCAAAAGGTCTCAAGTGAATAGCAACAGTTAGTTGCCCCTCCACCCAAGGTGAATCAATAAACTCGGCGTTCATGCTGACTAAAAGCTCTTGGTGGAATAAGACTGGAAGTGATAATTCCTTAAGCAGTAATCGATGCCTACCTCAGATTGACTCATTCAGCCCCACACTGGGTGGTGAAATACAAGACTATATGAACCAAAGTAAACTTGCTGGGGAGGTATGGGTTTTTCCCCTATGTAAAAGTTTTCCCCAGCCAACGACTACATGAAAACACAGTGGATAAACATGTAAGCAGTTGACAATGCTTCTTAAAAAGGGAGCTACAAGTTAATATGCAAAATTCAATCCTCATAAAAATCATGACCGCTAAAATGTGTCTGTGGCTTTTGTTACATAAAGTTGGAAAGAATGGGGTTGTTTTATTGGCTCTGTGAGGAACATCCAGCCTTCCCACTGCCCAGGGGAAGTGCAGACAACCGTAGAGTCTCCAGTGGGGTTTCTCAAGCTCTTTATCTGATGCCACACTCCTGCACCTGAGAAATTTTCCCAGAGATGGAATTAGATCCAGCATCAACTCAAAGCCCAGTCTGCTGGTTTTGCTTTTGTTTTATGAGACAGGGTCTTACTCCATAGACCAGGCTAGTCTGGAATTCACTATGTAGGACAAGCTTGCCTGGGGCTTGTAACAACTTTCCAGCATCAGTCTCCTGATATGGCATATGCCATCATGCCTGGCTTCAAAACTTTCCTGTGCATTGTGAGAGGAACAATATCTGAAAAAGAAAAGCATGTTATTTAATCATAGTGTATTTGTTCAACATTCTATAAGCAATCAGTACATTTATTATAGAAGTACCGGTACATGCACTAACTTTTTATATAATCTCTTCCTGTTTGCCAATATCCAATAGATGCCCAGAGTTTCATTCTGTAACTCTTGAATGTCCCAGTGATGATTTCAGCACCTAACTTCAGTTTATATCATCAACACGACTGGCTCCATACACTAAAACTTAGTCATGATCTGAGATAAAACTGATCCAAAAAACAATGTGTGTATTATCATTTAAAAAGTTTCGTCATGGAAACCATTAGTATATAAGGTAATATTTGTTAAGTGATCTATGTTTTCTGCCCCATCCCCTTTCAAACACAGCTCGGTGCTGTCAGCAGGATCTAGCTCAGCGACATAGTGTCACTATTTGTACAACTGAGTTTGCTTTTGTTCTGATTCCTTTTTTTAATTAATTAATTTTTTTGTTTATTTTACATCCCAGCCACAGCTTCCCCACCCTTTTCTTTCCCATTCCCTCCCCCCATTTCCCTTCTGCTCCTCCTTTCCAATCCGCCACTCCTCCACCTCTGTTCAGGAAGGGGCAGGCCTACTGATTCTTAAAAGTTTATATATATATATATGTATATATATATGTATATATATATACATATATATATATGATCATGAAGTTTTATCATCAACACCAGAGACTGTACACTTTGTTCTGCAGCTGACTAAATTATATGTTTTAGACTTTTCGAGCCATGTAGTCTCTGTCATGGTTGTATAACTCTGGTATGAAAGCATTAGAGACAGGACATACATGTGGCCTGGGCCATATTGTAATAAAACTTTATTTAAATGCAGGAGGTGGGCAAGATTTGACTTGGGGCACTAATAGGTAGTTTCTATCTTGTATTATATCTTTAAATATTGTTATTTTCTAATTAATTTCTTATTTTGTACAGACACTTTTAATTTTTCTGTAGTTACTTATTGTTCTTACATGTTTTCTCTAGTTTTATTTTCTTTAGAAATTTTCTTATAAGGTCTCTCCCTACCCCAAATAATCTAATTTTTCTCTGGCATGTTAAATGGAACCAAATACATTGAGTTCTCATGCTTTGCCTTTTACATTACCTTTCAAGACACAAATTTAATGTGTAAAATGGCATCCAAGGAAAACAATAATATCTATAGCTAAAGACCTTCCTGCAAAACTTCTCATCAGAAGGCATCCTATAATAGACAGGTCTCATGTCTGATATTTGAGAATCAGATGTAGTACCTGTAATAGCAAAAATATAAAGCATGGAAAATGATCTTAAGTTAGATAATGACCACATACAAAGAAAACCAAATACTGTTTTTACAGCCGGACTCTCCCGGTAAGACCCCTCCCCCAAATGCACCGTGAGCTTTCTAGTTCTCCATTACCGTTCATTTGCTCCACGTGTGAATGAGCGAGCACGCGAGTTGAGTGAATGAGGAGCAGGACAGACAGATGTGATGACTAACCTCACTTGTCGACTGTCTAGGGTGGCAAAACTCACTCGGTCCATGTGGCATTGCCAGAGAAGGTTGTCACCAATGGGTGGGTCTGTGCTGCGGCGGGAGACGCCAGCCCCGATGTGCAATACACCTTCTAACAATGCGGCGCCAGCGCATGGGAGGAAGCCGGAAGAAGCCAGTCGCTCACCTGCAGGTCCTGTTCTTTGAGAGTGAATGCATGCGTGGACGCAGCCATATCAGCTTCTTGGGCCTTTAGGGGGATTCGCCACTGTGCAGGGACCTGCCAGGCCTTCAGCACCTGACGCAAACTGCTGAGTTTCTGGGCCAAGAAGCTACCATGTCCTCTGCCTCTGCAGCATGAAAAGCACCATTTTCAGACTTCCCATCCCTTGTCACCCAAGCCACTTCTAGAATAATGCTCCCCCGTTGCTCTGTTCCTCTTGGGTTTCCAGCCAAACACAGCAGGGACACAGTTTTCTTTCTCAAATCTGGCACTGTACCTAAAACACAGGGTTACAAATCAAGGGAAAGAATCAGATATTTCTTCTGGAACTTTCCCCGAGTCAGGGAACATTTTGTGCTCCAGGGACCAGCTGACTATGAGGCCCTGCCGGGAATGACCTCTGCCCCGGCAGCACTTGGTCATCTAGAGGGGGAAAGATCTGAAGTAGAATAAATTGGAGTAGTAATAGTGAGGTGGGACCAAGTAAACAACAGAAACGAATAAAAATGGGTTAATGAATGAATAAATGGACTAAATCCGCCAGCGACATAAATAAATCTTGGTAATTTTAGTAAAAACAAAACTAAAAGCAAATGACAACAGCAAAAGATCCCAGTCTATAAAAAAATACATCTAAGGCATAATAGGTTTTGAAAGATTGAAAATCAAAGATGGAAAAACAATCTAGCAAGTAAACGCTAAATAAAACTAAGCCCGAGGTAATTATATTAAATCAGACAAAATAGGCTTCAAAGTAGAAAACGCAATTAGACACAGGGAAGGGAATGAAAATGGTACTAGACCGTGGACTCCATTCCGCTGGGAGTGGGTGGAGGCCACACAGCCCACCTTGGCTCCACTGTCCCAGTCAGAACCCTTCTCGGGTTTAGGAAGAGCAAAACCCAGAGAGGCTGGAAGTGCAGCTTCCTCTGTAAGAGACGTGCTGAGACCAAAGAAACACAGAAGATGCCCAGAGGAGGCAGCCAATAGCCTGGGTTTGCGGCCTCTGGCTTTGATTTCCCCAGCTTCACTCACCACCCATTTCTCAGTCTAGAGGGGGAAAAGAAAGACTCTCTCCTTGTGTTAGTCCATTCTGTATAATTATACTATAATACCTGAGATTGGGTAATTTCATAATGGTTTGTTTAGTTCATGGGTATAGAAGAGCGAGGGCCACTGTCTGGCGACGGCTTTCTTGCCAGAGTCCTCACCAGGCACAGGGCATTTCATGACGAGAGACAGAGAACAATGTAGCTACATCTTCCTTCTCTCCATCTTATAAAGCCACCGGCATTTCATCTGAGGCTCCACCCCAGTGAACTCATTCCATTGTAAGCCCCTCTTAAAGGCCTCATTTCTAAAGCACCATAGACTGACTAAATTTTCACCCTCTTAACACTCCATAGTGGGCTTGAGATTGCGGCAGTGAGGTCTCGGGAGACATGATCAAGATCATACCAAAATTATAGCACTCTCAGGATTTCCCCATGTACCGTGCCATCCGAGGCACGGGGCAGAGGAAGTGAGGTTAGATGGGCCACGCTGGAATCTCCAGCCTTCGACATATTAACGATGTGGCATTGGCTGGCTCTATCTCACATATCCGAGGATTAATTTTGTGTCTTGTAAAGTAAAATGAATACTACAGCCTCAGAGGTGAGTGATGAGTCTTGAGATAGCCTTAATTACATCATAGAACAAATACATGACAGGGAACTGTGGGCTGAAAACAATTACACAGTAATCAAAACACAGGGACGGAAATGGTACATCAAAGATAACAACTGCTATCATGACCACGTGTTGGCTAGTTTTATGCCAATTTGACATATTGTCAATTTGACAAATGACTCCTTTTAGAGTCATCTGAAAGGAGGAAACTTCAAATGAGAAAATGTTTCCGTAAGAACTGGCTCTAGGGCGTTTTCTTAATTAGTGATTAGCTCTGTCCATTGTGGGTGGGGCCATCCCTGATCTGGTGGTCCTGGATTCTCTAAGAATACAGGCTGAGCAAGCCATGAGGAGCAATCCAGTAAGAGGCACCCCTCCATGGTTTTGGCTTCAGCTCCTGCCTCCAGGTTCCTGTCCTGCTTGAGTTCCTGTCTTGACTTCCTTCAGTGATGGATTAAGATGGGGAAGTGTAAGCCAAAGAAACCCTTTCCTTCCTCAACTTGCTTTTGGTCATGGTGTTCCTCACAGCTGTATCGGCTCTAACCATGACAGACCACTGGCCTTGCCTCCTAGGGAAAGTAAGGAGGAGACACTTCAGAGGGCTACTGAGTCAAAGCTCGCTGAGTCTCAACCTTCCACTTTCTAATGAGAAAGTAAGAGGAAGCCCAGTTTGAGTCCGAAAGAGAAAGACCAGGAAAGAACTGTCATTCCCACCTGCCTGCGGAGCTGAGGGCCCTCACCTCAAAAGAGAGAGAGGAGCAGGAGTGACCTGGGAATAGACTTCCCGAAGGTTTGGCTGCTTTCCCGCACCACAATGGCTGCCACCACGGCCAACTATGAGCTGCTGAAGCCTCCACAGGCCAGTGGGTGTCCACAATTTCCAGCGGGAAGAAGACAAGCAGAAACAAAGGTTTTCTGTCTGATGGCTCTTAGATGGGAGAGCAGGCAAAGGAAAACGGCAAAAGGAATCGTGTAAGACAACAGCAACAGAAGCTAAAGAAGGGTTGTTTGTGAGAAACTGAGAGGACTCAGTGGGTAAAGGTTCTTGTTGCCAAGACTTAGTCCCTGGGACCCACGTGGCACAGGGAGAGAATGAATTCCTGCAAGTTGTTCTTTGACCTCCACGCATGAGTTCATGTCATACACACACATGCATGCATGCACACATGCATGCACATGCGCATACACACATACACAGACACACACACATGTATGCATGTGCACATACGCACAAATGCACACGCACATGCACACACAGGCACACATGCATACATATGCATGCACACGTGCATACACACACATGCACAAACTAAGAGAACAACTGTTTTTATAGACAGACTATTTTAAGAGATGTACAGATATATATTTTTAAAAGAAATTTCCCATGGCTTCTACAGAACTGGGAAATGGTTAAAATTTAATTGCAAATATAGAACAAATCAATGATTTTAGAAATATTCTAACAAAAATTTTCCCCAAGGGGTTTATCATTAATAAAACACTAAAACTCAGAATATACTTTACGAAAAAATCTATTTACAATGCAAAAAATAAAATAATAAAAACCAAAAATAACCATAATGACTTGGTTCTGAGCCTTTTCTAGTGTTTTGATCTCTGGAAATGTAGCTTTCCCAGAAGACTGTTCAGTAATTAAGACCAGAGATGTCATGCGCAACCAACTGATTGGTACGTGAGGTTTCCGCTTCACTCCCAAATCTGTTATTCAGTGTATCACTTTGGGACAGTCACTTTTTCTGCCTGGCATCAGTTTCCACAGCTGTGTCACAAGAGAGAGGTTGGACAAGTCCCTTCCATCTGTAAGTCGAGCAGCCTTAGGTTTTTGGGATGAGTTGTCATCAACACCCACTAGGGGGCAGTATTTACACAGTCCACTGTAAGTGCCAGTGTGCACAAATTAGTGTGCACCGTTACCTTGGTCTCTCACTTCATCTCTGCTAGAGGACAATGGACAGGATCAGCAGATGGAGGCCACAGCCCAGTACAATCTGCCAGGCAGTCTCCTCTATCCTGCAGCTCCCTAAGCCTCAAGAGTACAGGTCCAGAGGCGTTTCTGATGTTATCTGAGGCTTCTTCAGAGCCCTGCCATGGTGGACTGGGGAATGACAGAAAGCTTTCTGACCAGGTTAATACCTCTGAGGGAAAATAAAATACATTCCACTTCATTACTGATGACTTTCTTCTTCCCTTCTGTAGATAAAGATAACTGTATCACCTTCCCTTTGAGTTTGATCATTGCCCCCGTTGGTAGAGGATCCTAGAAGCTAGAAGCACCAGCGGGCAGCCAGCCATGGGAAGCTATCACAGGTCCAGGGTTGCTAGTGAACGAGTTCTAGATTCCCCGGGCACACCAGAGGTCAAGTACAGCCCAAATTCCAGAGTCTTAAGGCTGAAGAGATGAGGAGGACTCATGCTTAGTGGAGAGTCGGGTCAGTTTGGAGATCACAATTCACTGTGCTTGCCTCAGCCCAGCTTTTTATGTCCTCCCACCAAAAATGATTACAAGATCTCGAGACTCTGTAGAATACCCCTCCTGGTAGGACTGCTGATGGCTGTGGAGTCGTTAAAGGCAAGTCATTGAATCCATACGGGTCCCCCAACACGGGGCAAGCTGCTACTGTGTGTGCACACCCAGGAGACAGGTTTCTATCCTCAGGGGTTTTTAAGAAGAGGAGAAAGCCAGACTGGGAGGACAGTCACTCCTTGATCTGTGGAGGACGGGTTTAACAATTTCTCCAAACACCAAAGCCTGTACATGCCTGAGTCCCTTTGTTAAATGGCCCAGAATTTACATTGAACCTGTGCAATTTCCCCACTTCCAGTCATCTCTAAATGACCTATACTGCACAATGTAAGTTAGGTTCTGTGCAGATAGTGGTCCTGTATCATTTAGGGGATGATAACAAACAAGTCTTTATGTGCTCTGTATGGATGTGTGTATGTGTTCCGTGTATTTCCAGTCTGTGATTGGTTCAATCTGTAGGTACAGAACCTGAGCCAATGCGGGACAGATATACTGCTAAGTAACAACAGAGAATGTTGGGAACCCTAGGCTAGAACAAACCAAAGGCTGTGGGAAGAGACCAGTGGTGACTGAGATGCCATCCCATGACTCTCCTTGACCTGGGTGGCCTGGCAATGGGGAGATGGATTTTTGACACACTGAGGCACAACAGACAATGCCAGGCGAGAAGCTCAGAACAACTGCACAGATTGGGGCAGGACAAGCAGGGTATATTTGGACAAAGGAATGATACAGCCGAGGCCAAAGAATGGGAGGGTGGCAACGAGGGATAGAGAGATACTGCCAACCCACGCCGGCAGTGTGGGGACAATCCACAGGCCCTACTCAGTTCATCTTTGCCTTGGGGTTCCAGCGTTAGAAATAACATGGCTGGCGAGCATCCTCCTGCAGTATTTAAGAGTACATAAACAACCTGCATATTCCATGTTTTCCCGGGAAGGTTGGCACTGAGCAGAACAGGCAAAAGGTCTACATCTGTGGCCACACATTCTCTCTTCAGTGAGCTTCCTTGGGAGGAGCCTGCACAGAAAATGACCGTCACAGAAATGTGGCTGGCAGTTAATTTGCATCTGGCGCGATGGCTGAGTCGGGAAAGCGCCTGCTGCAGAAGCGTGAGGACCTGAGTTCAGATCCCCAGGGCCCATGTACAAGCTGGGCATATTCAAGCATGCATCTAATCCTAGTGCTGAGGGGGCAGAGGCACGTGAATTCCCGAGTTAGCTGGCCAGCCAGTCTAGTCAATGGATGAGCTCCGGGTTCAGTGGCGAGTCCCTGTCTCAAAGGATAAGATGGGGAATGACAGTGTGAAGCTCTGCCCTCCACATAGACATGTGCACACATGGATATATACACTACGCTGTACACATGCACACCACACACACACACACACACACACACACACACACAATCAGAAACAGTCTATATGTATTTCAGAAAGGACTTTGTATAGTCATCTGCGGGAACCACTTAATAAGACAGTAAGAATCATCATGTGGCCAGAAGTTTCCACTCATGTGGTAAAACGTCATCTTCACTGCAACGGGCAACTTGCGAAAGGCAATAAAAGTTGTCTACATGTATGTGTGAATGAGAATATGTCCCCACCAAGAGCTGTCTGAAAGGATGCTCGCCAAAATGGTAACAGATGCATTTGGCATTCTGAAGCATAGTGTGTGTGGCATGCTAGCTTTTATACATTTGCTGTAGGAATTCCTACCACCATTAGCCTTTAAGTTACCCTCCCACTTGGGTGTGGCCTCTTATACTATATATGCCTATGTAAAGCCAACTTCCGGCCTCTCTTTTCCGGCTGCAGGATTCGATTGCTGTTCCCCATTCCAGCAGAGGACTGTGATCTGTGAGTCTACCCCTAAATAACTAACCTTTTATTCTACTCAATTCTGAGCTAGTGTGGGATTTCTTTTAAGCTCCTTCTTCATACATTGTCTTGATCCTTCACAGAAAATGTACTATTTTTCCAGAAATCCCTGGGTCATTGTATCAGACAGGGAATTATCTTCTATGAAGTGGGAGGCAGAAGGCTGCAAAGAGGCTCCAAGGGCTGAGATCTGCGAGAGAGCCATTCCAAATTCTACCTGCTGGCAGAGTCCTTGCTTGGTGTTTTTGGATTGATGAAATCTGCCCACATTCTGAAGTACACCCTAGTTTATAGAAAGTCCACCAAAAAACAAGTAAGCAAACAAACACAGAAACATCCAAAATATTATTTGGTGAAATCCCCCATGCACTTGGTCCAGTGATGTTGGCGCATAGGAAGAATCTCTCAGGGGAAGGTGAGGATGCCCCATCCTGGAACTGGTTCTTGGTTCTTCTGAGTTCCCAGAAAGTCATCTAACGGTGGGTACAGAAGGTTCTATTTCACATGGCCAGCTAGGGGAAGTGAGAGTTGTACACAAAATCACTGTCTTGGAAAAAAAAACTCTAGAAAGAAAAATGAGGAGTTAGGGTTCTTTTCTTCCTGCACCAGACAAAATTTGGACTAGGTCTGACTAATTCCCCAAACAAACAGAACCAAACCCATTTGGGTAAGTCCCAGAGTGTAGCCTCTTTGTGCCTCCAGTGTCGTATGTTCCTGAGGGTGTCCTCTCTCCATGCCTTCAGTGTGGTATATTTGTCTCCACACCCCTTAGCTCTTCTGAGCCTTTCTTACCTGTGGTTCATACATATACTATATTAGAAGCAATGGTTGGCTATTGATTTCAAGGTACAATGTCCTGTATTTTCTCTTCTCCAGCTGGATCAAGGCAAAGTCAGAGTCTCACAGTTGGCTCAGGTAAAATTAGTTCAGTGCAAAACATCCTGGTCAAATGGTACTCAGCCTCCATATAGAAAAGACGCTGTCTTTTCCTATGCTGTGGCCTCTTCCTTAACCACCTTCTGGGGAGGGGCAGAGACTATGGTAGCTTAGTGTCTACAGCCCATGCATGGTTCCTGAGGATGTGGGCCAAGAGCTTTCAATGACCCATTAGTGGGTCCATCCATCTTGGCACCCCAATGGTTCCTTTTGCTTTGGAAGCCAGGAAAGCGCTCTGCTGGGGAGCCCTTCCTCCTCTCCCCATTGCCCACCAGACCCCACTGCCTATGCTGGGGAGCTCTCTGCTGGGCTCAGCATAGGCCCTTCCTTCCTATCTCTGCATGAAGTCAGACTCCTTCCCCGGGAGCAATTAGTCTTAATGACAAATGACAGAGGGTCTAAAACTTGGATGTGAGCAAGACTTGCAGAAGCAATGATAAATAAACCCAGGAGCTAGCCAATGCCAGCAGAGGGGCTGATACCTGCTGGTATTGGAGGCTGTAACACAATGCGAGGGCTTGTGCTCTCTTGGCTGTCCCTGGTCTAATTATGCCTTCTTCCTGGACACCCTGGAGTTTTCATATGGAGAGTTCAGAAGGAGGAGGCCTCGGCAACCTCCTCTCAGTTTCTCTTTTTACTTCCCTGTGAAGTGGTTAGCCAACTGTCCTTGGACAGGGAAATTTCAGTCATCACCACTTCTAATGAAGATTTTTCTTGTAAAACCGAATTCAGCAAATCCAGGTTTGGCCCATTGATTTGCTTACCCTGGCCTGACAGCCATGTTCTTCTATGCCCTTCCAAGTTCAATGTTTAACTTGAAAGTCTGCA
Organism: Ondatra zibethicus; assembly: GCA_004026605.1. Lineage (NCBI taxonomy): Eukaryota > Metazoa > Chordata > Mammalia > Rodentia > Cricetidae > Ondatra > Ondatra zibethicus. The sequence continues at coordinate 170,213 of PVIU01000081.1, forward strand.
AAAAAAAGCTGAGACTCTCATTTGCCTGGTCCCACCTGAGGCGAGGAGGTGTAGGAAAGGACAGGGACTTGATTTCTGAGTCATGGCCTGTCCAAGGTACACAGAATGTCCTAGGGGATGACCTACCTCAAAGATCCACCTCACTGAGTAGACCACGGCTGACCACCCTGGTCTGAATTTGCAGCTTCCTATTTTCCTTAATTTATTTTTCTTCTTTCCCCCCTAGGACCACCTAACACAGTACAGACATAGCTCAGATTCATCTTGCTCATTGCTTTCTCCCAACCCTCAGTATATAATAACTTTGCAAGGGTAGGGCTTTTTTGTTTGTTCTGGCCGGGGTGCTAACACCAGCCCTGAGGACTGTGCCTCTCAATAAATACATTCAGAATTAAAGATGCATGAAAAATTTCAGTGCCTGTCTCCTGGGTCTACCCTTTGTACCTCACGGAATCAAACTAGCCACTGCTGATCAGGGTGAATTTTCTAGTTCTGTATATGAAGTATTAGAAACCATCACTTCCATGGGCCCAGAAGAACCTCCGTTTATACCATCGGAGAATTCGGTCCACCACTGCAAAGAAAATGCGGGAGGGAGGGTTCGCACAAGGGTCATAGTTCACAGTTCATTATTCCTCTTAACAGCAGGGTATGGTAAGTGTGGTTGTTGCCAGCCCATTTTACAGGTGAGGAAGTAAGGTTCTGAGAAACTGAGCAATGGTCTCGGAGGCGCACAACTGTTGAGGACTAGAGGCAAGGTCCAGATCCAGGAGGTCTGTCTGGAGGATCCATTGGTGATTGTTACCTTCTCTTGTTTATCCAGGGACTTGGTAATAGATCTGGGGAAGCGGTGTCTGTACTCACAGAACATTTGAGCCCTCCCTTCACAGGCTCACGTTGTTGGAGAGGGGATAAGTCACCATTGTCTCAGTCAGGGGTGTCCTGTAAACAGTCTTGTCTCCTGCTGTTCTTGTTCATGTTCATGTTCAGTTCTCTAGGTTCCCAGGACAATCTCTCTAGGGATGTTACCAAGTGAACAGGGTACCCACGGCAAGCCCTGCAAAGGTCTCTGGAAACAACCCATAATGTGTCTAACACTGTCGGGACCACGGAATCATCAGAGTAGAGGAAGGGACCAGGACAGTGTTATTTAGGTGTGAAAGTCCCTCTCATGGTCTTATGCTTGAACACTCGGTCCCCAGATGGTGACTGTATTGGAAGCTTGTGGGACTTTTAGGAATTGGAGGTAACCTAGAGGAAATGAGACACTAGAGGGTAGGGCTTGAGGCTTGTAGGCCTGTCCTGCTTCCTGTCCTCTGTTTCCCACCCTCTCTGTTTCCTGTCTTCTCTGTTTCTTCCCTCTCTGCTTCCTGTCCTCTGTTTCCCACCCTCTCTGCTTCCTGGCGTCCCAGATGTGAGTGAGCAGCTTCACACTTCTGCTGCTGCGGCTGACACCATGCCTCCCCCACCACGGAGGACTGCACCTTCAAACCATGGGCCACCACGGAGGACTGCACCTTCAAACCATGGGCCACCACGGAGGACTGCACCTTCAAACCATGGGCCACCACGGAAGACTGCACCTTCAAACCATGGGCCACCACGGAGGACTGCACCTTCAAACCATGGGCCACCACGGAGGACTGCACCTTCAAACCATGGGCCACCACGGAGGACTGCACCTTCAAACCATGGGCCACCATGGAGGACTGCACCTCCAAACCATGGGCCACCACGGAGGACTGCACCTTCAAACCATGGGCCAGAATAAACCCTTCCACTCGAGTGTCTTCTCTTTAGACATCTGGTCACAGCAGGAAGAAAAATAACGAATATGGTCAATGCAGTGGCTTGATGTGGTTTAAGCGGATCCCCCAGAGGTTCCCATGTTGTGGGTCTGGTCCACAGTGTCATGGTGCTGGGAGATGGTGGGATCCCTTAAAAGTTGGAACTTACGCAAAGGAGGCTAGGTGACAGGGTGTCTTCAGAAAGGATTGATGTAATTCTCATGGAATTCTGGTTAGTGCTTACAGTTTTTATTAAAGTTTAATGTGTGTGTGTGTGTGTGTGTGTGTGAGAGAGAGAGAGAGAGAGAGAGAGAGAGAGAGCACTGGCTCAGTGAGTCTTGGGGATTGAACTCAGGTCATCAAGCTTGGCAGCAGGTGCCACTTCCTGCTAAGCAGCCATCTTCACGGGCCCGTTGATTCATTTCACAGAGCAAGATCGGTCCCTCCTCAGCCTCCATCTGGCTTCTCGTCTCCCTGTGCCATCTATTCTCACTGAGCTTGCTCCTACCATAATGCCTTTCACCGTGATATGAGGTAGCTAAAGAGGCCTTGACGGGACTAGTGCAGCTGCTTGGTCTTGGGATTTGAGCTCCCGAACGGTGAGCTAAGTAGATGTCTTTTTCTTCACCCATGCACAGCCTTAGATATTTCATTATAGGCACAGGGAGTACACCTAACACAGTTAATACGCGAACCAACTCTTCAGTCTTTGTCTTCAACATGTGTCAGGGTGCTGGCTGGAAGCCTAACTCCGTCATGTCACTGAGTGTCGCTTTTCCAACGAGGGCAAGAGGGCTCCTGGAAGAGAGAAGGGATGAGGCCAGCTCTACGGTGATGTTCACTCATTGCACCAGGTAAAGCCAAGCAACCAGGTGAAGCCTGCTGCCCTTGGCGTGGGAAGCATGCAGTTGGCCCCAGGGAGTGTGGAAGAGAAAGGAACAGTGACATTTGGACACTCGGTCATATACACTGGTACAGAGGGCTGTACATAATCAGAACAAGAAATAGTAGGTTGGCTGAGGCCTGTGATGGCTTGAAAGGAGGTCCTCAAGCATCAGGATAGGGGTTGTGGACTTACGGACTGCATAGGAAAATATATGGGAGGGCCACTAATGACGGAGGTGACACAATTGGAGCTGCTGCTCAAGAGACTGGCTGGCCCCTTATGAATACTTTACGCATGGACTACATTCCCCAGGGTAATAACACACAAGTGCTCCCATAAAGAATAGTTCACTGGAAGCAACCTAAATCAAAATGCCTGGACACTTGTCTACACAGCGAATCCGGGCAGCTGTCCCTTCCAAATAGATCTGAATACCACCGCTCCTCACCACTCCCACGTCTCATCCCTCCAGTCAGCATGCTTCACTCTGACCACCCAACTTCTGCTCTTCCCTCTCTGTGGTCAATGTCCCCACACCTGCAGGCTCATGCCTGCTCACGTCACTGGCTAAAGCCTTTCCCCAGTATACATATATACATACATAATGCATTAAACATACATATGCATGTACACGTAAACACATAAAAATGCCTGCATGCGCCCAAACCCATCCATATACATGCATTCATATGTACGCACACATATCTAACTAAACACATGCACACATATATAAGCACATGCACGCAAACACACAAGGCACCAGGCAGACTTTAAAGCAATTTTAGGGACAAAACAAACCTCCTACATTGCAGAACTCAAGTGGTTACATAGTCAATATTTCTGCTTCCAGTCTTAATGAGTCTCGTTGAGACCTTGGGGATCCCTCTTCCACCACTGCTCACACTCGCTGATTTACTCTCATCCTTCCACTCTCTCCCCTGTGCTCTTCTGGCACACTCATCAACACTATGAATTTAGAGGTCAGAGGTCAGATACCTCTTTGACTACCTCCACTGTGCTCTCGCTCTAGGAACTAAAAAGCCAACCCAGGAGGAAATCTGAAGTCACCACAAGGTCACGTAGACTTTGGTCTTCCTTTGGTCCCACAGGGAAGTGCCTCTTTCTCTCTCTCTCTCCTCTCACCCTACTCCTTCTCTGTCAGAGTTCTACCAATAGTTCAGGAGAGGTACACACACTTTGCTTTCCAATTCTGAACTCAAATGCTCCAGAGTGGGTAATTATTAATTAATAATAATTAATTAAGATTGGCCATCAGGCTGTTTCACATCACAGAAAATGACAAAGGCCACATCTAAGTGTACGACACATTGACCAGAACACCTTTGTACTTGCCAATGATTTATCATGTTTGTGTGTGATGATTTCCAATTATGTAGAATCCTAGTATTGCATCAAACCTATTTTCTAGGTATACAATTGTTTCTACTATTTAATGTCTTTCCCACTAGCAGAATTTTTATATCGCCAATACTTTATAGCACAGACTACAGCTGAGATATTTATAGGCATCTATTTGTGCAGATCTTTAATTATTCACTTGGAGTTGATGATGGAAGCTGGAATGACTGGGTCCCATGGTGTTCATATTTTTAGTTCTCGATGCGCACTGCCAGCTTGAACTCCAGATGCAGCAGTTCACCTGTTCACAGGGGTAACATAACCACGCCCAGCTCTCTTCCAACCCCCAGCTCAGTTAGTGGGTTAACACCATCTCATTCTGAGTTTTCAGGGTGCACTGTGGGAGGTACTTGTGCTAAATAAGACATGTTCATCTGTAAATGAAGGATCTATGAACATCTGTGAGCAGGGCCAACTCACTTTGTTGGAATGGTCAAGCTCGTGACCAGTCTTCAACTATCTCAATGTGGTACCCCCACCAAAGTCAACCACGAGGAAGAGCAGTGAAGTGTATATCTCTTGATGCCAAGGGTGCCACAGGTGAAACTCCTTGTCCGTGGGGCAAAGGTAGATTGGATATTAATGGCAAAGGGCAAGAATTAAGAAAAATCTCTCCTCAGTGGTAAGTAAAGCAAGTGGACATAGTTTAAAAGTTAGAAAAAGGCATAAAATATGGCCATATTTATAAAAGGCAGAAAAGTCATTGTAAACATGGACCAAAAGACAAAATGATTGATAGATTTATTTTATAAGCCTTTAAGAAAATAATAATTTTTATTTTTAATAATTAATAATAAAAAATAAAGTAATTTTTAACCATTTGAAAGTAAATAGTAGTGGTCTGGGAGGATGACTCAGTCGTTAAGAGCGTATAGAGCTGGTGCAGAGAACCAGAGTTCTGTTCTCAACACCCATACCAGGTAACTCACATCTGCCTGTTACTCCAGCTCCAGGGTTTGGGGACCTTTCCCAGCTTTCTGAGAAACCACATTCATGTGGACATACCCCCCACGTGAAGACACACACACACACACGCGCACACACACACACTTACAAATAAAGTAAATCTGTAAAAGTAAAACATACATTTGCAAACTGCCGAGCAGAGAAAGGCTGACTGTACAAGACAATGATAGCTCATACAAGTTAATGAGGAAAAAGGTGGAATACTAGCAAATAGAATCTTACAGTTTCATAAAAGAAGAAAAGATTTCATCTTTATATGTTTAAGAGATGAACAATCGCTTGTACAATCCCAGCACTCGGGAGGCAGAGGCAGGAAGTTCTCTGTAAGTTGCAGGTCAGCCAGGGCTACATACCGACACCAGTCTCCAAAACAGTAAAAGAAAAGAAACAATTGTTTTTACGTCTGCAGCTGTTTTCTCTTTGTACTATTTAGTGCTGCAAATGTTTTTTACACTCAATTAACTGTCTTTAGTTTTGCTCTAGCCTATAAAGCATATTAGTTTCATAGGTATAACCCATCAAACTTTAGCCTATAAAGCATGTTAGTTTCATAGGTATAACCCATCAAACTTTAGCCTATGACTGCTATCACTTTTGGATATAAGATCAATAATTCGAGTTTTTAAGGTTTGAATTTTTCACATACTTTGTATAGTTTAGTTTTTTTTATCATTCTGTTGTTGTTCCTCCTTAAATAAGTTTGTATGTTATAACATTGGAGCTGATTCTATTAAAGTTTCAATGGCTTTAAAATAACATGCTATCTTTTCACTTTTTAAATAAGTTTTTGGCATTCATTTATTAATTCAACTCAACTTGTTAGGAGTTTGGATGGCCAGCTTTGTTGCAGTTTTATTAGTATGAAAATTTTAATCATTTCCTTAGTATTTATCTTAGTGGATAGTAATGAGAGTGGCGGTGAGAGTTGATGGGACAGCTTGACAGGGAGGAGAGATAAGAGGCTGAACCTCCTAGAACACTGGGTAATATTTCCCAATTGGAATTAGCGCAGTAAGGCAGTAAGGCAGATCAGCCTTGGAGAACAAGTGTCCAGCACTTCTGTACCAAGGAGGTGGGGAAGAAGGAATGCACACAAGTAGATACCAAAGGAGAGAGTCAAGGGGACTAGCCTCACAGACTACACTCTTTCCCGGTGTGTGTAGTGGATAGTAGTACCATTCATCTTAAGTAGGACACTCCCTTTTATTTTTCTGGTGAATTCATATTTACTTCATTCCCTTAATTAATCCTTAAAATTCTTCCAAGGGACTGGGTACAGGCACAGCAAAGAGTGTGCCCTTCCAAAGGTATCTCAAAAGTGGAAGGAACTCCCTCCAGTGGAGAGATTTTCAGGGGAAGTGGTGTCGCCAAGAGGAATTTGGCAGAGAAGTATTGGGGGAACACGTGGAAGAAACAGCGTCCTTTCTGCAAAGACCCTACGTGAAAAGAGTTGGCAAGCACAGAATGGTGTTAGGGCGAAGCTGGACATTGCTCCTTGTGGAGGTGGTGTGACCTCAATTTTATAGTTGTGTAAATTTTCAGGAATGCATGGGCTTACTGCACTCTAAGAACAAAACCCTGATGTTTCCAAGGTGGGTGAATCTGGTACATCTCTGGCTTCTAATGAGCATGGCCCTACAGAAGACGAAGGGTAGATATTAAGACTGCCAGGGCAACTTTATTCTCCCTGGGGATGGGATCCTTTAAGTGAAAGTGTGTAATGGAAAGAAGTCAGGGGGAAGAGGCTGAGGGAAGCGGTAGTAACAGGTTCACTCCGAGCTTCGCTGCTAGAGTCTGTTTAGAAGCTGCTGTACTACATTGTCATCCGAACACGACAGAGAGATGACACGGGTCCTTGAATATCAGAGACACTCCTAGGAAGCAGAATTTCATGACAATAACCGGGGTTGAGTGTCCTCACAGGTCCACCCATCCTAAAGAAAGGATGTGTTAAAAACAGAGTATTAGCACTACGACAAGAAAACATAATGTTTGAATAGGGTATGGTGGTGAATATTTGTAATCCTAGCACTCAGTGCAAATGCAGGGGCATCACCAGTTCAAGGCCAGCCAGGTTAAGACAAGGTTTTAGTCTCGTTCTTAGTGAGACCTTGTCCTAATAAGAATAACAACAATAACAAAAGAGCCCAGATGTTTTAGCAATTCAGTTATTTCTAATACTTCCACTGAATTTCATCAGTTTATTTATGTGTGCTAGCAGAGAACTTAGAAAGCGCCCTGCCATCAGTCAGTGCAGCCACACCTCCGGATGAAAGGCCAGTTTGGCTGGTGGCTTTTTGGATAGAGGGTGGATGTGAGGGAGGAAGGTGTGCCTGGATGGCTGCATTAGGAAACGCTTTGGAGATAGTTGTTCCAAGTTGGCAGGATGAAGGATAGCCTGGCGAAGGGACCAGGGTGCAGATGAAAGAGCCAGTGGGCAAGTGACCGGAGGCGGGAGATTGTGCCAAGCTTTGGGCTGAAGCTCCAGGGGCAGACTCCCTGCAGCCGGTTGCCCTGTAGCTCAGTGCCCCATCAATTGTAACAACAATGGAAATCTGCCAAGAGCCTTGCAGTCACAGCCTGGCTGCAGCCTGGCCTGTGTGCGCGCATTAGAAACAGTCTCCCTGATCTCAACCGGGAAGCTTGTGTAGGGGCAGAAAAGGCCGGAGTTAAAAACCTTTATTAAGGCTCCAAGCACTTCTGTAGCTGAGCAACAGAACCTGACTCGGGCTTCAAGGTTGGATTTGGCGATTTAAGCTTCCAGGACGGAGGAGCGTCCTTTTCACCGCTGCGGCATCGGCATCGGGTTGGCAGCTTTCCCTGAGCACTGGAGTATCCCCCTCCCACCAAGAAACGTACAGCTGAGATTTTAACCATATAGTAACCTGCATGGCTTCAATAAGAAATTACAGGGTGGGCTGGAGAGAGGCTTAGCAGTAAAGAACACCCTCCCCCGACCCAGCACCCACATTGGGAGGTTCACAACCGCCTGTAGCTCCAGCTCCAGTGAAATCTGGCGCCTCCTGCGGGGGGGGGCACCCACTCACATGCACATTCCCACATACAGACATACATACATTCACAGAATTAAAAATAAACTCGGTCTTTAAAAATAATTAAGAGGCTAGGGACTAGGGAGATAGCCGAGTGGGTAAGCATACTCACGGTGTGAGTATCAGGATCTGAGTTCAGGTCACCAGCACACACATTTTTTTATTCTGCCCATTTCCTTTTAAGTTTTCCAATTTTGCGGAGTACAGGGTTTTTGGAGTATGACCTGATGATCTCTGAATTTCCTCCGTGTCTGTTGTTATGTTCCCCTTTTCATTTCTGGTTTAGTTAATTTGAATATTTTCTCTCTGCCTTTTGGTTAGTTTGGATAAAGGTTTGTCTATTTTGTTGATTTTTTTGGAAGAACCAACTCTTTGTCTCATTGATTCTTTGTATTGCTTATTGTTTTCTTTGTTTCTATTTTGCTGATTTAAGCTCCCATTTGATTATTTCCTGCAGTCTAGTCCTCCTGGGTGAGTTTGCTTCTTTTGTTCTAGATCTTTCAGGTGTTCTGTTAACTCACCAGTGTGTGATTTTTCCAGCTTCTTTATGTAGGCATTTAGTGTTAAGAACACTGCTTTCATTGAGTTCCATAAATTCAGGTATGTTGTGTGGTCATTTTCATTGAATTTTAGGAAGTCTTTAATTTTTTCCTTACTTTCTTCCTTGACAATTGGTGATTCAGGTGGGCACTGTTTAAATTCCATGTGTTTGTGGGGTTTCTGAAATTAGTGTTACTGTTGAATTCTAATTTTAAACCATGAAGATCTGATAAGATACATGGGGTTATTCCAATTTTTTGTATCTGTTGAGGTTTGTTTTGTTACCCAGCATGTGGTCAATTTTTGAGAAGGTTCCACGAGGTGCTGAGAAGAAGTTATATTCTCTTATGTTTGGATGGAATGTTCTATAGATGTCTGTTAAGTCCATTTGAGTCATAACATCTGTTAGTTCCCTTTTTTGTCTATTAAGTTTCTGCTGCATACAAGAAACACACTTCACCCTCAAAGACAGGGGTTGAGAAAAAATTTTCCAATCAAATGGGCCGAAGAAACAAGCTGGTGTAGCTACCCTAATAGTTAACAAACTAGACTTCAAACTAAAATCAATCAGAGGAGACAAAGAAGGACATTTCATATTTGTCACAGGAAAAATCCATCAAGAGGAAATCTCAATACTGCACATCTATGCCCCAAATACAAGGGCACTATCATATGTAAAAGAAACACTTCTAAAGCTTAAATCACACTAATAGTGGGAGACTTCAATACCCCACTCGCACCACTGGACAGGTCTACCAGCAAACTCTTGAAATGATGAAAGTGGCTATGCAGGACTGTAGCCCCAGAGCTGGAGGTTAGGAGGAGCAGGAGGCTAGCGGGGTTTGTTGGCAAGCCTAGCAGAAAAGTGACCAGCTCTGGTTTCAGTGAGAGATCCTAACAGATAAATATAGAGCATGCAAAGCAGAAAACTCTGGCCTCTGCGCGCGCGTGTACACACACACACACACACACACACACAGAGAGAGAGAGAGGCATGATGGTGGGTGCACACACACACACACCAAATAAAATGTTAGAAAAAAATTAGAAATCTTTTAGAGAGAATGCGATCCATATATGTTACAGTTGTGTAGCTTAGTCTTACTATTGGACTCCTAACAGTGGGAGCAGGGGCTGTCTCTGACTCTGTGCTTGCTTTTAGGACCCTTTTCTTCATATTGGGTAGCCTCATCCAGCCTTAATATGAGGGAGATGCCTAGTCTTTCTGGAACTTGATATGCCATGTTTGGTTGATATCCATGGAAGGCCTGCCCTTGCCTGGAGAGAAACAGAGGAGGAGTGGATGGGGTGGGGAGCAGTGGATGGGGAGGGACTGGGAGGAGAGGAGGGAGGGGGAACAGCAACTGAGATATAAAATAAATAATAAAAGAATGTGATCCAAGCTTAAGTCTACATATACTACAATTCATTTAAATATATATATGTATATTTAAATGTTGATAATTTTGGACTCAACTATGCTAGCTCAACCCCAACACCACTCCATCTGGGTCAAGGTTTTTACCTTCCCCAAGGCCTTGTGCTTGTAGGAATGACTCACTCAAGAAACAAACCAACAATGGAGCCATGTTGCTCAGATTCCATCAGACAGGCAGTGTTGAGAAGGTCACGAGGCACAACATAGCAGCTTCATGGAGCCCCATGGGGGCAAAGCCTCTGTTGTGCCACCAGATAGATGCCCAGGAGCTTCTCCTAGCACAGCCTGCCATTGACGACTGACCTTCATTTTAAAGCTGGAAGAGACTGCACATGGGGGGCAGAGATAGGGGGACCAGGAGGTCAGCGTCATCCTTGGCTGCACACTAAGTTCAAGGCCAGCATGAGCTCTGTGAAACCTACTGCAGAAAAACAAAGAAAATAAGTTGAAAGGAAAAAGTTCCAGAGCAGTTGATTCAGGGTGTGAAGATCTTTCCAAGGTCGTGTGTGTGCAGGGCCCGATCCTGAAGAGAAACCCCTGCCCGTGCTGGATCACTGCCCTGATAGACTGTAATAAATTCTGAACAGAGGGCCGTGGATCACCATAGACCCACCCCATCCACACAGACGGGAAGAGTAGAGAGGCGGCTCAGACCTGCTGCCTGATTCCAACTCTGCCTGGCTACTTCTCAAATCTGTGCGCCTCACAGATCTTCAGGAGAGGATTAGACTGAGAGAAGGATGTCTTCCTCTCCAGGTCTGTCTTCATGTGAATGGCGGATGTGGAGGACACAGACCAAACCAAGCACAAGGCACCAAATCCCATGTAAAAGATGCAAGATTCCAATGAATGAGCTCCCAAGCCCCACCAAAAGACATTCTTAAGTCACATGATCTAAAAAGTCCCGAGAAGATGGCTTCCATTTGGAAGCCCCTGTAAGCCAATACCAAAGTCCTAAATTCCAAGTGAAGAAACCAAGGCTCAGAAAGAGTTAAATTATATGCAAAAGGGAGACATCAGGGCAAGCTGTGGATCCTAGCCCGCTCCCTCTCTTTTTCAGGTCTCTGAACATCCATGGCTGTAAGCCATCCAAGGAATGGGATATAACTACTTCCAGGTATGAGTTCTCGCACAGACATCTGCCAGCAAACAGTTAAAGCAGAAAGTGTGCCATTTCCTTCTCCTCTTCCTCTTCGGGTTGGATGATGGGGCTTTGGGTCCCGTGGGTGCCTCTTGGAAAGACAAAACAAGAAAAGCTATAAATGGACTCCGGAGGAGAGTTTAAGTGAGGACCTCCATAAAGTTTAAGTAGAAGCAGACATTGTTCCGGGAAAAGCTGCGCTTTACAGTCTAGAGCCGGCCTCAGCAACAGTAAAGATTGAGCTGCTACCTGCAGATTCATGGCGAGGATTTTAGGCCCATCAATCACCAGGGAAGAAAAAATATTTCAATAAAGTCCTTTCCATAAACTGGAGCAAGGCGAGGCTGTACTTGAGAAGTCTATCATCCAGAAGCCAGAGCTTGCCAACCTGTGTAGAGCAAATTCTAGGTGCCAGATACGACAGCTGCCTTCTGCCTGAGGTGGTAAGAGGTTTGCCAGAAGAGTTGAGCCTCGGAGAGCAGCCACCATGATGGGCTCTGGCTTTACGTCTTACCTGAGGTAGTGTATTTGTCTCCTTCACTAAAACGATGCTGAGAACACTGGCTTCCTGACTTTGCTGCAGGCACAAAGCAACAATAATAGTATATTAAAGCGAAGCCTAAATGCTCGATTCTCAAAGCCCAGAGTGTAAATCGTAATAACTAGATGTAGAGGCACTGCATTTGTGGTTACAGACCCTGAAGGTGACCACATCAATACTGCAGGATTACCTTCGAGAAAATTGCCCATTATGGGGAAGGAGCCCCCACACGCCAACCGCAGTGGGAAGGAGACGGTTTGTAAGACGGAGTGCAGAAGGTTTGATGAAAGGCCTATTTACAAAGTTGGGAGTGGGCAATGATACTTATAAGGGGTGGCAAACTGCCTGTTGTTGTTCAGCCGTCTGGAAGGTTCTCTGACAGAACATGAAGAAAGCAAGAGCTGAAGGAGAGAGGTTAGATAGAGGAACACAACTGGTACCAAACTTAGGCATGAGATGGACCAAGGCCGATTCCTGGACTCGCCCCATTGAGCTCCTTCTACCCTCTCCTGCCAGAGCCTCCCATGAGTGGAGCCAACTGGAAGCCAGCGTAATAGGTCTTAATGATGTGGTTTCTCTGGGTGTAAGTAGGACAGATAGAAGAGTGGAAAAATCAGGAATGGGGATCCAGGGGGACTGTAGGTACACGAGGCCAGCCAGTGATAATGATGGCAGGGGTCCCAAGGTTAGTTGATGCTCATATGCACTCACAAGCATGCACATGTGCACACACTTATATGTGCTAGCTTAGGGGATCTGGTTTGAGGTTCTCAAGTCAATATATATTTGGAAACCACAGACGGGCATTCTTAGAGAACGAGTCTATTGGAGGCAGCTCTGTTGGCAACACCTATGAGATGGAGATGGAACTCTTGCTGTGTTTGTCTGGCTGCCTCTGGCCCAGATTAAAGCAGTCAGCAATGGGGGGGGGGCGATATCTGCAATGTGAGGGGCAAGAAGTCTGTGCCTATGTGTTGCCATAGCAACTGACCAGCTGGGTGACTCCTTACTATACCCATTTTACAGCCTGGCAGGGTGAGGACAATGGCATCTGCATTATGGATTTTGTGGGTTCTAGACACTTGCCTTCATAGGCTTCATCTTCCATTCAGCATTAAAAATTACACCAGTATAAAGGTGAGTGCCCTATTCTAAGTACCAATATCTAAAGCATTTTCTTTGTATTCTGATTTTTAAGGAAAATGTTATAGTTTTTAAACGTACCCCAGATCTTAAGCCTCATGTCTGACCTGCATAATGGAGAGGTTGACAGTGAATAGGGAGGATTGTATTCTAAGCACATGGTGACTTGGATTCAGCTGTCAGGGTTTAGAGCTGGGGATTTGACCTTTGATACAACTTGGGATAAAGAAAGCGGTCCTCAAATTACTATCCTCAGCTTTCAACCCAGAAATTCATTCAAGAGTCTGGAGATGGGGACCAGGCAAGAGACACTGCCGGTTCCAGGCTGAGAACGAAGTCCAAACCCTCGGCTCCCTCCTTGGCTCTCAGCTACTGCTCACTCCAGGAAACATGGCGGGGGGCTTATTATGCTGACTCTTTGATGGTGCCCCCACTTTAAACAAATAGAATTGTTCACGGAGGGAGCGAGCTGATGTGAAGAACGGTAGCGACCTGTATTTACGAGGAGAATTGTAGTGGTATATTATCTATATTTTGATAAATAAATCTCGCCTGAAGACCAGAGGCAAAGTCAAAGCCATTAGAGGTCAGGCAAAGGTGACACACATCTATAATCCCAGGATTTGGGAGACAGGGTCAGAAGGATCTCTGTGAGTTCAAGGCCACCCTGGGCTACACAAGATCAATGCAGAAACAAATCCAGGTGGTGGTGGCCTGCACCTTTAATCCCAGTCCTAGGGAGTCATACTCCCTTAATCCCAGCACTAGAGGGAATATAAAATGAGAGGAGAGAGAGGCTGTCTGCTTAGTTTGCAGTCACCCAGCCTTGGTAGAGGTAAGACTTCTCTAGTGGCTTGGCTGCTTTGCATTTCTGGTTTTTGGGTTGAACCCCAATGTCTGTCTCTGAGTTTTTATTATTTGTGCTACAGAGAATATAGAAAAATCTCTCTTCAATAAGATTGTAAAGACCAGTTTTTATTTTTTAAAAATATTTATTTATTGTGTATACAGTGTATATATATGTGTGTGTGTGTATATATATATATATATATATATATATATATATATATGTACCTGCAGGCCAGAAGAGGGCACCAGATCTCATTACAGATGGTTGTGAGCCACCATGTGGTTGCTGGGAATTGAACTCAGGACCTTTGGAAGAGCAGTCAGTGCTCTTAACCACTGAGCCATCTCTCCAGCCCCAAGACCAGTTTTTAATAAGAAAAAATATACAAATAAAATCCTGGGTAGCTAACAGTATATATTTATAGTTATTATTGTTATGTTTTTTTTTTTTAAAGAGATGACCCAGCAGCTTGCTGCAGCTTGCTGCAGGTCCCCAGACCACGCGGTCTCTGCGGCGGGTGGGCGGCCAGACCACGCGGCTAGTCTCCAGGTCCCCATATGGGCTGTGCGGTGGTACGGATGGACAAAAGAGAGCTGGGTAGGCGCGCTATGCAGAGTTAAACATTTATTAGATGGGTGATGGAGGGAAAAGAAGAGAAGATAGAGATAGAGAGAGATAGAGAGAGACAGAGAGAGACAGAGAGATAAAGGGAAGGGGGGAGAGGGAAGAGAAGCAGCTGCTGCTCCCGTGAGAGCAGAAGAGGAAGAGAGCGAGAATTGGGGTCAGAGGCTGGAAGCTGGGAGTGGGCGTGGCCAATAAGAGGCCAGATACTACAATTATAATGTAAATCTGTGTGTCAGAAAGCCACCCAAACAGTCTTAGTTATCAGTAGACCAACCGTGTTTATGTCTCCAGTAATATTGCATGCCACTTCCTTTTACATGATTCCCTGACATTTAAAGTAATACTCTTTTGCTTCAAAAAACTCCCCCAAAAAACCAAAGCTCCCCAAACCACCACTACCCACCATCACCATGAAACAAAACAAAACAAAACCAACCCCCAAAGAATGTTCGGTTCCAGGACTCTCAGAGCCATGTTTGGGATGTGTTCCTGCTTTGCCTGTGATTCAGTGTCTGTCTTATCTCCTTTTCTCCTAGTCATAGCCTCTGACTTCCTACCTCTTCATGCCAGGAACACCCCTGCTCCAAGGGCTTGGCATTTATGGTGTCTTTCGGTCTAAAATGGATACACTTTCAAGAGGTAGCCACGGGGTTCATTCCCTTTAGTTGGAGTTTCTCTTCGTTCTCACATTCTCAGACAGGGCTGCTCTGCTTCTCCCAGCACTCGGTATGAAACATCACCATGCTCCCCCACCCTCCTCTCTATCCACCCTGATCTACTTTTTTCTTCACAGTCCATTGTATGGAAGCAAATCCTTCCCATCTTTGTTTAAATGCAGCGACTACAATGGCTCACACCAAAGTGAATGTGAGACACGGTATTCATTATCTGAGCATCTTGGGATTTCAGAAGATTCAGATCTCAGCTGCATCAAGAATATGCAGAGGTGTCAGAGAGGTTTGAGAGAAAGACTGCCTCCCTTGGGTAGGCAGCGATGCTCTCAATCTCCCTACCTTTGTCTCGGTGTGGTGATGGAGGAACCCACGAGCATCCTGTAGTCTAGATGCTGGGTAAGAGATGCGCATGGTGGATAGAGAGGCCCACCAAGCCTGAAAAACCCAAGGTGGTTCCAAGTCAGTGGGAGACCGTCTACCTGAACATCAGGTTACAGGGCAAATGGTACAACCGAGGCATTGATGGAGATGGTGAAGAAAGCAGCAGCCACACAGAGCCTTGCCAAAGAAGACTCATTGGAGAGCAGTGAGTGTACAGGGGAGTTGAAGGAGTTGGTGGGGGGGGGCAGCTGGGGGCACCACACAGCTGTGCCCAGCAAGCTCCAGGAGCCAGTACCAGAAGCTGGAAGTCCACCTGATCGTGAGAAGAAAGATCTAGATCTTGCTAGAACTTGTAAGGGCAGAGCTGTTCTTCTACTCTCACTACCACAGACACTGCACACACAGGGATTGCTGCAAACTTGTGCCCCAGCCTCTCTGGCAGCATCAGTTCCACAGGAGAAGGGATCTGCTCACTTCTCTGCATCTATTGCCTGGGAAAGAAGCATCTGATAGCAGAAGGATACAAATTCTTCAAGCTTTTCTGAAAACCAAAACCAAAACATGACATTGCTTTATTTCCTGCTTAGCCTGATCTATCTGCAATGCACACGTCAACAAATGTGTGGAACCCAAGGTTTGAGAAATTATGGACAGAAGTTTCCATTCAATTTAATAAATATGTATTGAATATTTATTATGAAACAAGAGTTGCTAAGGACAGAAAGACTTTGAGTCACTTTTAGCAAAAGAGAGGAAATGGAGTAAATGTAAAATTAGTGCAAAGTTAAAATTAGAAGATTTTTGTTTGTTTTGGGTTTTTTTTTTCCGTTTGTCTTGTTTTCTGTTTGTTTTGTAGTGCTGCTGATCAAACCCAGGACTTCACATACACTCAAGGCTAACTGTCTTCTGCTAAGCCATGCCCCATTTCCCAAAGTGTTGCGAGTTTTCAATGGGCTCATATTGAACATAAAGGCCCATGCACTTAACTACAACAACAAAGCTGTTTCAAGTCTTTGAGCTGTGGCCTTGGAAGATGCAGACACACAAATTCAAACACACACGCACATGTGCACAGACACACACACACATGCACACACGTGCACACAGACACATGCACACACAAACACACACGCACACACTCACTCACCAACAAGAGGGAGAAGAAGCAAAACGTAAAAACCACACTGATGCTTTCATAACCACGCTCACATGTGCATTGCAAGGATGGCAATGGACTAAACGTCTCTGTGGAGGAATTGAAATCCATCAGTGCGTTCTGGCTCAAAGCAGCTGCCCTCTTTTTCAGCTATGCCAGGTGGAGCGGCTAAACCAAAATTACACAAAACATTTTTTCCCCTCCTCAAATGTCATGTTTGAGTCTCTAGAGTCATAATTGAAAAATGAATGGCATAATAAATATGTTTTTTCTTGAACTGCAGAGTTATTTAAACAGAGTATCTTCCAAATCATACAATTTAAATCACGGTCACTAATGTAGTTGACGAACTGCCGTTTAAAAGGCTTTGGAATCACTGAGTAATTTGAATGCTTCCATATGGAAATAAAACTCTGATAGGATTGTGAGAAGATTTATTTTTAAAGGCAAGGTGTCTTCATGTAAATAAACACAATAAATAGGCAGAGCTATTAAAGCCTCACCGATGACTGTATCATCCAGACAAGTGTCCCTTGTGTGTTGTTGAGAGAGCAGAACTAGGTCCCAAGGCAGTAGCTACACTGTGGACCATAGCAGGGTTTCCCAGTTTGTCAAGTGTGCTGCGCACTCAGAAACACATCAGTGACACAGCACATGCCCCAACACACACACACACACACACACACACACACACACACACACACGCACGCACGCACACAGGGCATATGGGCATTCCAGTGTCCTAATGTTTTGATCATTTTATGTAGGGGTCTGATGCCCTAACATAAAACTACTTTTCCCTAACTGGACCGGTGTGGACGCACGGGGGGAGGGCGGGGGGGGCGGGGATGAGACACAGTTCACACAGCAATATCGGAAGGGAGTGTCAGCCTTCTTTCATTCCTGAAGATCACCCGTGTTTATTATTCAAACACCTTTTATTCCCCCAGGTAAACCAAGGTGGAAGCTCATTAATATTCTCTTTCCGGGGGACACAGGAGTACAGTCACACCTGCAACTTGGTCACCAGCTTGGAATCCACACCTCTTCCCAGGCGATTTACATAATAACAAAAGAGAAGGAGCAGCCCACCCTGAGCCTTTTGTTAGGCAGCCACAGCAGGATACTAGCTGCCTTCCTTGAAAAACCAACCACGGCCCGAGAACTTGGCTGTCACATCGTGTAGGAAATATGGGCCTACAATTTTACTTTCTGTAATTTAACAAGGGTTCTGTGGAACCCCAATTGTTGCCTCTCTTTCCTTTTCTTTTAATACTGGTCAGAATGTTGGGACAGATTTCAGGGTGTGCTAGGGCGTGGAGACAGGCAGTGACTACCTCCTGAGCATCCATCCACTCCTCTGCACTGCGTCCTAAGCAATCTGCACAAGCTAAGGAGGCCACAGCCTATGGCGAGGTTACAGAGTTCAGGCCTCGTTGTAGAGGAAGGCGGCGTGGCAGGGAAAGGTGAGCATAATCTACCACCTCAGCAAAGGAATGGTGACTGGTACTCATTTTCTGTCCTTTGTTTTCAGCCAGAATTTCACTGTATAGCAGCCTACAGTGGCTTAGAATTCACCGTATAGCCTAGGAGAACCTCCAAACCATAGTGTTCCTCCTTCCTCAATGTCTGCGGTGCTGAGATTAAATGCATAAATAGCTCTAAGTGTATATGGAATGTTTATAGTGATGGCTGGCGGGTTAGTGTGCAAGCTAGGAGCCAAAGCTACCTGTTGTTTTCAATAGTTCTGTACATTTTAATATTTTTAGAAAGCATTTATTTATTTATGAGTATGCGTGTCTATATACATGTGTGTGCAGGAGCACATGCCTCTGTGCATACATGAGGGGCCAGAGGGGAGCATCAAGTGCCTTGCTCCAGCACTCTTTGCCTATTCCCTTGAGACAGGATGTGAAAGACCCCCAAAGTGGTCTTGTCACTGAGGAGCCCCAGGGTCAATAACCAGGCCGTCAGATGCAAAAGCATGAGGTTTATTTTCACGGTTGCGCAAGTGGGTGCCCAGCTTTGGGATAGCTAAGCACCCCGAGTATCCATGTAAGCAAGTTTTTATAGACAAAATCACAAGTTTTACATAAATTATAATATGGGGTACGGGTACAATTGGGATTGGTCTAGATATTCAAACCAGAGTTCAACCCGGAACAAAATTAGCATATTCAGCCTATTCCCAGAAAAACCTTGAATATGTGACAAGCTGCCTGTTCCATCGTGACTCAGTTTACAGTCTGGTAATCATTCATTATGACCGGTTCTGATAATAATCTGTTTAGAAGAATGTGACCAGTTCTGATAATTGCTAGCCTTCCTGCCCTGTGGAGAGGGGAGTGGGGAGGAAGAATCTGCTGGAGTGCAACGGTCAAAACCGGTTTATCATGCTTTGTAGTTTTTCATTACCAACTCATTCAGTTCGTTATGAAAAATTGGTTGGGGTCTTTCAGATGTCAGTTGTCTCCAAATGAACAGAACTTGTAGAAAACACACACATATATGTATACATACACACATTATATATATCATATATTTATGATTTACTAGAGTGGCTTACAAGCTGTCTGGGTAGTCCAACAATGGCTGTCTCACAATGGGAAGCCAAGATCTGCTAGCTGGTCAGTCCCATTAGACTTTATGTCTCAGTAGTTCCAAAAGGATTTTGGAGTCCCATAAAATTTCTAGAGAGCTGGTCTTCAGGCTACATTGGAATCCTGAAGAAGTATGTTCTCACACTAGTGAAGGAATGTGTCAGCCACAGGGTAGATGAACTTGTCACTGAGAGTGTGGGCAAGCAGGCAAAACAATCTTCCTTCTTCCCTGTACTTGGATGTAGGCTGAACCGGAAGGTGTGGTCCAGATTTAGGGTGGGCCTCCCCACCTCGAATGATTCAATCAAGAAAGTTCTTCGCAGGTGTGCCAGCTGCTTGAATTTTAGTTGATTTTGGATGTGGTCAAGTTGACAGCCAGTATTAGCCATTACACAGGGTCTCTCAGTGAACCTCAAGCCTACCATTTTGGTCAGTGGCTGTTCAGTGACATTCTGGGGCACAACTATTTCTGTTCCCTAGCACTAGGCTTACAGGCATAAATGGTCAAAGCTAGCTTTTGCATGGGTGCTGGAATCTGAACTCAGGTCCTCACGTTTACACAAGCGCTCTTACACACTGAGCCATTTCTCTGAAGAAGCCAAAATTATTAATCAATTCTTCTCTTTTCAGAGATGTTGTCAGGACGTTTAATCTGCCCTTAGCAGACACACATAATCCAGTCTGAAGACCCACACCAGAATAGAAACACACATAACCACAGTCTGAAGATCCCCACCAGAACACAGACACACATGACCACAGTCTGAAGACCCACACCAGAACACAGACACACATAACCCAGTCTGAAGACCCACACCAGAACACAGACACACATAACCCAGTCTGAAGACCCACACCAGAACACAGACAGGGGCTGTCTCTGAGAGAGATTAGGAGGATTTTAGATATTTCTTCTGGTTTATCTCTATTTCCATTTTCAAAAATTAGAATCTAATTTTGGTAATATAAAAAGTCTGTAGTTATGACTTTATCATTTTTTCTCATTTATCTGTCTTTGAACTTGATAGCAAAGTTTTAGCAGAATTCATCTTGCCCAACCAATCTTTACTCTTCTAGCACCCTGGGCACTTTGGTTGTACCATCCAGAGAGGTTTTATGGAATCCCTTTAATGGGTCACTGATGATTTTTCTCTGATGGAATGAGATCTTTCATCCTAGAAATCAAGGTCAGAGTTCCTGCCTGCTAGCAAGAGGGGAGATTTGCATTTCCTCCCTATTTGTAGAATACTACATACATCACCCTGAAATCGCAGTGGCGCTTCTGCAACCTTCAAAAACTCTCTTCCCTTGACCCAGTTTCGCCAGGAGGAAGATCTCACTAAAGAAGGAGTTAAGAAAACATGTTTCCTGCTGTGCCCTGCAACTTACACATGGCTGTCCCAGTAGCTGTTCTTTCCTTCCTGGACCAGAAAGACCAGCCAGGGCTGCACAGACCCCAGCCCTCCATGACCGCAGTTGCACCTTTAATAGCTGTCTTCCAGAGAGTAAGACCAGTGTCCCTGTGAAAGGCAACGTTCTCCCCAGCCCCGTCTCTGGTCTAAGGAACAGCAATTCTCACTGAGGGATAAAATGCAAACAGCAAGTGTGTCTAAAGATGGATGAATATGTAAATGAAGGATGAGGAGCCCTTCGAAGGCACTCCTTTTCCCTCCGGTAAAGACCTTGCTTTCTACTGAATCTAGAGAAATGGGGCTTTTCCAATTTCCCTTCTGAGGACCACAGCAGGCCAGGAAGGTTGGCGCCCTGCGACAGCGCCCTCTGAGAGGTGTGTGGCTTCTCACACGCATTCGCGGCCGGCTCTGTCAGTCACTCACCAGATGACCCTCACTCAAAATTCAGCGAAATCTCTATCAATAATAAAGCTTGCGTTTGTTTTCAAGTCATCTTCCTGCCCGTCAGTGCCAGCGTTAGGGTCCACACAAGTGTTAGGGTCCACACAAGCGTTAGGGTCCACACAAGCGTTAGGGTCCACACAAGCGTTAGGGTCCACACAAGCGTTAGGGTTCACACAAGCGTTGGGGTCCACACAAGTGTTAGGGTTTACACAAGCGTTGGGGTCCACACAAGCGTAAGGGTCCACACAAGCGTTAGGGTTCACACAGGCACTGGGACTGGCGAGCTGTTCCCTTGCATTTCTGGGAAAAAATATGTAAAACATTTGCAGCATCGTGTGACAGCAAAACCAGAAAACAATTACAAAAGAATGAGGAAGAAAAATCAATATAATGTACTTTAATATTTAAAATATTCATATGCAAAACCCCAATATTCTTTCAAGTATACACATCATATGGGCATGTGTGTGTTGCACGTGTGTTCAAATAAAACCATTCGTATGCTCTGCATTTTCAACGAAGCACAAAATGATTCTATCATCTTACCGGTATTAAAATTATGAGAATTCATATTACCAAAATTATATTTATTTAAAGGTACAATGACCTACTACCTGATGATATATGAACTTCATATTAACTATCTAGAAAGATTTTATTATTTTTTAAAATTATGTGCATGGGTGCACATGAGGTCCCTCACGTGTACATGAGGTCAGGATCACTAGACTCCCCTGGAGGTGGAGTTAAAGGAAGTCCCCCATATTAACTTTTGAAACGAATGCACTGACTTTTTTGGAAGGAATGCTAGACAGATGTGTTGCTCAGCCTCCACGACACATGAAATTCAATTCAATTTCTAAAGCAAAATACTCTAAACTCATGGACAAGAGGATGCACTATGGCAATTCGGCCTCAGGTGGCATAGCAAACACATACATTTGAAGAACGTGAAGTTTTACATAGAATTGGTGTTGTGCGGGACCTGACTCATGACAGCGGCCTGTGTGCATTTCTTCCCGGCACCATCACCCACGTTTACAGGATTTACATCATGGCCCTGGCAGAGCCTACAAACGCAGGCATGCTTTTGGAGAGGTTGTTAATGCGCATGCCAGAGAGGATGTGTGACTGTGACTGCGCCCTGAGTGTGGGGCTGCATGCTTTGCAGCAGACCTCATTTCACACGACCTTATCACAGCAGAGCTATTCACGGACACACTCCCCAGGCCCCAGCTAAGTGAGTTCTTGGAGCGAAGAGACTGTGAGTCTTCCTTCCTGCCTGAGTCAGGCCAATCTCGGAGGCAAAAGGCAAACTGCCATGCCTTTTCTGATTGCAATTCTTTTGGCAAAGCTTCTTAAAGTAAATCTTTTCTTTTTACCAAAAGGTTCATCATTCATCTGCAGTCATTTTGGCACGCACATTTAGAAAGCACTGAAAGATTCTCTCAAAACTTTCAAGTCTGTTTGAACTCCGGCACAATAATCTTGTAGCATGGAACGTGCCAAGACATCCCCGGTGGACATAATCTGTGTCCATGTCTGTCCTGATAGTAGGGCTTGAACTATTAAAATAGCAGAGGCCTGCCTCACTATTGTACACGTTTATTTTGGTGATCACATGCTCATCTCAGTTTGTGGATTACCATTAATTATTAGTGAGTGTCAATGTTCAATTATTTAGGATTCAGTTTTTCCTATTACTGTGTATTAAATCCGCCAGCTTCTAGGGCTGGGGAGATGGCTCAGTGGATAAAATGCTTGCTGCACAAGGCCGGGGGACAAGGGTTTGAATCCCCAGGATCCACATAAAGTCAAGCAAGTATAGTCCCCACCTTTAATTCTCAGAACCAGAAGGCAGAGACAGGGAATCCCTGGGTAGATGGCTTGCTAGACTAGCTTGAATTAGCAAGCCCTGGCTTAAGTGAGAGACTCTGTTTCAAATACAGTGGAGAGTAATTGAGGAAGATGCATAAGTCAACTTCAGGCTTCCATATACATGTGTGCACACACACATGCATGCACGCGTGCACACACACACACACACACATACACACACACACACACACACACACACACACACACACACACACACAGAGATTCAAGTCAGTCAGTCAATCAATCAATGAAATGTCTACTCCTAGAAAGCTGAGACTATATCTGTGAAAAGAAGAAAAAGAGAGAATTGGGCAATTAGAATGCATGATCATTGAAGTGCCGGGAAAAGTCATGGAACTTATCTCCAAAGACTCTGTTAATTCAGCAAGCTGTTGTTTAAAGGAAGGCTGGTTAGGGCCATGAGGCTGTTAGATGGTGGCATGGGAGGTCCTCCCTGCATTCAGAAACTCTGGAGAAGGCATGGGTAACAAATACATTGTTTCATCTGTGCTTTCAGGACGCTTGGATCTTAGGAAACATTAGTCTTCATAGGTAGTTGAGCTATTTAGAATTCTTTTTTTCCTTTTTCTTTTATTTTTTTTAAAAAGAAAATAAACTATTTTTTTTCATTTTACATACCAATACTAGTTCCCACTCCCTCCTCTCCTCCCATTCTCTTCATGCTCCCCAACCCTTATCCACTCCTCAGAAAGGGTAAGGCAGATTGCTTTGGGGAAGGTCCAATGCCCTCCCTACTATACCTAGGCTGAGCAAAGTATCCATCCAAAGAGAATGGGTTCCCAAAAAGCCAGTACACTGGTGTCACTGCCAGTGACCCTGTAGTCTGCCTCAGCCATACTATTGTCACCCACATTCAGAGGGTCTAGTTTGGTCTTATGCTGGTTCCTTTCCTGTCCGGCTGGAGTTGGTGAGCTCCCATTAGCTCAGGTAAACTGTTTCAGTGGGGGGAACCCATCATGGTCTTGACCTGTTTGCTCATCTTCTCACTCCTCCCACTCTTCAACTGGACTTTGGGAGCTCAGTCCAGTGGTCTGCTGTGGATCTCTACCTCTGTTTCCATCAGTTGCTAGATGAAGGTTCTATGGTGACATTTAAGATAGTCATCAATCTGACTAGAGGGCAAGGCCAGTTCAGGCCCCCTTTCCTCTATTGCTTAGAGTCTTAGCTGGGGTCATCCCTGTGGACTCCTGGGGATTGAGGGTAGATCTTAACACTTTTTTTAAACTAGGAAATCACCCCGGGGATTCCCAACCTTCTTGTTCAGAAACAGATCTATAAATAGCTTTTAGAAGCATTTTTTTCTTCATGTGCCTGTCTCTTTTCTTCCTTGTGCTTTCCTTAGCTGTCTTTTCTTATTCCTGGATGGGCTTCTTGGACGAGAGATGCAAGACACTTTCACAAATTAACATTCCATCTTCCTATCACTTCTCTTTGTCTTGTGACTCTTTCCCTATTTCTCAGTGTATCTGTGGCTTTATGGGAGGGATGCTGTGGCTGGGAACAGGCCATTGGTCTTCAAAAGCAGCGACTTTGCAGAAACTCAGACAGCAGTGTTCTCTAAAGAAGAGCACACAAGGATTGAGTTTTCTTCAGAGGGCTGGCCATAGGGAGCTTGGCCATGCTTCAGTGAGTGTATGGACAACACAAATTGAACTTCTTTGGGAGGGGAGGTGACAAGGATGGGGTGTAGACATGGAAAGGCTGGAAAGTGAGCATGATGGGGGTGTATAATGTGAAATTCCCAAAGGAGACATGAAAATATTATTTTAAAAAGAAAACAATGAAGAAGGAGAAGAGGATGAAGAGGAAGAAGAAATGCACACAAATCAAATGAAAGAGAAGAAGGAGGAGAGGAGGAGGAGGAAGAGGAGGAGGAGGACACAAACCAAAAAGGAGGAGGAGGAGGAAGAAGAAGAGCACACAAACTAAACCAAAAACTGAAATGTGGGATGGACGTGTGAGTTTGCTCCTGTAGAGAAATTGGTGCCCTAATTAGACCTCATCTTGGTGAATGAGAAAAGTGTGGGCTTCCCTTTCCTCAGGCATTAGCCATGCTCATTCCTTACCTGCATGCCCCCTAATTTCCACATGCCTGGCTTAGTGGTCTCTGGGTTAAACTTTTAACTAAACCAACCTCAAAAAAAAAAATTGGACAGGTGGCTTTAAAAGATGCTCAGAAGAGCCAGGTGGTGGTGCCACACACTTTTAATCCCAGCACTTGGGAGCCAGAGGCAGGCAGTTCTCCGAGTTCCTGAGTTCAAGGCTAGCCTAGTCCACAGAGTGAGTTCCAGGACAGCAGGGCTAACCCTGTCTCAAAAACAAAACAAAGCCAAACAAACAAACAAACAAACAAAAAAAGATGGTTGGAAGGACATCTTGGTTCAAAATTATACCAAACTGCACAAGAGAGAAATAACAACAAAGCTTGCATAGAAATGCCCCAGTCCTCAAGTGAGCTGTGGGCTATCTCACAGGGTTTTAAAACAACTGCCTAAACATCTGTTTGGGGGAGGGTAACCAGCTGGACAATTTTGAAAGTTTTCAAATTATTTGAAATACAGGTTGAAATCCACTACAATGAGCAAGAAGCATAAGTCAATTCACAAATTACTGGCGTAATGATTATTTGATAGAACTAGCATAACCCTTTTCTCACTGAGGCTTAGAAATGTTCTTCTACTGAGTGAGAAAGTGGGAGAGAACTGGGAGATGTGAGCGCTTAGATTGTGACTTATTTTCTAAAGGAAGTCTGGGTTCTGACTCTCCCTGGGTTAGTATTTCTGCTGGGAGAAGACTTGTGACTGAGCATCGAGACCCTTGTGTTTGTGGGGGCTGTGCAAACTGGTGATATGACTGCTCCATTGTATGGTTAAAGGGAGGTTTTTATTGTAGGAGAGAGAGGGAGAGAGAGAGAGGAGAGAGAGACAGAGAGAGAATAGCGAGAGGCATCTGGAAGAGTCCAGAACAGAAAGAGAAATAGATTGAACGTGGCCAGAAGACTGAACCTGGCCTTGAGAGAAGCAGGAGCAGAGAGAGTGAGAGGGAGAGGGAGGGAAGGAGGGAGGGAGAGAAAGCGAGAGGGGGATGCGCTAAAAAGCAGGGTTATAAGGAGAATGAGTATTTGGGGGACTGGGGCAAGGGAAGCCTCAGGAGCTGGAGGGAGTTCAGTAGGAGAAGGGGCAAGAAGAGCTAGGATGCTAGTGCGGACTTTGCAGGTGCTTGTGATGTTGACAGAGCTCGGAGGCCAGCATGTGCTTTGGCAGGGTAGTAGGCACTACAGACAGCCATTTATCTCTTCTGCCAGTGATAAGGGAAATGGCTTCTTTTGGTAGAAAGGCACTGGCTTCACAAGTTCATAAGGAAAGCTGGCTTTTATTCTAAGCACCTGGAACAATACTCTAGTCCAGGCTGAGTCTCTTTCTGGGTACTGGTACTACCTTTTGGAGTTTGGGGACCTGGAGTTTCCTCCGGGCCTGACAGGGAGGAGCCTAGCAGAACTTCAGAGTCATTTCTTCTCAAGGGTGGGGAACACTGGAACCATCCCCAGGTCATCTGAAGAAGTCACAGACACAACAAGAAGAGTGCTTATCCAGGAGGGGTCCCACAGTCCTCATAGCAGTCACCTGCGGGGAGCAAGGTGCGAGAACTTGACAACCTATGTCATGACTGTGACTTTTGAACAGCCACACCCTGTGTTTTCCCTATCACTTTGCTGTCTCTTGCTTCTCTGAATAGAAAGGAGCTTTTCTGAGCATGCGGATGACCGATAAGGACATGCAGAAGCAGTTGAGGACTTACTGACTTATTTATCCATTCTCTTTCAGGGGGAGCTACTGTATCTGCCATCTGTCACAATGCCACAGGTTAACGCCAATTTAGCAAAGAAACTAACCAGTGACAGCCACCAGTTTAGGAGCCGAATCCTTAATTTATTCCTCCCTGGCTTCCAGCGAACACCTGCAGATGGAGCAGGCTTGGGAAGACTTCTTAATCCAGAAGAGTCTCTGGATGTTTAGAACCTAAGAAGCCCAAGGCCACCAAGGGAAGTAGTAACAGAAAAGCTAAATTTTCATCTCTTCTATTTCCAGGATGAAATAGGGTGCTAACAGGATGGCTGAGTTTTGCATTGCATGCTGGGTAGTCATTATGATTAGGTATTAGTAGCTTTCTTCAAAATTAAATGAAGCAGTGTTGTCAAGGGAGACCTGGAAACTGTACATTTCGTCCTATTTCTCTCCATTACGCTAATGACTGGTCGTTCTACATAATCCAATGAAAGTGCCCTTGGCAAATGAGGACCTAATACATCACCAGTTTAAAACGTGGCTTTCTTTTCATTAAAACAAAAATGCATGTGCATGCCAGCTTGAGGAAAGAAGATGTTCTGAATTAAAACAGTTCGAATTCTACCACCAAAGGATCCACTATGAACCCAAGAACGTGGTTAATCCTTATACTCTCTCTGTTGAGTTCATCTTGATCAAGTTGGTGGATAATTTGTGGGGCTTCAAAAAGCATATGGCCACTTGGCCAATTATCAAGGTGTCATTAAGATACTTTCACACAGGTCTATGACATCTATTTTTATCTATTAGTTTGGGCTAGGAAAGACACCCATAAAATACATCCTTATGAAAGAAGATAAAAAAGAGTCTTATTTATCAAGGTAGTGCTTAGCATTCTGGGTTGCCTGGGCATGTAGGTGGACAAGTGGTCCTAGCTCTTGAGACTGTAAAAGAAGGCATGGCTTGGATCAAAAATGGCAGCGAACTCCATGTCATTCTCCTGCAATAGCATGAAACAGGCTCCAAAGGAGGTTGAGTTTTGTTTGAAATACTTAGAGTGTATTTGAGTCACCTCACTAGGGGGACATGCGCCTGCAATCCCTCAGGTTTCGTTGTCCACCCTTCAGCTCACAAGCACGTTGTGGAGACATCTGCCATGCTGGCTCAAGACAGTTCAAGCGAGGCCACGAAGGGGCAAGTCAGTGCGGCGCCTGGTTAAAGACAAGACAATTAGGAACTTGGAAAGCCGATGTGTGGCAGATACAGGCCACCAGCTGATTTGTGGCAAGATTATGACTTCATCCTGTTGTCACCACCATGTGAAAGTAACATTCTTTTAGAAAACTTTACAAATTGATACTGGAGGTAAAATAGATAACAATAACACTCACAAACAAGAACCCTATCTTCAAAGGTCTGTCTCCCAGGACTACGATGACATTAGAATTGCTTAGGTTTAGTCATAAAAATATAATTCATAATTTATGCTTCAAGAGAGGCCATTTAATATCAGTAATAGAATTACATAGGAGTTGGAGTATTGAAATATAGGAAACACAGCAAATGCATAAACACATGTATGTACACATGATAAGAAGCAGTTACCACCCTTTAAGACTGGGAATAGGAAGGCCCCTGGAGCCATCCGAGTAGGGAACACGGAGGCATGGCCACACATGGCTGGACCCGAGAGTCCTGAAAGAAGCTGGTGAGAACTAAGTACTGCCGTGGAGGACAGGGGCCACTACTGAGGTGACAGTAGCAGGAAGAGCTAACAGAAAAGGCAAAGGTTCTCTTTGTCCTCTTGCCTCCCAAGGGTTCCTGCTGGAAGGAACCCAACTTGAAGTCATCAGCATAGATGGGTAGAAGACAGGATTGGAGTGCAGGGCCACAGTTCAATAACCGCTGGCGTGTTTGTTACTTTCCCCCTATGATAGAATACCCAACGAAATCCTACTTAAAGAGAAGAGAGGTTCGGGTTCACAGTTCAAGGGGTTGTCAGCCTATTGTGGCAGAGAAAGTAAGTCTGCTGAGGTAGCAGGATCCACGGAGCTTGGGCAAGACTTGCTTACTTCCAGGTGGATCAGGAAGCAAGGCAGCTCCTGCTGACATGAGGCAGGGCTGTAACCTGTACTACCTGGCCCTATAAACTGCTCACTTTCTCCTGCTAGCTTCCACCTCCTAAAGATTCAGTCACCATCCCCCCAAACAGCCTCAGCAGCCTAGACCTAGTGTGAGAAAATGAGCTCATTGTGTGTGTGTGTGTGTGTGTGTGTGTGTGTGTGATGTTTATACTGAACCTCACAGCAAAGCCACTCTGAAGACCTTGAGGAATTTAGTTGCTGTATCCGAGAAGGAAGAGAGAATTTTTGAAACAGCTTGCTGTAATGAATTAACATTTGGGTTTTTCTGAATTATGATTTGAGTGAGAATTGTGATTTGAATGTAGCACCGACGGGGTTGACTGATTTGTGATTTGAACTTGCAGGCCTGCTGTGAACCTTTGCACCCTGGGAGGCAGAGACGGAGCTTTTCGTTGTGCAGGAGACCGGAAGAGCAAGTGTGCAAGAGACCTGAGAACAATGACATGGGCCGGAGAACAACCAGCAGAAAGCCGCTTTAACTCTACAACCAGAGCTCCCCCCCGTATCCATTGCACTCGAGAGGCTCCTGTTTCCAAATTCACTTTAGAATTATGAGGCTGTCCGGTCATATTTATACTTTTGCTATGTCCTTCCTGGTTCTCAGCCTCTAAAAATGTAGTAATTTGGCCCGTTCTACTTAGATAAACACCTGGAAGCTCTCCTGGGAACGATCCCAAGTCTAGACATAGTTTAAAAAAAATCCACACATGTGTTTCTTGTTATGAGGCGCTTTAACTCTCAGACAAGAGAAATTTCCCATGCCTTCAAGGAGTTACCAATTATGTCACATTCTGTGAAGAAGCACTCATGACTAATACATAAATAATTGCCTCCAAAAAATCATAATAGAAGGGAAGATGGAGAAGAAAAATAGCGGTATTTGAGCTGCCGTGGGTCTATTTTTGAACGCAGGTTTGGGTAACAGGAAGGGGAGGTGACTTTCAACTACCTACCTGGTAAGCAGTGTTGTTCTACAAACAATATCCATGACAGAAAATTAAATGATTTGATAATAGAAAGAAAAACTATTGAACTTTAGCAGGACCACTGATAAAATGTCTGACGACAGTACCCTGGGTTTAAGACAACAATCTGAGCACATCCATTGAGCTGCTATTGTGTGAAATTTTTCTCTTCCATATTCTTCTTCCTCCTCCCCCTTTGCTTTTTCACTTTCTTTTTCTCCTTCATCTATGGATAGAATAATAGGTAAACATCTACACATCTACTCTGTCCTAGTAAACATATAATTCACCGGAGTAAGTCATTTCTTCAGCAAACAAAGTGTTTAAGAAAGGACTTGGGGAGCACTATCTGCGGCATTTACGACTGCAGAGGTGTGGGGTATCAAGATGTGGCAGTTCCTGGCAGGTGTTCACCATCACCCCTTTCTTAAGAGCATCCAGAATTGACTGGAGCAATAACTTCTGAACATGCAGAGAGAATGTACGTGCATAACACACAGTGAGCAAGGCCACTCAAATAGGGAGAGCGGTTCCTTTGTATAGAAACCATGCTAAGCAAAGCTGGTATGTAATCAAAGCTACAAAAAAATGGAGAAATGTGTCGGGTGATTGGCTGCCATGTTAAACACATTAAAACAAAAAACCTGGCAAAACAAAAGCAACTTCTGTGGTTTCTGTTGTGGTTCCACTTTTTTTTTTTTAAATCTTACCAGTTATTAGATCCTTAATTCTACAAATCTTACATCTAATTGAACTGTCCCTACCATTTCTGTCATTCATGTCTAAAAACATCAGAATAATAATAGACACATATTGGGGTTGTGACTCGGCTTAACAGTCACGAACACTTCCTGCTGTTGTGCAGGACCTGAGTCTGGTTTCTAGCACCCATGAGTGATGGCTGACAAAAGCCTTTCATTCCAGCTCCAGGAGACCTGATGCCATCATCTGATCACCGTGGGCACATGCACACACACACGTATCCACACACAGATACACACAATTAAAACACAAATATACCTTTAAAAAATAAGAAGATGTTGTATGACCTGTCTGGGGCTAGGTAAACACCGACAAAGGGGAGTTACTGTTTTCGAAGTAAACTACATTGACAACTCCAAACAATATCCACGACGGGAAATTAGATGATTTGATAATAGAGAGAAAAAGCATTGAATATCTTGGAGAAGTGTTTTTGAAGATAATAAACGGTAAGAAAATGTCCCAAAAGCTTTTGTTTCATTTATGAACATTCCGTTATGAAACTGCAGCATAGAAACATAGAAAGGATCAGTATTGTCTACACACTAGAAATAAAAGGAAAGGACCGCATAATAGCTGGATGTGACAAGCGGCACTGGCATAACGCGTGCGGTCATCAGTGTTCTTGGCTCCATGGGAAAGAGCAGAGAAACCTGAAGAATTTATTGGCTTTTATAACTGGGTATTTCTGAGGAATGAATTTAGCTTCGGGCATGGCTTGATTCTGGAGCTTAAATGATGCCATCAGCTTTATTGATTCTGTGACTTCAATTATATCTGCTTTGGCTCTGATCTTTCTCAGTTTACATGGACTTTCAAAGAACCCAACAAAACATTCACCAGAAGCTGAGTCTATATGATTTTTAGCTCATAATCTCCAAGGAAGAGAACTACTTCAAATTCTCCTCAAGCCAGGGAAAACTCAATTGGTCTGAGAAAAGTCACATAGCCATATCTGGAACTGTCACTGTGTCCTCTGGGATGTATCAATATAACTGTCAGATGCCTGCTTCTGTGCCTGCAGTTAGAGTGTGGTACCATGATTAACAGATAAACCAGTGCTCTGTGGGACTGAGAAGCCCTAAGGGAATCTGAATAAACACATTATGTTCTAATGTTTGCCTTAACCAATATTAACTGTAACCTGCTAGTTTCTAAACATTTTCAAAAGGGTTTAAAAAGGATTGTTATTAGTGTCTCCAAAACCTCAAGGGAAAATAGGAAGAGATGATAATAATCCAACAGGCAAACATATATAGAAAAGAAATGAGAGGTATAGGGGTGAAAGATGACTCAGTCAGTATAATGCTTGACACGCAAGCATGAAGACTTGAATGTAGTCCTCCAGAATCCATATGTATGTATGTATGTATGTATGTATGTATGTATGTATGTATGTATGTATGTATACACACACACATATATATAATTCCAGGTATGGTCCATATGATCATTATCCCAGCGCTGGGGAGGTAGAAGTAGGTAGATCCCTGAGGCTTGCTGGCCTTCCAGCCTACCTACTTAGCAGTCTACAGACCAGCGAGAGAGCTTGTTTCAAAGACATGGTAGTGGGGTGAGGAGATAAACTCAATGGGAAAACACTTACCATGCAAGCAAGAGGACCTGAATTTGGATCCCCGGAACAACGTAAAAACGAACTCCCTGATGTCTATATGTAATCCTGCGCTCCTCCAGCGACATGGAGGCAGAGACAGGAGAATCCCTGGAAGCCTGTGGGCCAGCCATCTGTACATGAGCAGCAGTGAGCAAGAGACTGCCTCAAACAGGATGGGAAGCAAGGACCAACACCTAACGTTGTCCTCTCCCCTCCCTAAACACAGCTGTGGCGCGCACGCACGCACGCACGCACGCTTGACGCTCCTGTGTATCACTCTGACGCCCCACCACAGATAAACATAAGCACACGTCGATTAATTCACTGCAAAAGGGGAGACAAGTGGGGACAAAGGCGCCATTCTCTTCGTTTTTCTTTCAATGTGATAGGAAACAAACAAAAATGGCACCAGAAAATCTACAAGACGGCAGCAGCAAAGTCCCTGAAGAGCAGTTGTTTTCATAATGAAATGCTTCAAAAAAGTAAACTTTTTTTCCTTTTTCTTCCTGTGATCTCCTTTGTAAAAACTGTCCATGACTTTCACATAAATGGTAAATCATAGTTATTTAAAAATTAACTGCCTGGCCTGGGCAGATGTCTCAGTAGGTAAGGTTCTTGCAACACAAGCGTGAGGAGCTGGGGTTGAGTCCCTACAAGCCATCCAAAGCTGGATGCGTTTGCACACATCCGGGATTCCAATCCTCCCGCAATGAGGTGGGAGGCAGAGGCGGGAGAACCGACCGTTCCAGGGCCGGTTAGCCGGGCTGTACACAGCAGCAGACAACAAGAGACCCCGTGTCAAGTAAGGTGGAAGATGAGAACTGGCACAGGAGATTGTCAACCAACACCCAACATTGCCTCTCCACATGCATTCACACATATGCACACACATGCATGCAGCCTACACAAACGAGACTGGGAGATGCTGAATGTTGAGATAAGATCTGGCATATATAAGGTAAGAATTCAGAAAGAGAGCAGGGGCAAAGGCACAGAGAAGCTGCAGGGATCCAGGACTCTGAAGGAACTCTCGAAGTGACAGCTGGCGTGGCTCTTTGTGGCTCTCTGCTGAATGTCAGGGACAGTTGACCACTAACAGTAAACCATACGGGACTGAGCTGAGTGACTTCTTGATTTTTCTAACATTCTAAACTTTATTTTTGTTTCTTAAAATGGAAACTGTATATATATATATATATATATATATATCCAGTTTGCTTTCTCAAATCAACAGTAAGGCAAGACGAGACGAGCACTCTTGTACAGCACCTAATTATTTCTTAAAGATTTACCTTTTAATTGTGTGTACGTGTTTGCCGTTTGAGGGTATGTGTGCACAAGTGCAGGTGCCCCCTCCTGATATGGGTGTTGGGAACAGAAGTCAGGTCCTTTAAAGGGTCAGCAAATGCTCTTAGCGTCTGGGCCTGCTTAAACCCAGGTCCTGTCTTCTTGTGGTGTCTGTCTCCGACATCTCAGAAGAGAGCCAGGCACGAGGCCAATCAGCTTTGCGTTTGCTGGAAGGATTGCTTCTCTCCAATCCAGTGTCCTTGGAGAGATCTGACAGTGGGAAATCACGAACAGATGTTCCCATTAGGAATCCTAGCCTTTTATGGTGATGGTGGCTCCTAGCCATCTCTCTACCCCATCCCCAGCTGCACAGCCACGGATGGTCTCTTAAAAATTAGAGGTTAGAATACTTGTAGACCAGGAAGTGTACTGTGTCCAAGCGGACGAGGGACTAATGGAAACATGGCGTGGTCCACGAACAGACTTGGAGCCCAAGTCTGAAAACAAAATTATTTTAATTATCTGTGGACGAAAGGGAGGATGAAATCATCGAGGGGCCGGTGAGAATGGGTATCAGCAGAGGAACGGACTCTGCCTCGAGAAGCAGAGGAAGACACCCAGGCCTTCTAGAAACTGTGGCGTGTGCAAAGCAAACAGACAGGCTCTAGGAAACTCTGCAGTTGAAATGGAAAGGCAGAAGCACGTGGAAGAGAGAGCAGGTGATTACCAGGATAGGTGGAAGGGAAGGGATGCATGAAGATGTAATAGTGAAATGTTATTCCAAATGAAACAAAACCAGTACGAACCTGACTCACGGAGACAGCAGGAAAAATAATAGAGCAATAGTACCCAAGAAAGGCAGAAAACAAACACACAGGCGGAGATAAAGTGTATTATCACTCAAGTGGCGTCACATAAGTCAGGTGGCCTACCACATCGATAGTGTAATAATTCTAGGGAAAAATGCAATGGACCAGTTGCAGGTGTTTTGAAGGGAAAAGAAGAATGTGACATTTCAGACTTTCTAGCCAACATCTTCTAGATGTCTGTTTCTTTATAAGGATGACAGATCTTCCAACTATACAAAGGATGGTCACACCCTATCTACTTCTGCCACTTGGAAATATTTTGTTGGAGGCAGTAAAAGAGCAAGAAAATACAAGAAGTGGTTAAGTGAACCAAACAGAAGAAGAAATTGGCACTCTGATTTCAGAGCACTTATACAAGAAGTGGTTAAGTGAACCAAACAGAAGAAGAAATTGGCACTCTGATTTTAGAGCACTTAGTTAAAATGGGAACCCATGAGAAAACGCTAGAGGGTAAACTCTAAATGAGAGAGGAGATGGGGTACACAAAGTTGTAACAGGAGGGAAAAAGTTTTCCAATATAAAGAAAAGGAATATAAATCAAAGTCATGGAAACAGAAAATAAACCGAGGGAAATAACTAGTGAAAGCAGAAGACAAGAAATAACCAAAATAAAAAGAGAGTTATTGAGCCAGTGAGATTGCTCAGTGGATAGAAGGTTGTCAGGACTGACAATTTGAGTCCAATCCCTGGGACCCACAGTGGAAGCAGAGGGGGAACTCCCAGGAAGTTGTCTTCTGACCTCTGTGTGTACATGACAGTGTGTAATAAAGAATGCACACACACACACACATTTGCACACATACTAATAATAGATTTAAAAATTGATATTTACTGTTATGAGAAGGGTAATTAACCCCATGGCTTAGAATGAAAACTACACAAATAGTGATTTATGAGTAAGGACAGGGACGCACAAAATACATAAGAAATTTTGGAAGGAAAAAGCACTATGTATTTAAAAATCACATTTATTTATTGGAGGGTGCATATACCATAGCATACATGTGGAGGTGAGAAGACAAATAAGGGGAGTCAGTTCTTTTTCCATCATGTCGGTCCTCGGGATCCAACCCAGGTCATCAGGCTAGGCAGCAGGTGCCTTTGCCATTGAGCCCTCTTGCTGCTTACTCTCCTCTTTTAAAAGATCGATTTTCCTTATCTACATGAGGGGTACTCATGCCTTTGGATGAAGATGCTACAAGAGGGGGTCAGATTCCTGGGAGTTGGAGTTATAGGTGCTTTGCAGGATGCCTGGCATGTTAGGTGGTATCTGGGATCCAGACTCTACCCTCATGATCGAGCAACAAGTGCCCTTAACCTCTGAGACAACTCTCCAGCTCCTCCATATTTTTATATACTTTGATGGGAAGCAGGTCTCTCTTGAGCCATGTGAGATGGAAACTTTACAGTGTAAAATATTTGAAAGTACTAGCAAAAATCTCACAAGTGTGCAGCAGAATAAAAAACAAATGTCACTTATGCAGTCATACAAGCCGGGTCGCCCAGCACCTTCTGTAGTGGGCTCATATTTAGAGGGATAATGAGCTACAGGTCTCCTGGAAGAAAAGAAAGGGCTGGGATATTTCCGTCCAACACCCTTTGGATGTCTACTCCTGGTGAGAGTAGAGAGCTACCTCATCTGTACATAATGGTCAAAATACTGACTGTGCCTTTCAGCTGGAAAAATATTTCATGGCATAGCATATCTAAAAGTGGGAGCAAGTTCATGACTTTAGAATCAGTCTACCATGCTAGAAAAGCTTGATGCTCAATCGAACAGTTAAGCCCAGGAGCAACTGTTGACCTTTCTCCTCCCATCAACTGCAGAAACCACCTGTCTATGCTTCTTGACTACTCATTCAGCCTTTAAACTATGTCTGTTTATCTCACATCTCTCCACCAACCATCTATCTATCCATTTACCTTCTGTCCACCCATCTCCATGTACCATTTTATTTTAAGTTGTCTCTTTTGTTACAGAGCTGCCTATAAAGTCCTAATAGACAGTCAGGCGGAAGTATTGCTTCTCTTGAAGAAGGAGGAAAATGAGAACCAGCGGTGGACAGAAGAAAGCTGACCGAGGATGCAGCCAGCTCAGTAGAGTGAGTGGCAAAAGGCAGGTACAGAGGAAGCTTGGACTTTGGCTCAAGGATTAGGGGTGGATGAGAGTGAGCTCATTTAGGAGGAGCAAAACTGGGAACAGGCACGCGAAGCCTTATGCATGGAAGATGTGAAGTCAGAGCCAGGGCTGGCGTGGCCCACACAGGATTGCAGGGATTGGGGCCCACACAGGATTGCAGGGATTGGAGTGGAGTGGAGCAGCGGAGACTATGACAGATCTGGAGTAGATATGGGAAGCAGGGCAAACATTCCAGAGCATGAGCAGGGGACAGAACGAGTCAGTTGCTTGTATGGCTGCTTCAATGATCCCTAGCTCATCCTTCCTTCTCGTTAATCATGTACGCCCTCTGCAGTTGTCCAGTGTAAAAGGGAGGGTGGAGCGTAGGTGCAAGGTTCTCAGCTTAGTGCTTGGCAGATCAGTCCAGCGTTTACCGCCAGCATTTCTAAGAACAGCTTTCAAGGACTGGATGGAGAAAATATTTCTTTGTATCAGCAAAGATGGACTGAAAACAGCTGACTAATCTGAACTTGAACCACACCAGCCGTCCATGGGGACGTTGAGCACTAGGAAGGGCAGAATCAGACTGAGCGATTAGGACCATCAGAAAGAGAAAAATGGTCCAAATATCAGTGAAAACAAAATTTTCTTTGGATAGGAAACTAAAGAAGCTGATGGTACAAATGAGTTCACTGCCTAAGAGGAGTGTAACATAACGAGACCCGGGGAAGTTTCTGGAAGGTACATCATTACAAGAGGAAAATCTGGAGGTTTCTTGAAGATTGTATGTGCCATTAATGATGCTATGACTCATACATGTCTCAGAATTCTGATAAGCAGTATGTTTGTAGAAAGATAAGCTCCAGAATTGGAGACAGCCTGTTGACATGTTACAGAGGAGCACCTAGAGTTCAAACGGCAGAAGCTGGTCATCTGTGAGATTTATAACACATTCTAGGAGGCAAGGGAGGTCCTGCAGGATTCAGGAACACTGGAAGGTCTTAGGAAAGCTGACACAGGTTCAGCTAACTAAGAATAGAAGGACTTCCATGAAAGAAAGCATTTATCCTGCTATTTGGGGAACAGTTACAAGCTTGCAGTGGAAAGAGCTAATAAGTCAGATGTAGAAACATGAATGAGAGAGCTAGAGAGAACCCTACTTGTGTGAAGTTCATTATGCAAAAAAGGTTGGTTTTGTTTCCAAGGCTATGCATTTGAAGAGTGAAGAGAGGGGCATAGGAAACTTCATTGGGTTTCGGGAGCAGCCTGTCTCCCTTGACATGTCTTATCAGAATCATTGCTTTGTGAAGAACTATGCTTTATCTAGTAACCGCTCCCTGAACAGCATTCTGAGCATCTTTATTTTAGAATAAAAGTGAATGTTATTGTGGTGGTCTGAATAGGAATGCCCCCCCCCCCCAGACTCATGTGTTTGAATGCTTGGCCCATAGGGAGTAGCACTATTGGGAGGTGTGGCCTTGTTGGAGTAGGTGTGTCCTTGCTGGAGGAAGTGTGTCACTGGAGAGGTGGGCCTTGAGGTTGTCTATGCTCAAGATAAGCTCCACACAGCAGTCTCCTTCTGCCGCCTGTGGGTCAAGATGTAGAACTTTCACCCCCTTCTCCAGCGCCATGTGTGCCTGTGTGCTATGTTCTCTGCCATAATGACAATGAACTAGACTTCTGAAACTGTAAGCGAGCCAGCCCCAATGAAATGTTTTCCTTTTATAAGAGTTGCTGTGGTCATGGTGTCTCTTCAGAGCAATAAAATCCTAAGTAAGACAGTTACATAAGGCTAGGTATCCCAGAGCTGGAGTTACAGGCAGTAGTGAGCTGCCTGACATGGGTGCTGGGACCCAAGCTCAGATTCTCTGCAAGGGCAGTACATGGTCATCTCTTCTGCTGGGCTCCATAGCATTCTTAAGAAGGGAATTCACTTAACTACCCACACGTGTGAGTGTGGAAAGCGGGTTGGGAGACTTTCTACACCCGACTGAGAGGGATCAGACATGGGTACAGATCAGGGGACGATCTGTACAGCCAAGGCTGCTAAGGCTGCAGCGCAAATGAATGCGGTAAAGAGCGGGGTAAGGGCCAGAGGGACTCCTATGGGGCAAATCCCGGGGGAATGAAGGCTCAAGAGAGCTGATATGCCGGGAGGTGATGATTTAAGGGTAGAATATTGGAGCGTGAGACTTCAAAGATGGGCCAGGCTTGGGGCTCCATCACCGAAATGGCTGCATTTGTGAGCTTTCTGCCCCCAAGCAAACCCTTGAGGCAATCAGCTTATGAAGAGCGGAAGTTTGTTTAGGCTCATAGTTTCAGAGCCTTCTGTCCGGCATTGGTTGTCACAGAAGGAGCGGGCGAGCATCGCAGGCGAAACTGCTCACTTCATGGCCAGGGCGCGACAGAGACAGGGAGAGAACAAGCCCCACTGTCTCCTTCAAGAGAACATCTCCCATCACTCTTCCCATGCAGTCAGTTTTGAAGTTCCCAGCACTTCCCCACTGTGCCACACTAGGGACCAAACCTTTATCCCATGAGACTCTGGGGACATCAAAGATCCAAATCCCAGTGACCGCTAAACCTGTTCTTAAATGTGGGGACAATTAGGAAGCACATAAAGAAAAAAGTGAGAGTTTTCTAGATGGTATTAAAAATGGGAAGAGGTGTTTGAACCACTTGGTAGGAAATAAGGTTACCAACTCAAGTGGCAATCTACAATATCAGGAAGTTCTGGAGGCCGCTTCTGTGACTCCCCCAAGGTGGGTACTTAGGAAATGAGGATGAAAAGGCAAGCTTCAGGATGAATTAGTGCTAAGGGTTGCATGCCCTTAGCAAAGATCTGTGTGTCTAGAAACTCAAGGGCCGGCACAGCGTTTGGAGTCTCTCTGGAGTGCACTTTTGTGGACTCTATTAAATGAGTCACATAATTTCATATCTCTTGCTAGTAGCTCATGCCAGGAATATTGATTTACATTCAACTTCATTGCCAGCCTTTGTTAGACCTTTACTGGCCTGGGTGGGTGAAGGGGCAAAAAAAGGCAAAAAATAATAGTCCTTCTTCATAGGACAAACTTGGGAACTTCCCTTGCAAGCCTGCTGTCACTCATAGACAGGAGCCTGGAAGCATCGTGGGCTTGGTAAAGCACAGGGCTATGAGAATTTGCATATCTTTTCTTTCCAGATAATGCACTGATATAAAAACCAGGCTCTTCATCTTTGCCTGGCTGGCTTTGGCACTGAGCTGCAGAATCATTATCAATGGGCTCCTTTCCCTATGGCAGCCGTCCCAAGGCTGAAGACGCCCATTAAACAAGGGGAGCGGCCCTCCCTCCGCTCAGCCATGGCAGAGGATGCAAAGTGTTTTGAGGTTTGTCTTTGTGCTCATCCCATCTAGTGAATAATATATTTTTTGTTTATTTGTTTGAGTGTATCTGGCAGACACAAAGCTCAATTTTGCCAGAACCTTCTAACAGGTTTATGCGAGATGGATTGGGTAATTACATTGCCATTTTTTGCTATGATTGTTTGTTTGTTTCCTGAAACAGTCTTATTCTGTAGCCCAGGCTGATTTGGAACTCACTATGCAGCCCAGGCTGGGCTCAGATTCACAATTCTCTTGACTCTGTGTTCTAAGTATTGGGATTACAGGTGTGAGCCTCCATACCTGGCTTCTTTCTGTTTTACACACATACTCACACATATATACACACACACACTGATTGATTTATTGTTTGGCTTTTAGAGTCAAGGTAATTATGTAGTCCAGGCTGACCTCAAATTCACGGCAACTTTCCTGCCTCAGCTTTCCTCATGATATAATGACAGACATGAAATATTACATCGGGCCAAGCCATGTGGAAAATTCACCACCTTAGAAGATAAAGATATAAATAACTAAAAGTTACCTTCTGAAGCAATGAGTTAGGGGAGAGCTAAGGTGTTTTTAATTTCTGATGAGTTTGTTTAATTTCTGAGGTTAAAAAAATGTGTGTTTATCATCAATATGAGAAAGTATACCAGCTGGCATAAAATGGCCAATGTTTTAATCAGTTCTTCTATTTTCTCTTTTTGAAATTCATTAATTTATTATTAGAAATTGGATAAAGATTCCCTTTGCCTTTGTTTAGCTTATTATGTTGTCCTTTCTCATAACTTTCTATTCCATTTAATTTCCTGTTAATCCTAAATAATTTATGTCATTTTAAACTGGCTGATATTAAAACGATCCAAGCTATAAGTTTCCCCTCAAGGATAACTCGACTTTCACTGTTCAGTTCAAAGTGTCACCCCCGATGTTCCTGTTAACAACCAAGTCCTGCTTGTTTCTATTTCACATTAGTTGGGAAACAGTGTTGGTTTAATCTTTGATGGGGCATGGGAGCTGTGAGCTTCACATTTATTTTCAGGCTGTTTAACTGTGTGCTATTACCTTGCCCACTCTTTTTATTAACTATATCACTAAATATATTTTCTTGTCATGCCGTGATTGTAGACTGGTTGGTATAACTTTTAATACTGAGGTTTTCCTTCTGCCCTAGCAAGTAATTGATTGTGTACCTACTTCACAAGGATTTTACAAATGGCATTTAGTTCTGTGCAAGAATTAAAGCCTATGCGAATGTAGTAATTGTAGAAATGCAGTTGTAGGAAATGTAGAGGGCAGCCTATATGAATTTGGTAATTATTATATTTTGAAATTCTTATGTTCTCTACGAAAAATATTTTTGGCAATTCCTGCTTTTCTACTGTCAGTGTGACAAAACATCCCTGCTTTTTAAAAACTGAGATGTAATTAATAGATGATAAAATACCTTGATCTTAAATGTTCAGTTAGATGGATTTTGACACCTGTATATATCTGTAAACCCATTACCTCCTGAACCTGAAAAGCTTCTGTAAAGCAAAGGAAACGGTCAACAAGACAAAACCACAGCCCACAGAATGGGAAAAGATCTTCACTAACCCCACATCAGACAGAGGTCTGATCTCCAAAATATACAAAGAACACAAGAAATTGATCATCAAAAGAACAAATAATCCAATAAAAAAATGGAGTACAGACCTAAACAGAGAACTCTCAACAGAGGAATCTAAAATGGGTGAAAGACACTTAAGGAAATGTTCAACATCCTTAGTCATCAGAGAAATGCAAATCAAAACAACTCTGAGATTCCTGTAAGAACGCCCAAGATTAAAAACACTGATGACGACTTATGCTGGAGAGGATGTGGGATAAAGGGAACACTCCTGCATTGCTGGTGGGAGAGCAAGCTGGTACAGCCCCTTTGGATATCAGTGTGGTGATTTCTTAGAAAATTAGGAAACAATCTTCCTCAAGACCCAGTAATACCACTTTTGGGTATATATCCAAAGGATGCTCAATCGTGCCACAAGGACATGTGCTCAACTATGTTCATAGCAGCCTTGTTTGTCATAGCCAGAGCCTGGAAACAACCTAAATGCCCCTCGCTCGTAGAATGGATAAGGAAATGTGGTACATTTACACAATGGAGTACCACACAGCAGAAAAATGTAATGACATCTTGAAATATGCAGGCAAATGGATGGAGCTAGAAAACATCATTTTGAGTGAAGTTACCCAGACCCAGAAAGACAATTATCACATGTACTCACTCAGAAGTGGTTTTTAAACATAAATCAAAGAAAACCAGCCTACAAATCACAATCCCAGAGAACTTAAACAACAATGAGGACACTAAGAGAGACATACATGGATCTACTCTACATGGGAAGTAGAAAAAGATAAGATCCCCTGAGTAAGTTGGGAGCATGGGGACCTTGGGAGAGGGTTAAAGGGAAAAGGAGAGGCAGGGAAGGGAGCAGAGAAAAATGTAGAGCTCAATAAAAATCAATAAAAATATGTTTAAAAAGTTATCTTTTAAAATCTGTATTATTTTGTTTTATTTTACCTATGTGTGTGCCTGAGTGCACATATGTGTACCACAGGAAAACAGGAGCCTGCGCAGATCAGAAAGACATCAGCTGCCCTGGAACTGAAGTTAAGGATGGTTCTGAGTTGCTGTGTGGGTGCTGGGAAGTGAGCATGGGTCCTCTGCAAGAGCAGCCAGTGCTCTTTATCCACCAAGTCATCTTTCCAGCCCTCTAAAATTAAGGTTTCTATAGACTTTCAACATAGAAGGTTTCCATACTTGTCATAATCCCCCATTTGGTTAACTCTTAGCTAACTCTCTCTTCTCTGAACCCCTTATCCCTGTTTAAGCCTCTCCCACTCCAGTATTCCGGCCCTCAACTTTCGTACCACATGCATTCTGATATTCCCCCTCCCTTGAGACTTCTTTTCGCCCTTCCCCACTCTAGGGAACCCATGATCT
This sequence comes from Ondatra zibethicus, assembly GCA_004026605.1. Lineage (NCBI taxonomy): Eukaryota > Metazoa > Chordata > Mammalia > Rodentia > Cricetidae > Ondatra > Ondatra zibethicus. The sequence continues at coordinate 213,069 of PVIU01000081.1, forward strand.
CTTTCTGGCCTTTATTGACACTCCTATTTGAACACGCTACCCTGAGAATTCCCAGATGAATATGTGATGAGCACGAACATGTATCTGGGTCCGAGTCACCCCACTCTATGAGATTTTCAGTTCCATTTCGTGGCAAATTTCGACTTCGTTTAAATAAAATTTCATCCTGTATAAGTGAGTGGCCTGGATTCATTATCTGGTACACACGTAGGCTCGTTCCTTTTCCTCTTACATTTGCAAACAGCAACAACAAACACGGCTTCACTATAGGAGGTTGTGCAGCGCTTTTGGCATTTGCCTGAGAGTCATGAAGCTGGGTTGTCTGGAAGACTCATTTTTTAACTTTATCAGAAACCCCACACAGATATCTGCATGGTTGTGCCAGTCTACCCTCCGAACAATAGCAAATAATTATTCTTCTCTTCCCACATCCTCACCAGGATTTACTGCCGCTGATTTTCCTTATAGCCATGCTGACTGCCATGCGATAAAATCCCAAAGTAGCTTCAATCTACATTTATTTGATGACTAGTGATGCTTTATAAATATTTATTAGCCAGAAGTATTTCTTCTTTAGAAAGAAATACTGTTCAGTTCCATAAACTATTTTTGATTGGGTTGTTTGTTTTCTTGATGTCAAGTTTTTAAAACTCTTTTTATATTCTGAATATTAATCCTCTGTCCCACTTATTAATTTGTTGGTCTTGTTTCCTGAGCAACTGGGGTCCTCTTCAGAACGTCTAAACCTATGCCTGTCTTGCAAGGGTACTCAAGGGCCATATTTTACTTTCTTTCTACTAACACTATAATCTATCCATTAACAGATTTTATTCATTTGTTCTTATGGTAGCAAAAATATTGGGGAAAACTATACAGGCTTGAAAATCTTCTCACAGAATATACTTTCAAATGTTGAGTTTGGCATATTACTTTAACAACCATTAATTTGGCTGTATATTCCAACATTCTTGTGGTGTGTGGGTGCTTCGAGGTGGTATAAATCTGAGCTTATAAGTATGTGTAGGAATTCAATTGCTTTTAAAAAATCCTTTTTATCTTCATTTTTTCTTCTTTTTCATCTTCATTTTTAGGAATGAATTCATTCCTAAAGCTAATTCCAATAAAGAACTTGACAATATTAGCTTTGGAAACCAAGGAGAAAATAGATTCAAATGGTGGGGCTCAAATGGAGAAAAAAATATTTTTTTTTATTTAATAAAGAGATGGGGGAGTGCTTTAGGAAAATCTCAAACAGCAGTCTGCATCTGCTAGTGCCCCCTTTTAGTTTTTATTTTCCATGGGGCATCAGACTTTTACTTTTTTGACACTGGGACTCAAATTTTTGGCCTCCCCCCCCAACTTTACAGGCAGCCAATGCTGTGCTTATTTAGAGGGAATTTTTCTCTTTTTGAAAACCACTATTTTTATGATTTCATTATTTTTAAATTTTTTAAGTCTAGGATTGAAGATAAAAAACAGATCAAAAACAGAGACTAACACTGAAAGTAAGTAACACGCAGGAGTGTGGTTCTGTGCAGCGGTACTGTACGTGGTGCCTGAGCATTCTAAACACAGATGATCCTCCTTTTTCACAGAGCTGAGCCCTAATGGTGGCTAATGACTGTGAATGGGTGGCCCGCTGCAACACACATCTGCTATCCCTGCCTATCTGGGCATCTGCTGTTGGGAGAGAGCGTACGCATCTCCAGACTTTCAGAGGGACCTCTACAAGGAGTGGCAAGGCGATGGTGAGGGAGAGGTACCCTGTTCTCTTTCCAGGTGGTTAGGAGCCAATGGACCACACATTTATGTTCTGGGATCATTATGAAATTCTCACTGATCATTCAAAGTTAAACGACCCACAATTTTATTTGTTCTCAGAGCTGATGACATATTTCTTCCGGTATTGCAATCCCTGAAATTATCCTGGATATCACTTCTTTTCAAACAATATAAAGATTTTTTTCTACCCAATAACACACAAATATTTGATATCACCCAAGTTTAATTAATATGAGATACATGGAATAAAATGGAACTCTATAATTAGTTCCCTATTTTCTACAACAACCGAGTGGGCACTATGTAGACCCCTTTATCACTTAGTGGTCATGTGAGCATGCCTGTATTACTTCCATCTCTGCTACATTTTACTTTCCTATAAATCAAGGATAGGCCCGTGTGGAAGACTCAGTGGGAAAAGCACTTGCTGCCCAAGCTTGAGGATTGGGATTCAAGTCCAAACACCCAACTGTAAGTATGGCAGCCTGCCTATAAGTGTAGCGCCCTGAAAGAAGAGATCAGAAGAGGTGTTGGATGCCCTGAGGCTAGACTTACAGGCAATTTTGAGCTGTCTGACCTGGTGCTGGAAACCAAATTCTGGTCTTTTGCAAGAGTAGCAAGTGCTCTCTTAATGGTGAACCATTTCTTGAGCCCCTTGTTAGGTCTTGAAAAGCTCTGGTCACAGGCAATAGTATAACACAGGACTTAGAAATGGAATGCTGGAATTAAAACTGGACTTGCTCTAAGCTTTCATGATAAAGAATGATCCATCAACAGGTGTTATATGATTTTTAGGTCAGTTATTAGCTTCCCACAGAAGGGGAATATGAGATGTGGAAATATGATACGCCTGAGATAGCTCGTTTATGTCTGTTGACCTGAGATATATTGGGTTAATAGTCTGCCATTTCATGGGACTCTTCCCTGAAGACTGGCTTCCTCCAAGGACCCCAAGCTGTCGTAGAAATAGTGCAAATTAATGGTCATAGCTCAAGTAACATCATCAATGCATAGGGTGGGGAATTACTTCCGTAAGTGTAATTAGAACAACAGTCAAATATACAAAGCATGTTAAAAAGACACCAGAAGCTGGCGAGGCCCAAATTAGTATAACACAATAAATCAAGATAGAATAATTGTCTTATAACACATAATGATTTGATAAAGCAACAGTAAAAAATTCACCAAGAGCATTGAATGGGATCAGGGCTGGGGAGCAGAGATGGTGCCCTAACCTTGTTGAAATGGTGCTCAAAGAAAGAAGGAAAACATTCTGTTTTATAACTGGGGGTTGCTTTGCAGTGTCCCCTAATCTGTCCTCAGCCACAGAACAATGGTTGGAGTCATTCTTTTCAAAGCACACAAGCAGTCCTAGAGGTTGATTGACTCCCCGCAAGAGAGATATGATTATTAATCTTCCCCTAGATCCTCTGCTCTGCTGGCCTTTTCAGCGTTGCTCATTGCTGGTTTATCTTTTCCCAGTTCAATGTACTATTTTGAAGCTTAAAACATATTGGAGGTATTGAGACTTAAGGGCAACCCAGTGTTTTCTCTTATGTACTTATTTTTAGTGTGTGCTTCTTACCCAAAGTGACAGGTTTTGCTTGACATTTTGTTCAAGTATACTGTGAACTGTGTGACTGTCCGCACTCATTGTCCATCTGCCTCGTATGCCTCCATAGCCACTTTTTCTTTAGCCATGCACATGCCTAGAAAGATGTCTGGAATAACGATTTAAAAGTAGGAAATGCTTTCCTACAATACCGCGCACAGGAGGACCATGGTTCTTGGGGGATCTCCTGGGGCTTCTGGACCTCGCCATTCCCATTCCCATGGTAACAAGCACTCTGTCTCCAGAGCCCCCAAAGCACATGAATTCTGGCCTACATTTCCTTTCTCTCATTGACTTAAGGCCTCAAACCATCTCTAGGAAAAAGCTTGGCATCATCAGGTCAAGTATACAAGGGACTCAGGTGAGAATGAGGGCAGCCTCACCCTAACTGAACTGGAGAATGATTTGTTAGAAGCGTTAATTACATTACACACCACAGTTACAACAAACTGCAGATGCCGCTCAGCTCCGCAAACTTCTGAGCCACCCTCCGGCAGGACTGGCAAAGTCCCCGTCCAGATGTGGTCAAGAGAATTTTTTTTCCTCTGGCTCAAACTGAGTCCCGTCTCCTTAGGTTCTTCCTCCAACACAACTCTGCATACTCCGTGGAATGCTCTTTTTGTTTCTTTACTAGCTCTTTTGCCTATGGCTGTTGGAATGGTTGCCTCCTGGTGTTCCAAAACAAACAAAAGAACAAACAGAGAAGTCTCAGGTCCCCTGTGGTCAGTAGCACCAACTGTATCTTGCAAACTTTTTCTGTTGTAAAGCCCCTCGTGTGGTTGCCAGACCCTCAAGAGATCTTTGCATGGTTTACTGATATGCCATGTGTACAGTCTACGATAAAGGCCAGGACCCCATTTAGCATAGACAGGACTTCCGTTCTTCAGGAACCCCTGCTTCTGCCTGCATGCTTGGGCTGTGTCTGTCTTGTGCTCTGGTGACAGCAAGGATTTAATGTGGCTAAGAAACCACTCTGTCTTTTGTGAGCAGGCAGCAGATTCGGTTACAGTTCAATGTGAAACTCCTGCCCCGAGCAGAAGGGATTCATTTGGGACACTTCCCATCCTTCCTCCTCCTTCTCCCTCCCTGCTCTGGCTCTCTTAATCATTTCTCTGGTATTAACACATCTCCATTCTACTCTGGCTTTTCTGAGTTCATCTTTCCTCTCCATCTGCCCGCAAGCTTAAGGAACCTAAAACCAAGACAGTTTGAGATTTATCGGAGAACTTACTTCGGGTGTTCTGCAGAACTTGATTCTGCAAGGCATTCTTGACCATAGTTTCACACCATTGTGTATGATCCCAAAATGGAGACTCCGTCACCTTCTAATCTTATCATATGTACTGGACATCCAAGTTCAATGCCTGCCAGATTCTGTGTGGGAGAAGAGAGCATGTGCCAGGCACTCATTTGGTTTCTTGACTAAAACATGCATTAACAAAAATATGCATTTTTTTCATAAAGAAATAGAGGCCAGAACAGTTTACATAACTTGTTTCAAGTCTTCATCCAATAATGGGGTGGGGGTGGAGGGGATGGTCTAAGACAGCCCAAGTCCACAGCTTACCCTTTTCCACTCAGCCTAATGCTCTTACCAGAACTGGAGTTGTGATGGAGGCCGGGACCAGCTCAGAAAAGACTTCCAAATGTTTACAACATTCTTTATTGCAGACAGCCAGCCCAAGGTTGTTTTTCAAGGCTGGCGGAGCTGCTGTTTTACAGCTCGGGTTAGTTAAGACAAGTCCAGGTCCAAGCACTGCAAGGAAATTCTTAGGACGCTCTCTGGGGTATCCCGGACCCACGTGGTACTTATTAGGCAGGTTCGTGCTAATGACTCGCTTTGAGGATTGCAGCTGAGGAAGTCAGTCTCAGGGACCTTCCTGCCCATATGCACTGCCTTTAGCTCAATGGGGTCTTTGTTGTAGGCCAGCTCTGAGGAGAGGTCAGCTGGTGGTCAGCAGAGGAAACCACCGCTGGGAAGACTGGCCCTGAGCTGTCATTCCCCCACTTTCCTTTGGACCAGGTACAAGAAAATCTTTTATGGGCTGGTGTGGGGAAAGCCGATGGGAGCCAGCTTTGTTCTATTTTCATAATGTATTTCTGGTGGAGTTAATTCTATGGAAAATAACCGTCAGTGGGGTTGTGTGTTTATGTAGACCCCTTCGTCTTGCTGCATGGTGCCAAGTTCCCTGGGTCTGCAAGGAAGCTCAGCCAGACATGTTCAGCGTCCAGGGTCCTCACCCCGGTGACCCTTTAATCTTTCCAAGTTTACCCAGCTCTCTCACAGCAGCGGCTGCGTGGAAACTGATCCCTCAGCCCTTGGCTTTTGGCAGGAGGACACTTCCTTCATATGGAAAAGTGTTTAATACCAATTTAATGGTCTGTCTAGCCACTGTATGCCCCGAGCCCGCCCTCCTTCCCTAATGCCCACTGGCACAGAGCACGGAAAACTAACTTTTAATCACCCGTTTCAAATGCCCCCAACTTACTTTTCACTGTGTCCACTGCTTTTCTAATGAGGGGGTCCCCCAATTCATTTTTAATCTTGAGAGGCCCTACTGCTGCCCTAAGTTATAACGGTGTTCTTAATTTATTTTTGTTCAACATTATTGAGGCAGGGACGATGAGTCTTCTATTTCATTTTCTTTTTTCTTTTCTTTATTTTTTTTACCCCCCCTCTATTTCTTTTTATTAACTTTCAAGAAGCAAACAAGTAGAAATAATTTTGTTACTAACTCATGAAATGACTATTAGCGTTTGAATTTAAAGAGTGGAAACTAGGTTTGAGATGTAGCCTGGGGGAGGGTGTTTGTTTACCTTGCTGAAGTCCCAAGTTCCCTCTCATGATAAAATTAATAAATAATAAAACTAATAAAAGCTAGCAGGAGGAAAAAGAGACTATACAAGGAAACACTGTTTTAAAGTTCAGTCAGTCACTGGTGCAGACCGTGGCAAATCCAGCATCACTTTATCAAAGGTCCTTAAACAATACGCGTGCTGTGTAAATGTGGGAAATTATTGAAAACACCAAGAATGCAGGAAATCCTAATATAAACCCAGAAAGTCAGTCATAAAATAGGTGTACTAAGTTATGCATCCCGTACTTGCTTTATTGAAAGATGAATGGCCATGGTCTTGTGTTATTCTTGGCCAAGCTTTTCTTTTGTTGACAGTTTGGCTTTGTTTTTATTGCTAAATATTGCTATTGCTTAAACATCCAATTAATTTTTTAAAAAATTTATTGCTATTAATTTTTACTATGATGATATTTTGGGGTTTTTTTGTGACAGGGTTTCTCTGTGTAATAGTCCTGGCAGTCCTGAAACTTGCTCTGTAGACCAAGCTGGCCTCACATTCACAGAGATCCACCTGCCTCTGCCTTTCAAGTGCTGGGATTAAAGGTGTGCGCCACCACCGTCCGGCAATTTTTAAAAAAACTAATGGAGGTAGGACCATGTGTACAGAGGTCAGGGGGCAATTTCATGGAGTCCATTCTCTCCTTCCATGTTTACATAGGTTCCAGGGCCTTGGCTTGTGTCTCTCTCAACTTACCCAGGAACACCTTTACCCATAGAGTCATCTTGTTGATCCCTAGCCTGTCCAACTTTTTAAGCCATTGAATTGAAGTCAGAATAGCAGTGGGCCTGTGTGGACCACCAGGAACCAGGTTTTGCTATTGTTACTGAATTTTACCTTACACACAGATATGCAAAAATAAAAATGTATCCCAGGGGACTTTTATTGTGAATGTACCATGAAACTCAATAGGGTCCTTCCATACTCTCATTACCTGAATTGCTTGATTTCACCAATGGACACAAACTAGGCACTTGGGGAGAGGGAACCTCAATTAAGCAATTGTCCTGATGTGGGATTCCCCTCTGTATGCTACGAATATGTTTTATTACCATTGGTTATTAAAGAAACTGTTTTGGCCTATGGCTTAGTAGAGTAAAGCTGGGTGGGAAAGCAGAACAGAGCTATAAACAGAAAGTAGGCGGAGTCAGGGTGATGCCATGTAGTGCTGAAGGAGAAAGAAACCCACTGGAACCTTACCTTACCGGTAGGCCACAACCTCATGGTAATACACAGATGAATAGAAATAGGTTAATTCAAGATGTAAGAGCTAGCTAGAAATATGCCTGAGTCATTGGCCAAACAGTGTTGCAATTACTGTAGTTTCTGTGTTATTATTTGGGTCTGGACACCTGGGAAACAAATGAACAGTCTCTGCCTACAATTGCCTTCATCTTATTGGCCTGTGATCATGTCTGTGGCCATTTTATTGATTAATGATTGGTGTCAAAGGATCCTTCTCACTGTGGGTGGTGTCGCTCCCAAGAGGTGCCTGGTTTTCATGAGAGAGCAGAGTGAGCAAGTCATGAGGGGCAAGCCCGTAAGCAGAGTTCCCTCATGGTTCAGGTACCTACCCCTGTTTGAGTTCCTGCCCTGACTTCCCTTGGTGATCAGCTGTGAGGGAGATGTGTGAGCAAAACGAACCCTTTCCTCCCCAAGGGCTTCTGGTCACGATGCTTATCACAGCAACAGAGGGTGACATTACCTAGAGACCTCCTTTCGTCTCTTCTGTTTTCTTCCTGCCCCAACGTAACTAACAATTTAATTTATATCACTGTGGGTTCAATTGGGCAGTTCTGACGTTTTTACGAGTGACTTGAACAGCAGGTCCTTCATTTAAAAAGCACTCACTGTGTTTACAGAGCCACATTCCCATAGTAGAACCCATTTATCCAGCAGTCTTATCTTTTCTGCCTCTCCCAAGTACTGGCTTCTCCAGCTCTGCCATTAAACAACTCTTCTGTAAACATCTCATACGTGACTTTAGGTTGATGGACCGTGTGAGATTGTCAGGTTAGCTCCTGGAAGTGAGATTTCTAGGTCAGAACTGCTCAGCTTCTCTAGCCCCTGTCAAATGGCTGTGATTGAAGTTTTCCTAGAGGCACAAGAACTCCAGCTGTCCACGCTCATCCTCAGCTGAGGGTTTCTGCCCTGTTATGGCAGGACCCTCCCTGTAACAGCCCCAGTGGATGTGGGGCTCTGTTCTTGCAGTGATTTGCATTCCGGTCTCCCTGATGCCTGCCTGATGGGGGTCCTATTTTCTCATGTGCTAGTTGGTCATTCCCCTGGAAGTGCCTATTCAAACATTTACCGGCTGTCCTCCCACACCAAGGTGGGCTGTCTCTCTACTGTTCCACTGTTCATATTTCTGCCCATGCCACATTTCTCTGTAGTTCACAAGTCACAGCCATGTGTGTTTTCTACCTTGGATCTTCTGTTTGAACTCCCGTTGCCATTTGCAACCCTTTATAAACTCCGATAAGCCATTTTCACTATTTTCTATTTTTGATTGGTGCTGTCCTAAATCTGGTCATCAACCAGTGTAGCTGACATCCTTATAATATTGACTCCTTTTATCAGTGGTACATTATAGTTTTTAATGTACATGTTTTGTCCATTTTATGTTTAATTAGCATTTATGGATTTTTTAATTTATTTTTTATTGCTTGATACATTCCATACATTTATTTAATGAGTTTTAGTCATTTTTCATACACACTTTCTCACTTTGCCTCCCTGTCTCTCCTGATGAAAACTTTCTTTGCAGTTAGCATCCTGTTTCCTATTTTCAAGTCATCTTTTCGTGTGTAGCCAACTGAGTGTTGGTGGGAAGTCATTTAAGGAGCCAGGACAGCTTCTCAGTGGTGATGTCACTGAAAAAGATGACACCCCCTCCTCCATCTACTGTTAGTCGGAGGTGTCGAGCCATCTTGTGGTTTCGGAATTATATTCATTTGGTTATCATGTAGTATCTGCTCATTAAAATGTGGATTTAATTTGCTACTGTTTTTTTTCTATATACACGAAACATATTGGCCTGTAATTTTGGATTATATACTGATTTTTATGACAGATTATACTAACCATGATGAAAACAAAACTCTCTCTCTCTCTGTACACACACACACACACACACACACACACAAACACATACACAACAGACACACACACACATTCTGTGCTCATATTTATTTATTGAGACTGGAGATGCTAAAATATTATATGTATATTAAAGTCATAATTTAAATTGATAACAGCAAGAAAAGTCCTAACAAATACAAAATGGAAAGGAAGTTTCTCACATGTTAAAGGGTGTTTATCAGAAGATTCCCCAATATTCTACTTGGGGGTCAAGTATGAAATTGAGAAAGAAAGAGGGATGTCCCCAGATTAACCTTTATTCAATATTTTACGAGTGCAACAGGCAAGAAAAACAGACAGCATGGGTATGATGAAGAAAATCCACAATAAAGCCCCCTAGAATTAATAACTTAATTCAACAAGTTTGCTGGTAACAAGGTCAAAATAAAATTGCTAATGCCTCCAAATGGCCCTTTATTAGAGCTTAAAAGGATATTGGCTTAACTATCATTTATTTGAATTTAATTGTTGGGAAGGAAAGCAGGCTCAAGTTTCAATATAAATAATTGGAAAATTAAATGCAGAGTGATGCAATCCTATAAAACACACAAAATTTACAGCACAAAGGCCTGCTTCCACAAGGGAATTCAGATGTTCGCAATGAAAGAGTAGCCATGGTGAATGTTAAGCAGTTGTACGTCCACCACGTTTTCTTTAGATTTATTTTTATTTGCGTGTGAATACATTGCATACGTTCAGGTACCAGTGGGTTACAAAAGAGCTATTTGGATTCCCTGGAGCTGGAGGTATAGGAAGTTGTTTATCACAGGACTCGTGCTTGAACTGGGTCCTCTGCAGGAACAGCCAGTGATCTTAACCCCCTAGCCACCTCCTCTGCCTCGAGTTTCCCTTTCTTAAACTCTTTGAAAGCCAATTGGTTGTTCAAATGAAAATCTAACTTGTGGATTTTTTTTTTGAGCTCTTTAAATGTACTTTTAATGGCTGTGCCTCTCAGCTTATGTCATTATACTTCAATGCAGCTAACTTTTAGAATGGTCAAAATGGAATAATATAAGGCCCCGCCCACCTCGATCCCACAAACCCTGCAAGATTTGTTTGCTTTTCTAATGCCTTTGATGAGCTATCTTGTTTGTTTTGATATCTTGTTTGTTTGTTTCTGAAATTCTATTCCTTTCCCAGTGAGGGATGCGATGCCCTCTTAATGTTCACCCGACTGTTAACTTCTGTAATAAACTTCTTTCAGAAAAATGACACTCTTCATGCCTGGAGAATGAGGTAAGGGGGAGACCCGTGACTTATCCCAAGGTCACACTGCCTCTAAGCTAAGCTAAGCATCGGGAGCCACACTCAGCTGGTCTCTTGGATGTGTTGATCATAGCGGGGAGCGGGTCACAGGACCGATGGGTAAACTCAGACACAGACTGTGTTTCCAGATCTTTTCTTTGTTGTGTGGATTTCAGAAGGTAAAGCCATTTCTGCTGCTGCTGCTGCTGTGTGAAGAACGTTTTGCAGTGGCCCTGACAGTATTCTTGAGGGAAGGAATGTCCAGGAACGGCCACTGTCTTCTGCTGGAAGCTATCGAAACCCTATTCCAAGCCAAATGGGATTATGGGGAAAAATCTGCTGCCCCAAATGGAAAATACTTTCCAGATAAAAGATACTGGGGTTATCTGAGAAGAGCTAATGGGGTGCTGAGTGTATTATGTCATTTTGTCCTAAAATTTGATTCAGTTCTGTGAACTTAACCTTAAAAACAACTGCCAGACTCTTTTCTATTGCTTAAAGAATGCCACAGTTAAACAAGAAGCTGGATGCCCTCTACCAGGAAACATTTCCCTCTCAGCTCTGGAGCTTCTGAGACAATCCCCTACCCTGGCCTGAGTCTTCTGAACTGTTAGGTTTATTTACCTGCCCTGAATGTAGCTCCTGAAGGTTATGTCAGGAAAATTCTTTGCTTGTCCAAGTAATACACTGTCTATCATAAAACTATCCCATAAGACACTGCCGCACAGACCACGGCTATCCCCGTCGAAGGCTGAGAACTGTCTGCTCAGTTTCCTCTACTGTTGACACTGTACACTAATATGGGACCTCTGTGGTCAAATGAACCAGCTAGTCAGCCTGATTAAAGCCCATATTTTGGATGCCCCCTGTTTTTCCTCTAATCTTTGTTTCTCCCTGAATCTCACCCAGGAAACCCTGTTACGTCTAGTCATTGCGTCTCTTTGGAACTCCATAGGGATTTGGCTGTCTCTTGGCTTCGTTGTTTTGGGTGACCTTACTGATTTGGAGGAGCAGTGTTCTGAGGTTTTGAAGACACGCTTTCCTCCCGCTGGCCTGCAGCTGTAAATTATTTGGAGAAAAACCACAGAGATAACTGCTGTTCTCACCTCAAGTTGATGGTAGCTACTGTCAACAGAACTTCCCAAGGATGCTGCTGACCCGGGTCTCCTGGCTGCGCACTGTTCTTTCATGTCTCCTACTGCATCTCTCTTTTATCTGCTTTCCACGTTGTGTTTTCAGAGGAAGTTTCTGTGTGTGGCACCCATGAGGAGGAAGCTTTGGGCTCCATGTCTCTGAAGGTAGACTATCTAAAGTATTTGGACTCATCTGTATGGGATATATGCCTATTGCTTCCAATGTGTTGTTTATTCTAATTTAGTTACATCAGTGCAGACTCATGAATATCTATCATTTTTGCTGTGGGTTTTGTTGCTTGTATCATTACTTGGATAAGTCATTACTTCTTCAATAGTTTCCCTGAAACCAAATGTTTTAAATTTTAAACAATTTTCTCATTTTTTTAAATCACTCTTCTGGTTTCTCTGGATCTGTATGTTACAATACATTATCTGAGCTATCTCTTTACCCCCTTTGTTGTTTGCCTCCCTCACTATAGCTACAGCTATGTGAAGGCAGTCTCCTCTTGACTGATCCACCATGCTCTCTGTAGGATTCATTCTAATACCTGTCATATGTCGGTGGCAAAGACAGGGAATATCCCATAGACCTCTGCAACCTGCTAGCTCGCAAGTGGACGGCTTTCAGGCTTTACTTGTGAATCCACCTAACTAGACTAGGAATGAATGAGTCTTCCCCATCTTCTCCATGTAATCAACATTGAAACTGGTTAGTGTTAAGGTCAACGTGACATAGCCCACCATTACCTGGGAAGAGAGAATCTCAGTTGAAGAAATTGTCACCATCAGATTGGCTCCAGGGTGTTCCTGTGGGACATTCTTCTGCTTGCTAACTGATTTAGGAGATCTCAGCCCACCTCAGGTGGTGCCAACCCCAGGCAGGTGATCCTGGGTTGTATAAGAAACCAAGCTGGCCAAGCCATAGAGAGGGTATGTAAGCTGAATTCCTCCATGGTTCTGTCATTGATGGAGTGTGACCTGAAAGTGTAAGCTGAAATAACCCTTTCCTCCCCAGGCTGCCTTTGTCCAGTATCGGATCACAGCAACAGTTAGAAAACCAGGGCAGCATCCAAATCCCCATCTCATCGCACATATCTGATGAATGATTCCTGAATCTTGCCCTGACTCTTAACCCGTGGTGCCGCTGCTGGAGTCTTGGTTCTCACATCTCTCTGGCCAACCCTGAGCTTTCTCATCGCCTCTAGTGTTCACACTCCAGTGCTTCTAACCCCTGATTCTGGATTTATTACCCTGGAAAGCAGCCTTGGCAGCATCATCTGTGCTGCACTTACAGACCTCTGTTGGCTTCAGTCACTGTGGACTGAGTCCAAATTCTTCACATGGAATTTGAAGCCATTCAGAATTTAGAACCTCTTGTCTCCCTAGCCCTGTTTTCTGTCATGTCCTGAAGGCCTCTCCTAGTGTTTAAATCTCAAATATTCTATGCTTTCTCCAAATTCAAGAGCATCCTCCCCTTGCCTTTGCAAGAGGTTCTGTCTCAGCAGAGGTACCATCTTATCCTTATTTTACCACCAAGGACATCAGAGCACACAAACTAACTTGGGACCAAGAGTCATCTCTCTAATCTTAGAAGGAGCACTCAGGTGGCCTCATGGGGAACTGAGGCAGGGAGTCACACAGCTATTTGCTGTTGATGAGATCTTGGGCCCTTCCTACTGAGTCTGGTATTGTTTGAGGTATTGTAGACAGACTTTGGGGGAAGACTAAGATTCAACCAAGAACAGGAAACATACAAGAAACCAGAATGAAAATCATAAAGGAAGCCAATTGTATGACTTGTGGATTCTACCAAGCTAGGGTCAAACTTCTGTGTATCAAAGTCCTATGAGGGCAGCACACAGATATTCAAGTCAAAGGACAGGTGGGGCCCATGTGCTTCCTATCATCCAAGAGCCCTCTTGGAGGGCAGTGGTTCTCTGCAAGCACAGTGCACTGTCTGTGGTTACGTAGGGGTGTGTGCATGTTTTCATCCTCACACTAGAACCAGTTGGGTTTCAAGACTGCAGAGAGTTCACCTAGATAGGATGTGTCTCACAGTTCTTTCCTGGGCTAGCAGGACACAGGAGGAGGGACTTCCTGTTGCAGAAAAGGAGCCACTAGAAAAGAAGAGGATGGTCCTCTTGGAAGTCTATGAAAATGGACAGGTCGGGTGCCATGCAGGCCTGTTTGTAAGTCTGTTTACAGGACTGGAGCCATGTGAGGCTCAGACTGACTGGTAAGAATGACTGCTTCTGCTTGGAAGATGAAAATATTGAAAGATAGTATTTAATCTAAAAAAATGCAGAATTAATGATACCTTTGTGCATAGTTTACTTTATTATTACTTTTTGAAATAAGATTTCATGTAGCCTAGAATGTCCTTGGACTTGATATGTGATCTAATATGACCTTGGACTTCTGGTCCTCCTACCTCTGAATTTCTGAACTTTCCCCATACCCCCAGGACTGGAAATGCAGATGTCTGCCACACCTGGATTATGCACTGCTAGGGGTCGAACCTATGGCTTCAGGCTTGCTAAACAAGCACTCACCAACTGAGTCAGCTGGAGACCTATAGACCTATGCACTATCACATTTGAGTCTTACACAAAAGAAGTTATATCTTTAAAGTCTCTGTGTGTGTGTGCATCTGTGTTTCTTGTGTATGTTTCTCCTTCTTTGATCCTTTTACCTACTACCTAACACAGAACCAGAAGCAAAGGCCAATCTCAGAATTAGTATTCTTAAAACTACATTAGACTAGCTGAGATGTGATTTCACACTGGCTGAGTTTGGGTTGAACCAGATTTATGTGAATAACCATGGGTTTAGCTACTGTAGGGACTGACTGTTATAGAGAGTCACTGCTGTGGGAGTTACTTCCGCTCCTTCAGCCAATAGACTTTAAGATACCAGCCCAAAAAGGGCGTGGTCTCTTTTGTTTTAAAAAGCAGCGGTAGCTGTGTGCTCGCTCTCTTGCTTCCAGCTTCCAGCTGTTAGACTTTGCTCCTGATCATGCAGAGGGCTGTTGTCTGGGACAGTGTTCTGTAAGTTTCTCCCTTTAAATAAATAACTATTTTATTAATCACAATTCCAAACTGGTGTGGGATTGTTTTATGACTTATGCCTTCATCTGGTACCCAACATGGGGGTTTAAACCCCCCCCCCGGCTCAGCTGCCTGCCACCAACTTGGCTTGACACGAGGCCTCCCTCAGCCGCTTCCCCACGCAGATTTAAACTCCGCGTCTCCCGGGCTCCATGGGCCCAGACAGTCTCTGTCCTGACTTGATCATAACTCTAAATTTTTTTTAAGTCCCCATAAGATTATCAGTACCCCCAACCAACTGGAAGTAGCCTGAAATACTACACCCACATTCCGAAAAAAATGGATATTTTTCTTTGTTTAAAAAAAAAAAGAGGGGGAAGTGGTATGGGAGAATTGTCTGTATTCTGTCAATCATGATTTAAATAAACACTGATTGGTTGGTAGCCAGGCAAAAAGTATAGGCGGGAAAACCAGACAGGAAGGAGAGGTGGCACAATAAGAATAGGAGAATTCTGGGAAGCAGAAAGCTCCCCCGCACTCCTGCCCAGACCATGGAAGAAGCAGGATGTGACCTGCCCCACTGAGAAAGATACTGAGCCATGTGGCTAACATAGATAAGGATAATGGGTTAATATAAGTTATAAGAGCTAATATGAAGCCTGAGCTAATGGGCCAATCAGTTTATCATTAATATAGATTCTCTGTGTGATTGTCTCTGGGACTAAATGGCTGGGGGACTGGACAGGACATAAACCCTGACAAGCAGGACCTCATGTTACAGAATGGTGCCCAACGTGGATAACTGCATCCACAGAAAGCCTAAAAAAACTTGGGAAAAATAGAGTAAAACATGTTTTCTTGGTAGCAGCATTTTCTTGGGTCTGCTCTGGTTGCTAGAGGCAAGCAAGCACTCTCATCTAAGGGAGGCTTCCTGACTCAGCTTTAGCTGTAAAACCTTGCAGCTCTTTTAAGAGGTCCTGCCATGGACACTTAAATGGTGTTGATGAAAAGCTGACCATATGCTTTTCAGTTTTCAGTCATAACAGGAAAAAAGCTGCACCATTTTAAAATGCCGGCTTTCTGGGCTGTCCTGCCAGGGCAAACTCTGACTCTTTCAGGCAGGCAGTCTATAGAGCATTTGAATGTGTTTTGTGAGCACACTGTTGCAGCTTGCTTGCTGGCAGGGACCTTGAGATGCCATAAAGTTGTGACAATAAACATGGCTCTGGCTGGAATCTCATAAAGCTAAGAAATGCGCTGGATCCAGCCATCAAAGCCATGGCTTTAATCCTACCCATATTGCTTGGTAAATTAAAGACTCACGTGGTCAAAAAGAGAGAGAGATACAGTAAAAGAGAGATTCAAAGACAAAGAAAACCTCTAAATGGTTTACATTGTGTTAAAAATATATGCAAGCTAAAGGTTAAAGTTCTTAAAGTAAAAAACAAAGGAAGAGAGTAGTTGGGTGTGGTAGTACACACCTTTAATGCCAACACTTGGGAGGCAGAGGTAGATTGACCTCTGTGACTTCAAGGTGTGGTATCACACACCTTTAATCCCAAAGCTTGGGAGGCAGAGGCAGGCAAATCTCTGTGTGTTCAAGGTGTGGTAGCACACACCTTTAATCCCAGCACTGGGGAGGCAGAGACAGGCAGATCTCTGTGAATTCAAGGATAGCCTGGTCTACAGAGGGAGTTCCAGGACAAAGATACACAGAAAATCTGTCTCAAAAAGCCAAAAGTTAAAAGCAAAAATAAAAGAAATAGAGGTTAAAATAAAGCCACATAAATATGAAAAATACACAGAGAATCTTGAAACTGTATACTATTATGCTCTCTTTGAATTGTTTAAATGCTGAGGAAGGAGAAACAGCTGCTAAAAGATATTTGCTTATAAATGCTGCTGAACTAATCCAAGATAGGTATTTTGAAAATACCTTGACTTCAAAATCGAAGTCACAAGGTATGTTACTTTGGAGAAGAGATTTTGCTTTTGTTTCTACAGGAAACGAGAGGCTATGGATTCATTCTGAGGTAAGAAAAATCAGGTTTAATCAAGGAAGACCACTTGAGAAATCTCCAGTAGGAACAGATTGCCCAGATGTCTGAGTTCTACATCCAGAACAGATTCAAGATGCTGCCTGAGATGATCAAGCTTCACAGGATACTCCAGTCAGGACTTGATCATAACTCTAAATTTTCTTTAAGTCCCCATAAGATTATCAGCACCCCCAACCAACTGGAAGTAGCCTGAAATACTACACCCACATTCCCAAAAAATGGACTATGGATATTTTTCTTTGTTTAAAAAAAAAGAGGGGGAAGTGGTACAGGAGCATTGTCTGTATTCTGTCAATCATGATTTAAATAAATGCTGATTGGCCATTAGCCAGGATGTATAGGTGGGATAACCAGATAGGAAGTATAGGCGGAGCAAGGAGAATAGGAGAATTCTGGGAAGCAGGAAGCTCTCTCGGCACTCTTGCCCAGATCACCGAAGAAGCAGGATGTGACCTGCCCCACTGAGAAAGATACTGAGCCATGTGGCTAACATAGATAAAACAATGGGTTGATATTAGTTAAAAGAGTTAATAAGAAGCCTGAGCTAATGGGCCAATCAGTTATCATTAATATAGACCTCTCTGTGTGATTTCTTTGGGACCTAATGACTGTGGGACCTGGTGGGAGGACAGAAACCAACCAGGCCCCTCATGTTACAAGTCACTACCAAGGAGTGTCCAGGAGCGATGGGATGGGGTGTGGTGGGCTCATCAGTGGAAAGACAACTGAAGACAATGTCTGCCCTTCCACCCTCAGAATCCATCATATCCAGTAGCTCAGTGTAGGGTCCTACGAGCTATGACTGACTGCTAACAGACGCCATCTTGTATGGGCTCATTGCAGGTCAATGCAGCTGCCATGAAATCATTATGTCCTTGGCTGTATCATGCCCAGAAGGTAGAGGAAAGGGACTTGTGGGGAGGAAGGAAGTACAAAAATGGTTAAAAAGTTTTCATAGAATGTGTGTAGAGTGTGTGTGTGTGACAGTAACCAGAATGTTCTGTTTCCATGTATGAAGTTGTCAAAGAACAACATTACAAGCTATATAAAATAAATAAACCACTGATGAGATTGGATTCGTCTTTAAGACCTGAGAAGTATCGCCAGTGATTCGGCCGGGAGAGAAGAAATCAGAACAGAAAGGCGAGGTCTCCCTGCAGGAAGGACAACAGGTGGGGCGGGAAGGGGGGACCAGGCGCTGCTCTGACTGAGGACAACACCATTTGCTGAACCCCGCCTGTGAAGAAGACAACACCACTTAACAGCTGCCAAGTCCAAAGCCTCACACAACCGACTGGAAACTTAGAAGGTCCCTGTGGAAGTCGTGATGAGCTGGGGGAGTTCACAGACTCAGCAAGACAAAGCAGTTGGAAATTTTACAGGGCACTGGGGCAGCAGAAAACACACAAACACACTTAAAGATTCAGGGGAGAGATTTACATGATTTGGTAAGTGAGTGTCGTCATTTCTCAATACATGACCCTGAAGCCAAAGCCGTATGGGAAAGTCACAAAAGGCCAGGAGGTAGGAAGCTGGTAAAACTGTCCTCTTGCTCACAGTTTTTGACTCCTCCCATAGGGATTAGCTGTTACAGAGGGCCACTACAGGGACTAGGTGTTATAGAGCGCCACCACAGAGGAGTGTCTAGGAGCAATAGGCTGAACTTCAAGAGCCTGGTCCCATGCCTTGCTGTAGGGCGAGCAGCCAAATGCCAGCTACTCCCAAAGTTCTTTGTTTTCTGCTTCCACGGTGCCTGGGCTAGCCAGCTGGTGGTTACCAACCTGAGTCTGACAGGAGTTAGGTTGGCTGAGGCAGAGCAAGAAGGAAGAGAGCAAATGGGAAAGGGCCGAAAACCTAGGCTCAGCCTCCACTGGTAATCAGGAAAATGGAACGGCAAGCAGAGATGCGATATTTGTGTCTTCAAAAGTTTTACTCATTTCATTATTTGTGTGTGAGGGTACTGAACCCAGGAGGCCAGAACGAGGTGCCTGATCCCTTGAGCGCAGTTACAGGCCTGGCATGGGTGCGGGAACCACGCTTGGGTCCTCTGGAGAAGCAGTAAGGGCTCTTAACTGTCCAGCCTCTCACCCGACCCATTAATGCAGTAGCTTTTCATTCGATAGAATGAGGCTGAAAACACCTAGCGATGTTGAGTGCTCTCCCATGACTGCTAATGACGAGACTTCCTGGGGAGGCATTAGAGGGTGATAGCTTTTGAATTAAAAATACATGTGCTGTATGCCCCACTAGTCCCCAGTCTCTCCGCTAAGAACATGTGAAATAATGCATGGGAAGTGCACTCGTTGCCAGTTTCTTTACAGCGACTGAAACAGGCAGGTGTTGTCGAACGCCTAGATTAAAAAAGTATTATTATTCCCCCCTCCCAGGAAGTTCACATCTCTGTACGCATACCAACTAAAAATGCAGCATTAAATGATGGTTAATGAAAGTTCGTCATGAGATAGATTGACTGGAGAATAATAGAGTCTTAAAATACCATTAGGAACATAAACTTTAATAAAATAAGCCTAAATCAAAATTACAAAATTCTATAGAAGCAGGTATGTTTGTAATTGTAGAAAAAATCTGAATGAGTTGGGATTTCACCGTGAGCTACAATAAGGGCAAATTCAAATCTATCACATATAATCAATTAAGATTAAAAACAAGAATTGGAAGCTGGACAGTGGTGATGCTAGCCTTTAATCCTATTACTCAGGAGGCAGAGGAAGGGAGAATCTCTTAATTCAAGGCCAGCCTGGTCTACAGAGTGAGTTCCAGGACATTCAGGGATACACAGAGAAACCCTGTCTTGAAAAATTATTTGAAAAAAGAAAACACCACCACCAACAACAACAAAAACTCAAACCAAAAAACAAACAAACATAAAAAAAAAACCCTCAAAGTTTGGGGTTAGAGAAGAGGCGAGAATTTAGCGTTAGTCTGCAATGTGTGAGTTTCTACAGAGATGATGCACATGTATATTAGTATGTGGATGATGTGTCCATACATTCCCATGTGTAGAAGCTGTCTCTGGAGGAATCCTGGGCATCTGTGCTTGTCAGAGACCAGGATCAATGCAGCAGCTTCCAGAAGTCCTCTGAGAACTCCCCATTGGCTCCGCTGCAAAGGACTCCTCTCCTTGGGTCTACCTGGCTGGCCCAGGCCTTGTGGGTTTATTTGGCTTTATTGTTGCCTGATTTCTCACAACAAAAATAGCATGCAGTCATGACAGACCATGTGGGAGCTGCAGAAAAACACAAGGGAGAGCACAAAATCTCCATAGTGCTACCACATTAAGCTGTGCTTACATTCAGAACTCTTTCTAGTATGTACCATACCTGGGTCCAATCATATGACACGTATTGAATCATATATACTGATTTCAATATCATTGTCATAACTATCAATACAGTATTTGTTCATTACAATATTTATTAGGGGGGATAGAAAATTCAGAGGTGGGAATGAAAATCAAAATGGAAATATAATAAATCACCCAGGTTCTCATCACCGTGGATAGAAACATTATTTCCTAATGTTGCTTCTGTTCATTTTTTTATACAAGTTTGTAGAGTTGTAAACAAACACATGCTCTTCGTTGCTCACCCTACCTAGATGGTAAGGCCCTATTGGTGAATACACCAATATTTGGTTGCAGGATGGAGAGGTCAAGCTGGGCCCGCCCTGAAACTTTTCTCCCTGCTGGCTCGCCTTCATAATCCAGAGGTGTTATGAAAACTGCTGGAGAAGAGAATTTATCAGCGGTTATTACTGATCAGTGAACTTATTGAATGCCACCTGCTAGGCAAGATGTGCCCATTGCTGCAATAGTGGCATGAAGTTTGGGGATGTAACCAACCACTTTCTGGCCTGTTCTACAGGAAGGAATTCTTGCTGGGTACTGTTAACCTGAGCAGAAGCCCATGGCTCAGGAAGTCATAGGTCCTAGTGGGGAAACTACTATTGTTGTTTTGCTAGATGGACATATTATCAAACTCTTCTAAATATTTATGTTTATTCCCATAGATTAGTGCTGTCCTCAGCCATAGCCAATGAAGTCTCTTTTTGCAGCGGGTAGCAGTTTAGACAGAGACTGGTCAAAATTATGAGACTCTGTGATTATTGGGTGCTCATCCTTCAACAGGACATCTATAGCAATGCTCTCAAGGCTTAAGAAACATTGTGGAAGAAGTGGTGGAAATAATCTAAGAGCCAAAGGGTAGCAGGGAGTGCAGTGAAAAACTGTCTTTGCAACACGACATAGCCATTGCACTCATGAGGTGTAGCTATGGTTACACCTGAGTAAGATCAAGCCAGCAGATTCAGCAGGCCTTCCAGGAGTGAGCACTGATTGGATTCAGTGGGTTATAAACAAAGATGACAGAAAGGCAGAAAGGAGATGTATTGGGGGGGCTATGGAAAAGGGGGGAAAGGGGAAGTTTAGAGCAGATTTGATCAAGACACATTGCGTACATTATGACATTGCCAAAGACTAGATAAAATATATTCAAAAGAAAAAAAAGCACTCACAGTTTGAAGTATAATCGCAAGGAGCATTAGAAATTACTATTAGAAATTACTATTAGATATTAATATTAGAAATTACTGAAAGATGAGAGGGAGGTTTATTTAAAGTGGGTCTTCCACACCCAGGACATGAGGAGACCAGTGGCTCTGTGCACTATTGTTTTTATTATTAGAAAACAATTTTCCTTGAATGGCATTTTACTAATGTTTACTGTAGGGACTATTGTTTTTAGGAAAATTGCTTTTTATTATTAGAAAACAATTTTCCTTGAATGGCATTTTACTAAAGTTTGCTGTATGGACTATTGTTTTTAGGAAAATTGAATGATTCAAAATAACAAACAAGAAAACCTGGTATCCTATAACAAAGAAAGCCTGCAGGTCAGCGCAGCCCACCCTGCTCCTGTGTTGGCTTTTTATTTGAGTGTCGTTTCAAGGAAATTTCTTACTAAGGACAGTGAATGTTCTAAGCTTTTGTTGGTGTGCAAATACTGTTTCTTCAGACTAGTGCACAACATGGAGCCCTGCTTTGTTTCTCTCTCCAGTCCTAAGATCTGACCTCATCATTCTGTTCTCTGGCACCAATCTCCCCAGATGCTAAAATCAACATTTTTGTTTCTTTCATTACAACATTTTGTTTTCCCTTATAGGAAACTGGCCAAATGTTCTGATATATTGGTTTTCTTTTTCATTTTTTAAATTTGAGACAAAGTCTTGTGTAGTCCAGGATGGCCTTGAACTGCTAATCTTCCTGTTGTCATATTGTAAGTGCTGGATTTACAGGCATGTCCCACTTTGCTCTGCTTCTACAGTACCAAGCAAATACTTTACCCATTGGGCTACACTCCACCTAAATTTATTTAGCCAGTCGTATTCTTGCTTATGAATGCCCAACCTTAGCTTGGCTTATTGCTAGTCAACGTTTCTTAACTTACAGTATCCCATCTCTCTTTTGCCTCTGCATTTTTACCTTTCTATATGCCTTTCTTTACTTCTTGCTCCATGGCTTGCTGTGTAGCTGGGTCCTGGCCCCTGGAATCCTCCTCTCCTCCTCCTCCTTTTTCTTCATCCTTGATCTTCTCTTCCCAGATTTCTCCTTCTATTTATTTTCTCTGCCTGCCAGCCCTGCCTATCCCTCTCCTGCATTGCTATTGGTCACTCAGTTCTGTATTAGACCAATCAGGTGCTTTAGACGGGCAAAGAAACACAGCTTCACAGAGTTAAACAAATGCAGCATAAAAGAATGCACCACATCTTTGCATCATTAAACAAATGTTCCACAACATAAACGAATGTAACATATCTTCAACTAATATTCCACAACAGTCCTTTGTGTGCTCCTGTGAAAAAACATGTTTGTGCCATGCATGGCTTGTCTTTGTGATTGTATACGAATTGAACTCATGTGAGTTTTACTCATATGATATTTCTTAATTCTCAAAGTATAATTGTCTGATGCTCAGAATAAAGTTGGATATTGCATGAGACTTTTCTTCTGCTTCATTTATCAGTGGTTCCATTCTCCCAGATCCCAAAGCCTCTGGAGCAGTGATACTATCAAGCTGAAAATTATTATTTACCACATCATCTATATTTATTTTATTTATTTATTTTTTGCTGTGGTAGGATCCTTCTTCAATGAAAACAATGATGGATGCTTGATTTTCCTCTGATTAAAAAAGAAATGTGTTCAAGCTTCTTTGCCAGTGGTGATATTACACTCACCATCAATTTTTTTTTATTTTTATTTTGTTGCATGCTTTTTTTCATGATAGAGATTTCCTTTCTAAGTTGCAAAGAGTGTTTTGGTTTTTCCCTATTGTCTTCCAATCAGAATTTTATGTTTAATTTCTGTGTCAGTTACGTTTCTCATTGCTGTGATCAACAATGAGAGCTTTATTCTGGCTCACAGGATGAAAGTATGGACCATCTTGGTGGGGGAGGCATGGCAACAGGAGCAAGAGGTAGCTGCTCGCATTGCTTTCCCAATCAGGAAGCAGGGAGCAGACATGAGGTGGGGCCATGCTAAAAACCCTCCAAGTTCACACATGCTCCCCAGTAACCTACACCCCACCATTAAGTTCCTTTTTCTCAAGGGCTCACAACCTTACAAAACAGAGCCATCAGTAAGGGACAAGGATCCAAACATGTGAGCCTGTGGGCTTCATACTCAGGCCACAACAGCATTTTTGACCATCTTCTCCTTTGAATGTTCATATGGCTTCTCTCCTTTAAAGAGGAAATTATAGTTTACAAAATAGTGAATCACATCACTTTCTTAAAATAGATCATTTTTATGTTAATCCAGCATTTTCTTTCTGAAGTAAATGGAAAGCGTCAGTGTTCTATTTATTCTAACACATTGATGGATCATGTTTGCTAATATGCGGCTTAGTTTTTTTTGTGTATGTTTATGAGCAAGGCAGAATCAGAATTTTCCCTCGCTGTTTCATTTTTCTCAGCTTTAGTTATTCTAGTTTCTCAAATAATTGAGAAAATTTCTATCTTCTAGAATAGTTTATATTAGCTTTTGAAAACAAATTCTCTTTGTATTTAAGTATGAAGTCCTGTCTGTCTATCTATCTATCCATCCATCCATCCATCCATCCATCCATCCATCCATCCATCTATCTATCTATCCATCCATCTATTTATGTATCTATCTATCTATGTATCTATCTATCTATCTATCTATCATCTATCTATCTATCATCTATCTCCCTGTGTGTGCAAATGACTGCAGTTTAGTAGATATTATTCAATGAAAGTTTTAAGTGAAATGTTTTATAAATACAGGACATTGGCACTTTTACCTTTGCTGCTTGTAATAAACGAAGACCTGAAAACCTGGAACTATTAACTACTCTGAAATGTTCCACTAATCAATCTGGTAGATTTCCCCTCCTCTCCCCCACAGGACTTGGTCTGGCTTCCTCCGGCTCCGGCTTGTTAAATCATAGGAAGCTGGAAATGGTTTCGCACTTACCCCAAGATGATAAGCATAGACACCTAAAAACAGCAGCAACACGTTGACCTGTGGGTGCCAGCAGGCTGGGGATGGAGTTTCTTACAAAGAAAGGCAAAGAAGTAGACAAGGTCTCAGTTCCTAATTTCCCATTCAGATTTAATGGTAAAGAAGATCCCTACAGGTCTTTAGAAGGTTTTGCTTTAGGTTCCTGACACAAATGGTCTGTATATGTGTGAGAGAGTAGGAGGAGTACGGGAAGGAGGGAGAGGAGGAAGAAGGAAGGGAGGGAGAGCTTCTCACACAATGTAAGAATGTTCACCGGGGATGAATTAGAAGCTCCAGAAAACAAACCAGTGCCAACTAAATAGTAATCATGGGCCCCACCTGCTCAGGTCACCTCTCCCTCCCATAAGCTGGGTGAGTTACAGATCAGAAAACCAAGACTGTGCACTGGTAAGACCAAACCTGGATTCAAAGCTCATTGTTATTTCGCCTCATTTCTCAAAAATCCTCCCGTCATTCTTTAGGGTCACAGAATTTGGTGACAAATGATACCACTAAGACAAAAGTTCTGTCCTTTGACATCTGGTCCTGTAATCTGTTACCATATTACTCTTCCTGTGTAGCAAACCCATTTCACAGTTATTTTTTATTAGCAAGTGACAGCATCACTGTGATATTGTGGAAGACACTGCAAGGTGCCCCCACGAGATGTTTCCTTTTCCTCAGCAATGATTTTTGTCTGGGCTGAGGCCATGTGGGTGAATTCAAGACTCCCCAGCCTCCCTGACATGTGTGAGTGCATACTGCTTGTGACGTGGAGTTGGTAGCCGAGCTTTGGGAGCATTCTGAAGCGGGCATATCTATGACCCTCCTGGGTCTCCCCCTTGTAGGCTACACCAGAGATGTGACGGGTGGAGGTGAAGTTACGCTGGGTGTTTCTGGTCTCAAGGACACTCTGGGCATGGAGACAATGGCTGGCAGGACAAGAAGACAAGAACCAGGAATCTTGCATGATTTGAGAAATAAATAAACTGTGGCCTGATATAAGATTTTGGAGGGCGTGGGGATGCACACCTCAATCCCAGCATGGTGGAAGCTGACTTAGAAGGATTAAAATTTGACCCTAGATTTGGGCTTCATGGTGAAACCTAAAAAAAAAAAAAAAAAAAAAAAAATCCTGGTATTGTTTTCTTTGTCACAGACAAACTTAATTCTAACTAAAGCAAATCCTTACAAAAGGAAAATCTGAGGTAGTTATCCCAAATTCATTTCTTTCTGAAATTGAAAAAAAAAACCCAAACATTTGCTAAAACTATAGCTATTTCTTCATTATTGTTTTTCTTTGGAAGTTGGAATGGAGCCTAGAAATGATGTCTTGGGGTTTTAATGTTTTTTGATGGTTTATGTAATGAAAAGCAGAGCTCCTGGAGAGGTTTTTAGAAGACGGGGATGAATGGACTACAAACCAAAGCACGAAGCACAAAAGGCCTGTCCTTGGTCCTCTTCCTGCAGCGAGAATGGGGAAGCATTTATCCTCTTTCAAATCCACTTCCCGGCTCTGTGCTACACGGCAGTGGTCAAATTGACTAGTAGCTCATGCCCCGCACGCTGATGACAGAAAAGGTTTTTCAAAACCATGTCTGCCTTTTCTCCTGTCCCTGTGAAAGCTTGTCGGATGCAACCATTCTTGTTTAGCTGAGCAATATTACTCTCTGCTGACAAAAGGGTGAATTCTCTGACATATTTCACAGAGATTTGGTAAGCTCAGCTTCATGCCAAGGGTTTCCTGGACTAGACAATTAACTGTTTTCAGGGACTTAGCTCTTCTGCAGAGATAATAGGCCCAGGAGAATACATCATTGTTTCAATTGGATCGCACAGCCATTTCAACCGCCAAATGGCATAGAATCCTTTAAGAATGATGTTGGAGTTGTGGAGATGGCTCAGTGGGTATGTGTGCAAAAGAGCCAGTGCACATGTAACCTTGCTGCATTAGTGGGAGTGGGGGTTGCAATGCACCTGTAACCTTGCTGCACTAGTGGGGGCTGCAGTGCACCTGTAACCTTGCTGCATTAGTGGGGGTGGGGGCAGAAAACAGAAGGCTCCCTAAGGCTTGCTGGCTACCAGTGTGGCTCCGGGCTCAGTGAGAGACCCTGTCAAGGAAATAAAGCAAAGAGGGATAGAAGAGGACACCGAGTGTCACCTAGTGTTCTTCCCACCTTCCACATGGCATGTGCATCTTTACACCCACGGGGGTACATACGCCACACATACTCACACACATAAAAATAAATAAGTAAAGTAAAAGATGGTGAAGATTTTATAGATAACATATATTTAATAGAACACACACAGACACAATCAGTAAATGCATCATGTCTGAGAAGCAAAGAGGCAAACATACATTCAATATTCCCAGAGACAGCTGAGTAAAGCTTTGGGACACGGTTTCCAAACTGAAGGGTGCATGGAAATCAGCCTGCTGTTGACTGGACCCCTCCCGAGGTTCTGACGCAGGAATCTGGAAAGCTGCATTTCTAATAAAGTACTCAGCGGCTGGTGCCAGGGGTCCTGGGACAAGCCATGGGCACCACGGACACATCACTCTTCGGACACCAGGGTCAATGACCTTTCAGAGACTCCCATCAGCATCACCCCAACTCTCAGTGAGTTGCAGTATCAGGCCTTAACACCCCAAGCTGAAATGCATGCTAAGGTTTCTCAATCAGTGATGTCAGGTGTTCCTTCAACATATTCCCAGAGTCCGGCCTTGTCTGGTGACTCTTCTGGCTTCTCTGTCCTATCTGGAAGTGACCTGGCCTCCTCGGTGATCTCCTCTTCATCCTGATCTTTCCTGCAGTGACACAAAGCATCCTTCAAAATTGTGTGTTGTATCGCTTATTTTCTCAAGAGCTTGTTTTACCCAAAGGGGAAAAAAATTAAGACTTTAAAACAGACTACAGGATTCTAAGTGTATTAGTTTCTATTATCTCACATGTTTACCTCCCCCTTTCTCCTCTTCTTTTTCTTCTCCGTTTTCTTGCTTTCTCTTCCTCCACCACCTTCCTCTCAGCTCCACCTCAGATGCCTTGCTCTTCTTATAAAACACTAGGCACGTTTGCCCTTGCTCTTCCCTTTTCAGACACCTGCGTGGAAGTGTTTGGCTTTCAGGCGTTCAAGCCAACAGGTTTTCTGTACTGCTTCCTGAGAGTGGCCTCGGAGGTCTTTCACAAAGTTCCCAACCAGTGACAGTGGACAAACTGGATGATGCAGACTCAACAGAGTTGCAGTGCCTGGAGGTGACTAGGCAGTGGAAGGCACGGTTTACACACGCAGGGTGGTTCTTTACGGAGCCATGCTGGGGTAAAGGGTGGAAAAGCCAGATCACCTAGACTCTAGACTCTGGATGAAAATACTCTCTCCAGGGATGTGAACCACATCACTGACAGTATTCTCGTCATCGTCAGTGGGGTTGCCCAGACTACACAGGAAGGAGGGCCAGAGGCAACCCTTGGAAACTGGCAGAACTTGTTACAGAGCAGATCTAAAGACAGCAGGGATGGTCAACCCACTGCCAGGTGAGCGTCGCACAGTTACCAAGTCTGTCAGTGCTAAAATATGGCAGATCCACTTTTAAAAAGTGAAATTTATTTATTCCCAATAAATAAATCTGAAATTCCAGATTGGATCATACCAATTTCTTAATAAATGTGACCATCCCTTCAAACAACAACAACAACCAAACAAGCAAAGTTCTACCCACAGGTTGCCACAATGTCACATTTGACCAAGGTCCTATTATTTGGCCCATGTCTTTAACCCACTAGAGAAGGACTTGTTTATTGTGTGAGTTGAAATTTGGGACTAACTTCTGCAAATCTGTTTAATGAGCTCTGCCTACACACTATCTAGTCAGGGTCCAGATCCTGTTCATTTTGTGATGTGGGACAGGGCAGATTGAGATGTTCTCATAAGTTTACAACTGATGAGTTTTCTCCTCTTCCTCTGAGCTAGTCCAGTTTGCTTTGTGGAATGATGACCTTTTCCTTTCCATTTCACTTGGATGAATAACATATATGCAAGTTAATCTTTTCCACCCATGGACTTCTCCTCACCTAGTTTTATCTTACAGTGTAAAGCTGGCAAGCTTCCTTCATGCAGACCAATCAACGTTATTTCACGGTTTTAGTTGCCATCAAAAATGGATTTCTTTTTCTTAATCTTGCCTTAATGGGTATTGCTAGTGTCAAGAGCCACAACTGGTTTGAAATACCTTTTCTGTAGCTTGATTCTTTTCTGAACCGTCTTGCAGAAATGCTTGGATGTTTATTAGTTGGTCACCATGTTTTTTTTTTCAGGCACATATTCCACACTCATGATGCCTTTATTTTTCATTTGTTCTTCCATGATGAGGATTTGTGACCACGGCAGGAGACCTAGGAAGAGAAAAAGGCCACTAGGATTTGTTGCAAGAATGTAAGATCAATTTAGTGTCTTAAAATGCATTAACACGGTTCAGTTGGCAGGTGTATTTAATCAATTTGCATGTCGTCTTAAATTGGAAGTCAAGATTATAAACATATATATATTACATTTTAAAAATATATAGCATAATTCTTTATCAATTCTTTGGGAATTTCACATCATGCATCCCAGTCCCACTCACCTCCCAGCTCCATCCCCCCATACCCCTGCATTGTTCTTCCAAAAGAAAGCCCTCCAAAATTAAATAAAAACAAATGAAAAGAACTCCTCTGCCTTTCCTGTCTCTCCAGCATCTCTTCATGCCTCCTAGTGGCACTGGGAGCCGAGGTATGTCATGAAGTATATCCTTTTGCCCAGTCAGCCCCACCCGCAAATGTTCGTTGCAATGACTCATTTGGTTCAAGGCCTCTGGCCTCTCACACACCATCCTCACTGGGCCCTCACCAAAACTTCTCTCAGATGTCCTCCTGTTTCCCCAAGTCATGGATGACCTTGCTGCTATCATTCTGCAGGATCAGTCCCTTCATGCACTCCAGCAGGTCACAAATGGGGTAGATGTTTGGGTGGGCCAACCCAAGACGCAGGTAGATGAGCTGATCAGTCTGGGTCACTGGGACCGCCTACCTTAGGTGAGGGGTGGAGCCAGCTCTCCTAGGCCCATGCCTTTGGGGTTAGCTCTCTCATGCTGATGCTGGGGCCATCTCGCCTGAGTGTGTATGTGCTTAACATCTCTTTTGTGAAGGGCAGGTCCAGGTCTCCTGCTATAGTAACTATTGAGGGGCATGCCCCAGCAGCAACTTGTCCCTAGGGAACCAACATGGTCTCAACTGACCAGACTCTGGGCATTCTCACGGTCTTGATGATAACAGGAACCACAGACATCAACTCGGACCCTGGCTAATATTGGGCCCTGGCCTGAGACATGGCCCTCAGCAGCAGCCTGGGCCCAAATGACACCATGGCCCCATGTGGCAGCCCAGGCCACTCATATGTGCATGGCCCAGGCAGCAGCCTAGACCATGAGCATCCATTTGGCCTTTGGTGGCAACGTGGGCCTCAGAAATCAACATAGACCCTGTGTGTGGTAGGACCACCGGTCCAGACATAGTCCTTAGCAGCAGCCTGGGCCTAAATGTCATATATTACATTTTGATTTACTAATTTTGTGTGTCTGTATGTGTATATGTGTATCCATGTGCACATACACATGGATACACATACATGCACCACAGCATGGGTGTGCAAGTCAGAGGGCAGCCCCAAAGAGTTGGTCTCCTCTTCCATAACATGGGTTCTGGGAATCAAACTCAGAATTTTTAGGCTTGGCGTTCAGCATCCTTATCTGCTGAACCATCTTGCTTATCTAAGGGCTACATCTCTACCTAGATTTATTTATTGTTATTTTATATCTATCAGTGGTTTGTCTGCATGCCTATGTGCTTACCATGTGCATGCTGGTACGCTAGGGAGCCTGAAGGGTTCCAGTTGGAGGCCCTGGAACTGGAGTTGCATATAGCTGTGAGCTGCCATGTGGGCACTGGGAATGGAATCTGGGTATTCTTCAAGAGCGTCCAGTGTTCTTAACCTCTGAGGCATTTCTCCAGCCCCCTAGAAATACATTTCTATTGTATTTAATTTCAAGGTGTCAATGTATTTCACAGAAGATGTGTCTTTGCCTGTGTCTCTATTCTTATTAGGCCAAGGAAAGGAAAACCAGATTGGCCTCCTGTCTGTTTTCATAGAGTCTTGTTCTTCAACTCCTTTTTCTTTCTACAACTGAAAATTATAGCTCTTATCTCTATTGAAAAGGGCATAGGATCTGCAATGAACAATTAAAACATTGTCTGATTACTGTAAAGATGAATTGATGTCAATGAAAAATGAAAAAATCCTTTCGAAAGTGAAACCCCAAGCAGACTTTGCTTTTTTTGCTGGCCTGATTTACACCACAGTTTCCATGGACACAGTATGCAAATCTTGGTCTCTGTAGTTAACACTGATTTCTTGTCTTGTCTTTCATGTATTTATTACTATTACTGTACGTGTGTGGGCAGATGGAGGCCAAAGCTCTCTAACGGAGGACGGACAACTTCAGGGAGGCAGGTCCCAGTGTCCCAACTGACATACTTGATCCTCAGATTTTAAGCCTTTTGTTTGGAGGTCTCATGTCGCAGGCTTGCTTCTACATTTGGGTTGCTTGTCCTGACGCTGTCTCCACTACATGGCACAGCCCACTGAGGTTATACAAGGTTGCTGTCAGCCCACAGTCTTCCTCAGCGCAGACAACCATCCCCTTTTCCTCAGTCAGTTTCCACTCCTTTTTTATAAGTCCAATCAAGCCACCGTTCTGCAATATATGCTGATGGTACGGTGTATCTTTTCACTTACGGGTCTCACTATGATTTACAGTCCTATGTCATTTTGTGCGCAGTACTCTGTCTTTCGTTCATCAATCTCTAAGTTCTGTGTGGGGAGGGGCTGTGTTTTGATGACCATTGTTTCTCCAATGTGACATTTGTTTAAATGAGCAAAGTATCTCTGAAATATTAACTAGCATAGCCACACTCGTGTCTGCGTGAACTGACAATGTGGTACCAAGTCCACCGACCATCAGCTGAAGAGTTTCCCTCGAATGTGTTTCCATGAGAACGATGAGCCTACATGAGATTTTCCAAGTAATTCTCAATGGACATTGGACTTTTAGAGAAAATCACTGTTTTCCAATTTTTCTAATGAGAATGCTATTATTTTACCAATGACAAATAAGGTGTTCAGGATAGAATGGCTTTTGAGCCATTGAGCTGTAGTGGTATCCAGTTTTTAGATAGGTTGTTAGACCGCAATTCTTAAACTAAGACCCCGGTTCTCAACCTGTGAGTCACGACCCTTTCACAGGGATCACCTAACACCATCAGAAAACACAGATATTTACATTATGGTTACAGTAGCAAGATTACAGTTATGAAGTAACAATGAAAATAATTTTGTGGTTGAGGGTCACCACAGCATGAGGAACTATATTAACGAGGCCCAGCATCAAAAAAATAAAAATTAAAAAATAAAAAAGAGGCCCAGCGTCAGGAAGGTTGAGAGCCATTGCTCTAAGGGGATGTTTATGGCTTATTACGCAGATTAGCTTATATGCAATTAGAATATACTGCCATTAATTCACCAGTCACTTGGAAATTTATTTGTGGCAGTATGTGAGAGCTAGCTCATACTGGTTGGAATGTCAATTTTTCAGAAATTTTATAAGCCATGTGTGAAACCCTCAGTAGCTTGGCATCAGCCACAGTGGGAGTTTTACACCATGGAAATTGGCAAAGGCTAAAACCAAAGCGTTTTTCCCTTTCAGGACAGAGGAGACTGACTATCCAGTACTTACCAGCATACCGCTGGAGCATGCCTGGATTATGCAAGATTCCTCCAGAGATTCTAAAGACATGGCGTTAGATCTGAGTGGTCTAATCCTTCATATGTGTGGTTAACCAAGAGAGACTCTGGAATAATGCCCCACTCTCTGAATGCTTATTGTATTAAGAGACTTCCTCCTGTAGCCTGGACAGATTTGAATATTTTAATGAACAATGAGGCCGAATTGCAAGAGGCTGAAAGGGTTAGGGATCAGTCAAATGTTATAGTTATACAACTGCTCAGCTCTTATACACACTCACACTCACACACACACACACACACACACACACACACACACACACATGAGACAGAGAGAGACAGAGAGAGAGAGAGAGAGAGAGAGAGGATAATCAGATACTCAGCCTGAGTATTTATTCATCTTTTCGTGAGGCTAATTCTTCCTCTATTTGAATAAAGCAAAAGTCTGCTTTTGTATATGGGACAGATACCAAGGACTTAGGTCTTCTCCTGTACACTGGAGATTATAATTTTCCTCTTACAAAATTATCCCTTCTAGAGAAAAAGTGATTGGCTGTGGTAGTATCCAATCAGAATGTGATTAACAGTGACTGCCATGATGCCATTTTGTCAGAGCTTTACAGTCTCAGGTGACAAGAATGGGTAGAAGCCCTTGTTTAAATTCAGTGACCACTGTGAAGAGAAATTGGTCCATCTTCTGTACAGATTCCTCCAAGACACTTGTCAGCTGCCTTCTGTTTCTTTGTACCTGAAGGGTCAAATTGATTTTTCTGAGAGCAGAGCATACAGATCTCGTAAGACTTGAGTTGGAAATAGTGGTTTACCATCATAATTTCATTCTTTTTTCTTCTCCATGCGAAAAACAAAGAACAACAAAATACACACACCAAAGCATTCGCTATACTGTGACCACCCATGCAGCTCCAGGCCTATGGAGAGGAATTTGGCCACATGTGTACTGAAATAGCTGCACAGCTTAGATCTGCCCATACCTTGGTTTCAAATGCAGCTGGGTGTGCCACCTCCCCCCAATGAGGCTGCTAGCACTGTTTCTGTCTGATTGTTGCTCAGTCCTGCACAGACCCCCAAATTCTGCCACTATCAAATGTCACACATCGAATCTCCTTTCTTTCTAAATAGAGTTCATCTTGCTCTTCGTTATTCAAATATCCCACCCTAGCTATTTCAGGATCTCTTAGGCATTGCAAACCTAGCTGCCCTAGGAGAGCTATCTTTGGCTTGCACGTGACCCTTCACATGTAACATGCCTGACTGAAACTCTCTCATCCTGTTGTCAGCATCCTGCTCTCCTCATCCTCTCCAGCTCATCCCTCCCTTTCCTCCTTGCCTGCCCTATTTTGGTGTGTGCCATCTTTAGCCCTCTGGGAACTCAAGCCATCTGGTAGCCATTCTCCTTCCTCATCGCTGACATTCACTTTGCCATGAAATCCTTTTCATTCCACTTCCTCAAAATGTCCCAAATCATCCGCTTCCCTCTGCACCAATATGAGTCCTCTTGGTCTGTCAACCCACCTGCCCCACAGCACCCTGAAGGGTCTCCCTTCTTGTGTTCATGCCCCACCTGAAATTTCACACCACCCGAGAGCAAGCTTACCATCACAAGTTCAGTCTTGTTCAACATGCAGATACTCTACCTAAGATTGGAAATCTGAGATCTTTGGGTGGCCAAGGCCTTGTGGCCCAGCCTGTAATTCACTGAGCCTCATACTCTCTGCCTATTGTAAAGCTCATTAATTAAACCAAACTACTCCCCAGTTCACATCTTCAAAGCAGCCACTTCATTCAGCTGGATTATTCCTTTCCTTGCTCTCTACCTGAGTGGCTTCAAGCTGGCATGCAGCCCTCAGCTCAAAGGAACTTCTTTTCTGGGCTCTGTCTACATTAGGGCCACACCATCATCCCTCTCATTGTTTTTTGTTCTTCCTCTTCATATGCATCAGTTTGGGTACCATTATGTTCATCCCCATGGATGTGTTGCATGCTCTTCCACTTCAGCGCAGTAGAGTCTGTGGGAGTTGTAAGGGTGTGGTCCACAGTACTGACATCACTTGGTCAGCACTTGCTGAGATCATGAATCTCTTTATGGTCTCCCAAACTGTCTTCCAGTTTCACAGAACTGGATTTTGCTAAATCTTTTCCAGCAAAGCTCTTTAGCCTGTGTTCTGAACACACCGTTTGAGGAATTGGCATGGACTTTGGTCCCTCGGTGGCCCTCGCTCATGTAGTCGGTGGTTCACATCCCCTGACTTGGGTGTGCTTTGCATTCGAAGTGCTTAGAAGTCACTTCTTGGCTTTGTTTATTCCTCTCTCCAGCCTTCATCCTCATAAGCCATCCATGAAGGAGAAGCAGGGAAAGCCATCGACCTGCAATGCAAGTCTAATCCCATGGAGAACGAAGGGAACGGAGGAGGCGTAACTTCCATAGCTGTTTAATTCTAAGCAAATTTTAAAGAAAATTGTAATCAGACCTATGAGGTCAAAGTCACCTACACGAGGAAGCCCATAACTCTAGGAAAAGGTTCTCTCTTTTAGTCCACAATGAATGATGATTAAATGTTTTAAACAAATATTAAATGATCTTTGTGTTTTGGAGACATATTCCTATCAATTCTTTCTTCTTTTGTGTTTGCATCCTGTATGCTCTCTCCTCATCTACTTCCACAGATAGTTCATTAATTTTCTTTTTTCTTCTCTTTCTTTGTGTATAGATATGTTGTACCCATGCATGTGTGGATGTGCACATGTATGTATGGATGTGTACTCACATATGTGCCTATGGATGTAGAAGCCAGAGGTCAAAGAGGACAATGTTGAGTGATTTTCTCAGTTGTTCTGCACCTTCATTTTGAAACGATTTTATCATCATTATTTTTTTATTATTGTTGGATGTTTATGTGTGTGATGTAGGAGGGCACATATACACATGTGTGGGAGTTGGAAGACAGCCATGTGGAGTCAGTTCTCACCTCCCACCTTTACGTGGGTTCCAGAGATTGATTCCAGGTCATTGGGCTTGCAAAGCAAAGCGCCTTTACCTGCAGGACTATCTTGCTGAGCCTTGGCCTTTATTTTTGAGATGAGGTTTTTTTGTTTTTTTTTTTCTGAACTCAGAACTCATCAATTCAGCCAGACCAACAAATCCCAGGAGTCCGGTTTCTGCCTTCTGCCATGCTAGGATTGCAGAAGCATACTGCCACACCTGGCTTTTAACATGGGTATTAGGGGCCTGACTCAGGTCACTATGTTCATGGAGCAAACACTTGGGTGCACAGGTCCTCCCTCCAGCCCTTACTTTTCATTTTCTCCCAATACAATACAACCACACTCAACTGAGGACACCTGGATAGCTCTGCTGACTTGCCTAGTCTGACCACTGAAATAGCAAAACGACCCCGGAGAATGACAGGATAACCTCAGACTGCATCAAAGATCCGCCCCAGTGCTTGCTGTCTGGATGCTGGGTAAACTTTGCTAAAGCCTTGTGGAACAATGCTCCATCCCTCTGTTGGGTAGCTGCTTCTCCTGGATCAAGGCACTGACCCGCTATGGCTAGGAGAGAAACTCTGGGCTCAGCTCTGGAAGCTCTCAGCCCCCTCTTCAAGGTGATATAAGCAATAAACTATCCCTGGGGTTTGGGGAGAGAGATTATGCCATGCAGCCGACAGCAAGCTGTCCAGTAAAGTAGCTTTCGGGAGTGATCACCCATCCTTGAGTGGGGCTTTTCAGTGATGCGGTTACCAAGTAACTGGACTCCCAAACCACAAGGTTTCTATAGGGAGATCACAGAATCTGCAGCTTGCAAGGACTGCCCGAACTCCTGGCGAAGTAGCAGGACTGTCCTGCATTGCCCTGGGTCCTGCTCAGAGCTGGCATCCCTCCCCTGTAGTCCAGTGAGGACTTGTGCTTGGAATGTGCTGAAAAGGTCTGGTGGGGACCTGCACTTCCCTACCTGCCGAGAGGTTTGGAGTAAGGAAGTAAATGACAATTGACAACATGGTCAGGTTCTGACCATGACACTTGCTGCACATAGCCAAACCCTTCAAATCCTGCACTGCCAGGACCACTCCAGCTGCGAAGAGAACTTCCTTCCCCCCTGGGTCACACGTCTCTACCCAAGTGTAGAGAATTTTCTTTTTGCCTGCTGTTCTTATTAACACAAGGTCAACCATTACAGTAGTAGACTATTGTGAAATATCCCCAGGCAATCCAGGTGCCTTCAGACCCTATTTTGACAGAGAGTCAGGTGGTAAAATAGCCATGGGGAAAGGCTAGCAGAGAGAATTGTTTCTGAGAAGGGACCACGAATTGATTTTTTTTTAATCTTTCTCTCTGGAAGGGGTTGTATGATATTTTTCCCCTGGGGAGACATGAACAAATGTTTGGTTCGCCCCACAGGGCACTAATGACAGACCAAAGAAGTGGTTCCACTCATTTCTAGGCACGTGTGTGTGTGTGTGTGTGTGTGTGTGTGTGTGTGTGTGTGTGTGTGTTGTGGGCACAACTATATATAATATTGCACACATGTGAAAGTCAAAGTACAAATTTTCAGGAGTCAGTTCTCTCCTTCTACTGTGTTTGGAGAGCGGGGCTTTCTTCTTTCTGCTGCTATGTAACACGACCTAAGCCAATTTCTCTATAGCCACCCCTCCACTGTAGAAAGGTTGGGGTTACAGATATAGACCGCAAGCATCTGTTTGCTTAAGTGGACTTGGGGATTGAACTAGGGCTGTTGTTAGGCTTTTATACCCAATATCTTCCCTTGTAAGCCATCTCTCCCACCCAGGATTCGGAACTTTGGAAAAGCAGCTCTATTAATGTGTATTTCCTGAGCAACTTGTCAGTGTTCCGTGTAAAACCCAATGAGGTTAGAGAGATGTTTGCACAGCCAGATGACCATTGACACAGACGTAATGTGGAAGACTCCCATCCCCTGAAGCCCTCTTCTTGGCTTCTGGTGCCACACTACCTGACAGAGGCAACAACCAACCAACCAACCAAACAAACAAAAACAGTCCCTGAATCTTTACACAGTTCTTTGCTCAGAGAGCTGGCAGTCTGAGAAGCCAATTGATTAACATCCTAAAAGATATGTCTCCTACCTCCCCTCCAGCTGGAGGTTGTAGAGTGGAGGGGTGGAGGTTCGAATCTTGCCCCTCTGGCTAGGGGTCAGCCATGATTTGGAGACCTATGGTGTTTATGATTTATGATTCTCTTATTGCTGGTTGTGCTCTTCTTTCTTTCTGTGGATGTCTAGGATCAGGCATTTGTTGAAAGGTTCGATCACGTTAGTTGCTGCTGATGTCAACCCTGTTTTCCTCCTCTTTACACTACAGAGTACAGATATGTCTTTATAATACACAATATAAGAGTGTCCCTCTCATGATCATGAGTCCTGTCCCACCCTTGGCCAACTAGCTCTAGTTCCTTTTCTTGACTATCACGTATACGGAATTTTTGTATAAATGAAACCAAACACTTAGGAAACCAGTCTTTTGTACCTGTTTTTCTCATTTAGCACAATGCTGTTGAAAGTCAGTCCTGATGCTACACACACATTGTCTGTGTGGCCATTTTCATTGCTGCGTACAGTTTAATCACAACCCATGCTTGGAGCTTTTGTTCTTTCCTTTTTCTCATAAGAGAAAATAATGACAACTTGAAATTTGCAGGCAAACGGATGGAGCTAGAAAACATCATATTGAGTGAGGTAACCCAGATCCAGAAAGACAAATATCATATGTACTCACTCATAAGTGGGTTTTAAACATAAAACAAAGGAAAACCAGCCTACAATTCACAATCCCAGAGAACCTAGACAACAATGAGAACCCTAAGAGAGACATACATGGATCTAATCTACATGGGAAGTAGAAAAAGATAAGATCTCCTGAGTAAATTGGGAGCGTGGGGACCATGGGAAGGGGTAGAAGGGGAAGGGAGAGGATGGGAGGGGAGCAGAGAAAAATATATAGCTCAATACAAATAATAAAAAAAAGAGAAGTGATCCATGTAGATTCACAATAGCCTACTCTAGTCTCAAATGTCAATTTCCTGGTTCTTAAAGTAGAAATTTCCAGTTCAGTCTTCAGAATTCCTCCATGGAGACCGTGGCAGTCCCTGAAGCCATCCTTCCTTTAATGTCCAGCAGCAGGAGCAGGCTGAACTTAGGAATTCAGTGGCCATGCTAGGCAGAGCTCATGTTCAGCACTGGCTTCACCTGAGGCCGAGTTTTCAAAATACAAACTATACTAACAGTTCTCCATGGGTGGGAAGATAAAGAAGGGAGGCTCCAGGGTTGGTGCATGTTAGCTGTTAGTCTACAAGCTAAGAAGTTACATAAAGTGAAAATCAGAAAATAAGACGTAAGAATGAGAAGGAAAAAGCTTTCTTCCTTGGGAAAGTATAAGAATTAGACTAAATTATAAGCATTGCTATCAAGACTACAATGGTGGCTCTTATTTAATACACTGGCTATGGGTATTTAATACACTTGTTATCTGAACATTCTCATGGAATTGGCCAGTGGCAACTCTAAGGTGACCTCTGTGACACATTCATGGTCTGGCTTTGTCATTAAGTTTTGTCTTACTGAGATTAAGGCCAAGACACAGCTTCATTCACAGGACTCTCGACATGGATGTGTGCTGCACGGTCTGTGGAAATTTAGCGTGTGATGGGCATGTCTGCCCCAATCTGTCTCCATGCAAAGATCGTGTCATTGTTCTTTCCTGGACCCCATTCCAATGCACAATGCACTTCCTGCATTGGCTTCCAGCCAATCCCCAGTATCTCCAAGGAAACCTAGGGCCGGTTGCCATGGACACTCCTTTGCTGATAAGTCACGGAGCACCTCTCCACTTCTCAACGTGCCCGGGAAGCCAGTCCTTTGGGCAGACAGACAATTGTATTCATTGACATTTCCAAGCCCCACCAGCTCGCATCCCTTCCATGTCTACGGAATAGACATACAAAGGGCCCTTTCAAATATTTGTACCTGTCCAAACTAGCATGGAGGGAAGCTGTCCTGTCCTTCTGTAATTTGGTTTCAAGCCATGGGGGATAAGTAAGCTTCAGCAAATATCAAGCCTGAATTGGAGTGATTGCACTGGAGCCATCAGAGCAGCAGGGGGGAGGAATGCAGGCGAAATTGACCTGAAATATTATTCTTGGTTCTGGGGGACTCAAGGCCATGCTCCTCTGCATTTGGGAGCCTGCAGCGAGCCCATGATGCCCTACACCGGCCATTTCTAAGAGTTCAAACAGGGGCCATTGTTTTTTGGTTGCATGAATATTTTGCTTAGGACTTAATATTAACTGGAAACCATATACTAACTTATTATTAGCCCACAGGCAGTTTTATTTTCTCTCTTATTATCTTTGGTATTGCAGTGTTTTCTGAAATTTCTTTTTCCCTTGAACTCTTAGTAGTCAAAAAACAGATCTTACCCAGCATCACTTAACATGATCTGCTTCTAGCTGCTGCAGTTTAATCTGCCAAGTCTTCCACAAACCTAAGTTTTCAGTTCTGTTCCCAAGCTGCGGAGCCTTTAGGAGACAGGGCCCAGCGGGTGGAAGAGGGTTGGCCACTAGGGTTCCACCTATGAAAATGACACCCGCCCCGCTGCTGGCTTGTGGCTCTGCCTCTTGGCCGGTGGGGTGGTTTGATTGAGAAATATGTCCCTCCTAGGCTCAGGCTTTTGCATGTTTGGTCCCCAGTCAGTAGGGCTGTTGCAGGAGGTTAGGGGAAAGTGCAGGCCTGCTGGAGAAAGCACATCCCCAGAGGCTGTAGCCGCCACCCATTTCTAGCTTGCTCTCTCTGCTTGCTGTTTTAGTTTGAAGATGTGATCACTCGGCTTTTTACTCCAGCCACACGCTTCCATGTCACCCTATAATATGGACTCTTCCTCTGAAACCATGAACCCAAATAAATGATTTCTGCCTTCAATTGCCATTGGTCATGGTACTCAGCCACAGCAACAGAAAGGTAGCTAAAGCAGCTGCTATCGTGCAAATGCGCCTCAGCCTCATTTCCTATCTCTCTACACAGAACCTTCTAATCTCTGCCTTCACTGTCTCGATGGTCTAAAATCCCCGCCCCGCGCCCATGAACTAGAGGAAGCTTCCCCCGCCTACGAGCCGTTTCTAGCAGGTGCCGTGGATACAGCAGCACAAAAACAACCAATACACTAGCAACACATATTTTGTCACCAGCCTGGTGATTAAAAATTTGACATCAAACCTCGGAATTGACTTTGGTTACATGAGCATGCTTTCCATTGGTAGGTCTCTCCTCATTGCCCCCAAACTAACTGTATAGCAAAGGAAGTCCAGATAGGAAGCCGATTCACAGTCAACACAAAAATATGAAGAATAATGTTTTTAAATGTTTAACATAAACCGTGTGAGCAGAGAGGGAAGCTATGGAAACAGACGCTCCAGACTGTTAGCATGAGTCAGCGTGTGGAGGAGGCTGGGTAAAATTAGTGCGTATGGAAGGAAGCTATTAACTCTCCTCTGTGTGTGTCTGCATTGCTGCTTTTTTTTTTTAAAATGAAAATGGTTCTGAAGTGAAATTGGCAAGTTGTTGTTATTTTTAGGAAAATAAGTGGAAGTTTGAAAAAAATCTCCCATATGTGATTATGGGCTATTAATATGAGGCAGTGATAATATAACCTAGAAGGAAGATTTATACTTTCAGCTTGCTCAGGCATAAGGACTGGTGCCTGATTTCTAAAAGAGAGAGAAGGCGACTCAACCTGACGACCTTCCCAAACACATTGGGAATGACCATCATGGAGGCAACCCCACCCAGCACTTCAAACCAAGGAAGGCTTCTGATTGCAAAGAGCCAGAGGGTTCAGCTAGGTTATCCACGGAGCATACTGTACAAATGGGCTCTTGTCACAGGCGATGATGAGGCTGTCCGGGCACAGCAGAACTCCCAGGCTAGCACAGACTAGTGGGTGTCTGTCATGGCAATCAGTCCAGTCTGCAGCAATAGGGGAGGAACAACCAAACCAGCATATGAGGCTGTCTTCACCAGGGCAGGACATCAGAAGTAGGGACTGGGAATAGTAGAGGCCGGCCAGAGGGAGCCTGCCTTGCTGGCATCACACAGGAGTGCAAGTCGACAGAAGGATCATGGGCAGGTCTGAGCTGGTTTCCCACAGCGGTCCGGTCAGGTGAACCCTGACTCTTTGGGATGCCATTCCTTCTTCCCCAGGGTGGGGAAGAACCTTCCATTCAGGCTCTTTGTCTGAACAGCTCAGGTGAATGTTTTCTATTCTTCTTAACTGCTGACTGTTATTTTAGCTTCTTTTTCTTAATTTTCAAAGAACAGGTTCATTCTCTGTTTTCAGGTACTTCAATATTGAATTCTCCAACTTACCTCCCCACCTCTGACTTTCCTTGGATTTATTTTGAAGTTATTCTCCCAGTATTTTGAGGTGACTGCTTAGATCAAATATTTATATTCCTTCTTGTTTAATAGCACAGGCAGTAGAGGTCTTATGAATTTTATATTGAATAAAACTTTAAGTATATCTAATAAGTTTTTGATGCAAAATTGCCTTTGTCCTTGTTGCCAGCGTAGTGTGTGACTACTTTTCTTCTCTCTGGTCCAGGAACAACCTGAGTGCTTTTCATTTAAAAGCCCAAAGGACTTCAGTTTAATTTACTTTTTCTTAACATTTATGAATGCATTCTTTGTAAGTTCTTATTTTTAAAATATATACAGGTTTTCTTTTTAAGATGTTGTATCCTCAAATGCTTTATTAATACTTAATAATCACTTGTCAAGAATAACATTGTACAAAAAAGAAGAGGTTCAGTAAAATATCCTATTCATTCATTCATTCATTCAGTGTGTACAGCATTTTGCTTGTATGGAGGTCTGTCCACCATGTGCGTGCTTGGTGCCTGTAGAGGTCAGAAGAGGACATCAGATCCTCTGGGACTGGATTTACTGATAGTTGTGAACTGCCATGTGGGTGCTGAAAATTGAACCAGGGTCCCCTGGAAGAGCAGCCAGTACTCTCCACCACTGAGCCATCTCTCCAGCCCCTGGTTATTTGTTCTTTACGTCAGTGCCAAGGAGATGAGTTAACAACACTCTTTGCTTCCTGAAACAACGTTATTATTAGTAGTACAAGCCAGGCTCTCTTCTTTAAGAGGAGTTCCATTAATCTAGCTTATTTCCCGCACACTCATTTATTCTTCTCATCTTTAGAGATGATATAATCTTGTAAAATATGTTACAGCTTTGTGTGTGCATATGTAATATTTATATCTTACTGAGTTATTGCTTTAATTCCATTTCCTACCTTTTATGACTCAACAGTTCTTTAAGATTTGTCTGTTTTGTTTTGTTCCTCTCTCTCTCTCTTTCTCTCTCTCTCTAAGACAAGATCTGTCTGGCTTCCAACTCTGTCACTGAAGACAACCTTGACATTCTGATTCTCCTGCCTGTATTCCTCAAACCACTGGAATTCCTGCTGCATACCACCACATCCTACCGGTTGAAGTCCCCAGGATTTGTCTCCGGCAGCTCCATGGCTTCTCTCTGACTCTGCCTCCTTTCTCCCAGCATGCCATTTAGTTTTCCCCGCCTACCTAAGTTCCGCCTTATCAACAGGCCAAGGCAGTTTCTTTATTCACCAATGGTAATTACAGCACACAGAGGGAAATCCCACATCGCGGGAGGAAGAAGCAAGGTCTAGAGGCCCCGTTGTCCCATTTCAAGTGGAGCTCTCCGTAGTCATTTTTTATCTGCACACTGACTCGCTGTGGGCCTCTGTGATAATTTCCATTAACTACAAAAATCATCTTCTCTAATGAGAATTGAGAGAAGAATTAATCATCTTTTCTTCGATGTGAATTTTTGGCCTCACTATTAGAACTCAGATGGCTGTTGGATCATACCTGAGTCCTCAAGACTATCTTGCTGATCACTGTGTCTGTTTTTGAGCCAGCACCACGATGTGTTTATTACTATAGCTCCGCAGAATGACTTGGCATCAGGTATGGTAATGTCTCCAGCAATGTTTTTGTCATTGAAGACTGTTTTGGGGGTCTCCTGGGTATTTCGTGGGTCCATATGAATTTTCAGAATCTCTTTTCACTTTTCCTGAGGAACTGTGTTGGAAATTTGAAGGGGTTTCATTGAGTCTGTAGGTTGCTTTTGGAAGGATGGCGCTTTCACAATCCTAATCCTAAAGCATGGGCACAGAGGGGGTTATATTAGTTACTTTTTTGTTGATGTAATAAGCCAGGCAACTTGTAGAAGGAAGAGTTCATTTGGGTGTATAGTTTCAGAGCCTTTCCTCTGTTTGTTGAGGAGGCATGGCATCAGGACCAGTAAGCTGAGAGCATCCATATTTTACCACAAGCACGGAGCAGAGTGAACTGGAAGAGACAAGACTTTAAGCTCTCAAGCAACCCCACTGACAGACTTCTTCCAGCTGGGCAAGGCTGCACCACATAGACCTCCTCACACAGTGCCACCAACTGGAGACCAAGTGATCAAATGCCCAGTACGATGGGGGATACTTCTTATTCAAATCACTACCTAGGTCTTCGGTCTTCTTCTGGTGTCTTCTTCAATTTCAAACATTCTGTATAGAACAAAGTAAGTGTAGCTGACAGCAGTTAATTGTGTGCTTCGAAAGAGATGATAGAGAGGGCTTGGGGTGTTTCCAACAGAAAGAAATGGCAATGTTTGAGGTGACAGCGGTGGTGCTATGTCACACTGTGCTCCCTAATGTGAACGATGATGTCCACTAAAAGGAAAAACATACTCAGCGGCATTAAATATCTCCTAAAGTCTCCTATGTTTCTTCTGTTCCTTCCCATCTCCTCCCTGTGTGTCCTGTGTTTTTGCTCTGGGAGTAAATATACTCTCCCAGTCTCCGTTGGGAGCCTGGACATTCACTTCCTCTGTGTTATTCCTTACTAAGCAGAAATGCTCATTTTTATATA
This sequence comes from Ondatra zibethicus, assembly GCA_004026605.1. Taxonomy (NCBI): domain Eukaryota; kingdom Metazoa; phylum Chordata; class Mammalia; order Rodentia; family Cricetidae; genus Ondatra; species Ondatra zibethicus. The sequence goes on from PVIU01000081.1 coordinate 257,324, forward strand.
AGTCATAGCTAACATTTAACTTATAAAGTTCACGCTTTGGAAAGTTTAAAAAGATCTTGTGAAGGTAAAAATAAATTGTTTTGGATGGATCTATTTAGAGTTGAAACTTGCTTAAATCACATAAGAGGAGCCCAAAATAAGCTTTGTGGAGTGATGGGAAGATTTGCTCAGGGGTGCGTCGCAGAGAGAAGGGATCCCCAGGTTTTCACTGGGCTTCTCTGCATCTCATTTCTGCTCCATGCCTCAGCCTCCTTTTGCCCTACTTGGGTCTCTCTGCCATTCCCCAGCTTATTAATCCCTCTACGTCGTTGTTCTTCCTCTTAGGAGAATAAACTATTTATATAAATTTGCATTTTGTGACCATCTTTATCTTGCAATGAGATGTTTGTCTTGAATCCTACGTGGCATCTGTCATAAGTTTAATTCTCTCACATTTATTTCTTTAGCAAATCTTTATTTGTCCTTTTATGTTCTTATAGTTTCTGTTTTGAGGTTTATGTTTTCTATATTTTTCTCCTAAACCACAGAAAATGATATTTTCCATTGCACTGGAAAGAATCTGACCGTGGATGGGAAGCTGCCCCCCCCCTTTGATGGAGTTTGTGTAACTGAGACCCGACGTTATACTTCCAAGCTTCTCGTTTGTCCCTGTGCGAACCTCTCTCATGCGGGTCTATGTTGCTTATTACCTTCCTGCTCATGTGATTTCAGAAATATGTTTCTCATATTCTTCTGAGCAACCTTCCTCCCCTTTGTCAGTATTTTAGAAGCTGTGTTTCCTATTTTTACCTTTTCTAATTACACAAATGTTCAAACGCCATCTTTAGCACGTTTCTCTGTTCTGCATTTCCCGTATTCAGATTTGAAGCTTGCATGAGCCTCTCCCCCTCACTGCCTTTGATGCCATGGCCAGAAGTTTCAAACGTCTATCATTATTAATGAATCACAGTACAACGGGGCTAGGTTCTCTACTTATCCAACGTTTTCTTATGTCTGGCTGCCATTTTGATTTGTGTTTACTGAAGGACCCGCCATCAATGCTACGATCAAAAGGACCCGCACGGTTTGTGTCTGCCCTCGAGGCTGGACTTCAGCGCACCTGCTGCTCTTCTCGTGTTCTCTTTATGTCACTTTGTGTTTGTCTTTCCATTTATTTGTCTTTAATTAACCAATAAGTTCTGCCTTGTCTCTGCCCATATCTTCATCCTCATCTTAATTTGTACCCTTCATTTCTGTCCCTCATTGTAGATTTGTGTTGATAGTGGTCAGTGTTCTCCAGAGAAGCAGGATCAATAGGATACACATATAGACAGAGAGATTCGTTCCAGGAAATAGGCTTTTGCAACGATGGAAGCTGTCAAGGTTCCACTGGGTGGGTAGGCAGACTGGAGACAAGAGCAGAGTCTACACTGAAGCTCAAGTTTAGAGGTCACGTACTGGCTCATACTACCCTGGCTCAAATCAGCCTTCCGTGATGTTAGAATGATTAGTAGGCGCGACTCACTCATATAAGGAGGACAAACTGGTAAACAATTCCCATTGTTCAAACGCAACTTTCATCTATTAACACCCTCACAGAGACATTTTAAATAATATTTGACCAAATAACTGGGACCCAGGCACAGTCGTGGTTAACAATCACATCAAATTCATTATATAAGTAGCCTTCTCCCAGGACTATTTGGACAAAACTACACAAATGCTTATTTTGAACTCTTGGTTCTTTGAGAATGATCTTTGGGTGATATTATCCTTTAAAGGTGACTTTCAGGGGGATAGTTTTGGCATCCCACCCTTTCCTCCATAAAATTCTTTAGCTATTGCCTTGTCAACTTGATGTCCAGTGAGAAAAAGACAAATCTCCAACGTAAGCTCAATCCAAATTCACACGATTTCATCTTGGAGCAAGAACTTTAGTGTCTGTGCCGATGAGTGGACACGAAGAAGAGAAAGAACATATTTTCATTCCTCTGCAATAAAATGTGTGCTGGAGACAGACTTGACAACTCGGTCGTTAGAGCAGAACTCCCAGCTGTCAAGAGCATGTGTGACTGAGAGCAAACAGCCCACAGCCCACTGAAATACGTGACAGCTGAGATCGCCCTAAAAATGACGGGGGTAAAAAATATCAAATATCTGACACGTGGAATTTTGAGAATGTATCAATGTTTTGTTTTCGAATTATAAACAACGGTATCATCTTGGGAATATGATCTGTGTGTGAACAGCTTCATTTGATGCAGATAATGTTAGAGACATGTGTACTTGTGAAATGTATGCGTTTACAAGGGGGGGGTTAATCTAACTTCGATAGTCACTAAGTTTTATTTGTTTGTCTGCGTATGCATGTATGTATGTATGCATGCATGCATTTATTTGTTTGTTTTTGGACCTGTCTCACTCTGTAACTTTGGCGGGTCTGGAACTCACCTTGCAGTCCGTGCTGTCTCAAACACGCAGAGACTGACTTTCCTCTATCCTCACTGAATCCGCCATCAATCTGGATTATGTACAAAACAGCATTTCAGGAGCAAGGAGTGTACAGCGAGCCCTGCTCTGCCCAGCTTACATTTAGTATATATCATTAACAAAAAATCTAAGAATAATCAAACAGGGGGCAAAGCCCACATTTTTATAAAAATGCTTACTGGTTCAGAATTAAGAAAACTTGTGTGAGTATTTGGCATGAGCACTTACACAAATCAGGCAGAGGATATTGATTGATCATAGGAAGCAGAAAAATAGACTTTTCAATTTTCGATGAAATTAAAAGATGTTGTCTATGAAAAGGTGAAATCTGAAATCAAACAAACATTAAATGCTTTAGATAAATACATAGGCATGAGCAGTAGACTGAATGAAAATAGAAAATAAAGCCAATCAATGAGAAAACCATTTTAAGGATACTCCCAGAATTCAAAAGAAAGATTAAAAAAAAAACAGGTGTGGGAATATAAAAATGGAGAGAAAAAGAGCAGATGACCCCAGGTGGCCCCTGATCACCTGTGGTCTTTTTGCTAGTCTTCCCTCCCCCGGCCATGGATCCACCCTAAACACTGACCGATACCCATGAGCCTTTGGGCACTGAGCATCAGTGTAACTCTGCCATCACATCTCTTGCCTCCAACTGTTGAAAAATTCCACATCAACTCAGCCCACACGTCCAGATTCTCTTGAATTGAACTGGAACTATTCCATCGTAAATGTAACGGGAATTGCAAGGGAAGAAATAGAGAAAGTGAAGAAAGAAATGGTTTTTTTTTTTCTTTTCTTTAAAGCAGTTATCATTTGAGTGTGAAATGTCGCCTCAGGCTCACGTGCTTGAACACTTGGTCCCCAGGCGATGGCGCTGCAGCGTCTTTAAGAGGCAGGGTCTTCCTGGAGGATGCAGTCGCCTAGGTGCAGGATGTCAGGTTTGTAAGGCTCCTCCACTATCTGTGAGGAAACCACTTATGCTATTGCTACTACAGACCTGAGCAGCTCTCACCATGAGCCCAAAACAACCATCCTCTCTGAAACTGTCCCTTGGGTTTGCTCACTGCTATGACCTGAGTTGTTCTCCATCAGGCACTCTGGGAAGTAGTTCAACCTAGTGAGCCATAAAAGAGGTGCGAAACTCAGGCAGAGGAGGGAGGAGAGGAAAGGGGGCAGAGAGATAGAGTGCATAAAGAGATTTTCAAGGGGATTTATTAATTCCTGTTTCCACGAGGATAGCAAATCTTCCGACTCAAGGGCAAGCGAGCACAATAGAAACTCAAACAAAATTCTCTGCTGCAGTCTTGAGGCAGAACTATTTCTTCCATAAGAAATTCCAGTTATTGCTCATAAGGCATTCAACTGATTGAATTCAATTATTAAGAACAATATCTGTCCTGATTGAATTTTTTTTCCCAGCTTGATACAGCTAGGGTCATCTTGGAGGAGGGAACTTCAATTAAGAAAATGTCTTCATCCGATGGGCCCATAAACAAGTCTGTAGGGCATTTTCTTGATTAACATCTGATATATATTGTGAGTGGTGGCACACCTGAGCAGGTATTCCTGGGTTGCATAAGAACTTAGGCTTGGCAAGCCATGAGTGGAAAGCTGCTGAGCAGCCCTCTTCCATGGCTTCTGCTCCAGTTCCTGACTCCAGGTTCCTTCCTCAAGTTCCTGTTTTGGCTTCCTCTGATGATGGATTATCGAACCAGTAAGGTAAAGCAAAACAAAGCAAACCAGACCCTTTCCTCCCCAACTTGTTTTTGGTCACAGTGTTTTATTGCGGCAACAGAAAGCTAAATAATACAATATCCTCGATTTAAAATCAACATACCTACGCAATACACAATACACTCATGCATATCTCCTTCTTGCCAACACTTAGAGTGTAGATGCTGGGTCCTAGCTTGTTGATGCCTCAGAATGACTATCATCACCGGCAGCACAGTTCAGTGAGCAAGTCCCGGGTGTTCTCTCCTACTCTAAGCCCATATGTAGGTTCCTCTTCCCCAAAACCTTCTGAGGAAGCTACTGACAAATCTCCAGTTTAGAGACAGGGAAACGGAGGCACAAATAGATTGCATACATAACAGACCTGTGAAGTCATATAGAACTAAGACTCAAATCTGGAAAGTCAGTCATTAGTGCCCTCACCTAACCACCATACTACACTGACAAGAGTTGACCAATCTTCAATAATTTTAACCTAAACAATAAGAGAGAAAAAATGAAAGATGAAGAGGGAGAGAGAAAGAGAGAGAGCCAGAGGCAATGAGATATTTTGCAAAAAAATTACTGTTGTCAATAGAAATGCAGATTTTATTTTTTTGTTGTAATGTTAAAATATAATACTAACTTCTAATAAAAATTAAAACATTTGGCTACTAACATATTAGTAGAAAAATAGTTATCTGTAACATAAAAAATTAACTTAAGAAATGAGACCAAGTGTGATAATATCTCAAAAATATGAATGAGCTTAGCTTTCCTGTAATAAACTTTGGAGTAAAAATTAAAATACAGATATGTTAGTATATTATCTATATATTTTAAAGTAATTTATTATAATTATAATAGTATACATAATAAAATATCAAAACATGTTTTACATATTAAGCCTTCAGATATACAAGAAAGAACTTGAGATTAGTGAGATATTATTTCACATTTCTTATTTTGAAAATCAAGAAAGAATAAATAATAAATAAGATAGAAGGTTTGCATAATGTAAAGATTTAAAGGCATTTAAATGTTCATGGTTACATATGTATACTGTAAAGATATGACACAGTAGTAATCTCACATAGTGATGTCATAGACCAATAAAGAAAATATGGAACTCTAAAGGCCAGGAGCTAATGAGAGGAAACAGATAAATACAACCATTCAAAACATTAACAGTAGCAAAAGTTCATTTTGTCAGAAAATGAAATACAAATTCAGCTCCCCAATAATTAGATTGTGAAATATAATAGGTATATTGATAAAACAGACTCATTTAAACTACGTTTGACACTACAAACTGATGCATACTGTTTAGAAGTCTCATTCATGTTGGGTCCTGCAAATGCCCAAGTCCTCAAGGCTGCAGATATATATGTGGCAAAGCAGATATATGTGTGTGTGTGTGTGTGTGTGTATATATATATATATAAAGTTTCCTAGCTTAGATGAGGCTCTAGGCTGATCCACAGAACTAGAGCAATCTCAAACAAGAAAATCTCTCTGTTTTCTGAGCCAGGATTTCTATGCCTAAGATTTTTCCTCAAAGAGATAAAACACATAGATTTAAGATATTTGATCAAACATTTCTGGGAGCAACACTAGACAATTTTATTCAAGGACAAATTCATATACAACATCAAAGTCCTGCTTCTGAATATTATTTAATAATACAGCAAAACACAGAAAACAAGGAGAAAAATATTAAAGTATATTGATAGCTCATGTGCATTCAGTGAATACACATGGTGTATATCACCATCAAGTTTTTACAGACTTTTAAAGATGAGGTTTTATGTGCTGAGAAAGAGAAACAAATGAAAGTGCATGCAGTGTTCTCATGCTTACCTGTGGGTGTGATGGAAGTGCATGCAGTGTTTGCATGCACTTTCCCATGGGCATGTTCTATCTAATAACCATTACAGAATGTTACTTTTAGAGCAAGCTATCAGGTTTGATGGCATCTTTGACAGATGGCTTGCCAGCCGGCACGCATCCACTGTGCAGGAGTCTCAGAATTCCCCACATCACCATTCCACTGTGTGACAGGTGGGATGATTAGAAAATGTCCCTGTGATTGAACCCAGACCTGTCACCCTGTTAATTCTGTCCGCTGATCAAAAGTGCGCACCTCCTCTGCCCTACGGCGAGCCCTCAGCCTCATGATGACAGCTGTCCTGTCAGCGCTGAGTTTTCCCACTTAACTCTTCTTAGCTTTTTGACCCAACCGACCACGTCTCTCACGTCCAGACTCCGTGTTAGGAAAGTAAAAGCAGAGTGGACAGAGTCGCGTGTTCTTGATGATCATGGGGGAAACTTATCTATTTTTCTGAAGTCCAGTGGGGCCACTTCTCATGACCTAAGCTGGTCTTCACAACTTTCTCTCAGGCCACATCATGAGGTAGCACATTTCTCTCTCAGCTCCATTCTCTCCTCTCCTGTCACCAGCTCACCACTGTGACAACGGCCAGTCTCAGTATCTTTTTAAAGGCTGCATTGCAAGACATCTACAGGAGGACTATTCTGTAGCCACCAACACTCCCAAGGCAATGATCCTCCAAACTGCCCATGGAATGATGTTCTGTAACTAAAGGCAGACTAGAAATTCATATGTTCATAGAGGTGGCCCACAGCAGAAATAGACGGATTTGACCGAGGGAAACGGGGTGATAATAGGTTTGTGAAATCCATACCAGGATGAGGCTTCTGCAAGTGGATGTGTTCAAATATATTCCTCAAGTACATGTTCATGGTTTCTGTTACAGCTCATTAAATTATCAGATAGTTCCCTTGTAAAATATCCCAGGGCTTCTTTTTACCCCAAGATCTCAGCTGACCCAACAGGATGTCCACCTCTGCACTAATGGGGAGTGTTTCAAGACTTCAGGTGTTCTTGTTACGCTTGAAGGTAAATGTCATGTCAAAGGGCTTTCACAGACTTTCACATGTCCATTTTGGTAAGGGTTTTAGTGCTCCCAGTGATAATAGTGCAGAGGAGAGGTGCTCATAGAGTAGGCAACCTGCTAGGAGCCTAGGGGTCTTAAAGGATTCAAAACTGTGTCTTGACGTTTGCCTCTTTTCTTTCTTTCTTTCTTTCTTTCTTTCTTTCTTTCTTTCTTTCTTTCTTTCTTTCTTTCTTCTGTCCTTCCTTCCTTTTCTTTTCCTTTTTTGCTTTTTTTTTGTTTGTTTTTTGAGACAGGTTTTCTCTGTAGCTTTGGAGCCTGTCCTGGAACTAGCTCTTGTAGACCAGGCTGGCCTCGAACTCACAGAGATCCGCCTGCCTCCCGAGTGCTGGGATTAAAGGCGTGCGCCACCACCGCCTGGCTCGTTTGCCTCTTTTCTTATCTATACACTCTTCCAAAAGCCCTTTGCTTAGAGATAGTGGCTGAGTCCGTTTTCAAACACCAGATTCCAAAACGGTTTGTCAAGAATAGAAATTCCATTCTCAGAGGTGGCACTGACATTTTCCTGTCCACAGCAGTAAGGTCTTGGATGTTTATGACCACATCTCCATTCACATGTAGGAAACTTTTCATTTTTTCTTATTACATTTATTTTTTTTGTGTGTGTGTGTGTGTGTGTACACTTGTGCCCTGGTATGTGCCAGAAGGTTAGAGGACAGCCTGAGGAAGTCAGTTCTCTCTTTCTACCGCGTGGACCTTGGCTTTGCTGCAATCCCGTATACTCACTGAACCATCTCACTGGCCCATGTGTGGAAATCTTCACCCCTAATATGGGTGCAAGATGGCAGACATGGACATTGCTCTTGGTCATAGTGAAAGCTTCAAAGGCTTTACTTTTGGGGGGACATGACCCATTACAAGCGCTGACTTGTGAAACACTGCCCTGTGGGTCACTGCTCCTCTATTTCTGGGTGAGTGCACCCTGTCTTCCTGACCATTAGTTGTCAAGTACCAAGTTAACTATGATGACTGTACTCTTCTTTAAACTCTAGCCGACTCACACGTAACTGAGATCACAGTCTTTTGGTTGGTTATTTCATGAGCATGGATCCCTCAGGAATGAGCTTAGTGCCCTTATAACACTACCTCAAGGAAAGGTTTCCAGTTTTCCTCATGTGAGATTTGTCTAAAAAGCTGCTTGACACCATTTTGCTCTGCTCTTATCGTCTCTACCCTCATTCTAGCCATCACTGAAATCATGTCTTTAACCTCAGCTTTCCAGAGGCAGAGGAAGGAGGATTTCTATGATTACCAGGCCAACCTGGTCTATATATTAAGGCCTTGTCTTAGGAGAAAAAAAACAGAAAAGAAATATTTTTGTTGTTGCTACCAAATGCTAGCATTTTCTGTCCTAGGAAGCCATGCAGCACACAGTAAAGTTTTACGAAGGCTATGGCAGCTGTCAGGAGTGAGCCACAGATGGTACATTTTACTATGCCCTGACTTCCATCTCTGGCCAACTGACCTGAGGTGTTTTTGAGTGGAGAAGATAGGGGGCAGGTAGGAGAACCCTTAGAACTTCTTTCCCACCTTGTGGTCATGGAATAAGAAGCTGGCTAATGATGGGCTAGAAACGCAGAGCCTCTGCAGACACCAGATCATCAGCACCCTGACCAGGTACTGTGACAATCCAGTGTCTGCTGTTCAGCCCTTTTTTTGCTACAATCTAGACAAAGTAAGATGACAGTGGTAGTGACCTGAGAAAGCCACCAGACAGCTTGATGTGAATAGGGTGTGGGGAGAGAACCCAGCAGGATGTTACCATATCCAGGAAGCAACAGAAAAAGGAAAGTGTTTCCAACTTGGGAACTGGGAGCTGTGGCTGAGCAGCAGGAGCAATGACAGGAGCCACAGTGAGGGAAGGGCAGGCCCTTACTAAGTTCCTCTGCCTAGGAAGGACCACATGGGAAGAACCCTGGTTTTCTCTCTACCCAAGCCTTCCAGTTTTACAAAGCTCCCTCCTTTGGCCACCACCAACTGGGGGGGGGGTGTCAGGTCTTCTGAGTCAAGAGAACGACAGAGAGAAGACAGGAGGAGAGCAACTGGGAAGCAATCAGGATGGAGGGTTCTTTGCCAAGATATAGAGAGGATGTTGCTCCAGGGGACACAATGGCTCCCTCAACAGTAAATCTAACTTGAACACCAACCAAAATACTGTGGCCTCAGTTGTATGTGGGTCAACTAGAGTTTAAAGATGAGTACAGTCATCATGGTTAACTTGGTACTTGACAACTAATGGTCAGGAAGACAGGGTGCACTCACCCAGAAGGAGCGATAGTCCAAAGGGCAGTGTTTCACAAGTCAGAGCTTGTAACAGGTCATGTGTCCCCAAAGTAACGCCTCTGAAGCTTTCACTATGACCAAGAACAATGTCCATGCCCGCCATCTTGCACCATCCTATGAGAAAGCGAGAAATTGAAAAGCTGTGGTTTGATTTCAAAACCCATCTATGTTACAGACAGTGCCCATCATTCAGAGAACTGGCTAACACCTCATGTGACATGTTCAACCCAACAGGTGACACAGGAACCCATACTGACATGCGTTTCTCTGTGAGGGTTCCTGTGAGGGTTCTCATCTTCTAGAACAGAATTTTTTTAAAACTGTTTCCAGCCATGACTCCTTTTAATTTAAGAATTTTTTTTACATAGCCCCAGAAATGTAGACATATAAAACAAGTATACAAATCAAACAGCCGCTGATCCAAAACTCATACAGAAGTGTTTTTTGAAATAATTCCCTGGTGTACATATAATTTACCATTTATCAAGGGAGAAAGAACATTTCATGATAACGAGAGAGTGATGTTTGTTTACTTTCATATAGAGAATTAAATCTTGGCTAAATATCACACTAGAGGATACAGCATCTTCAACATGGCTCAGAGTGGATCAGCATTCTGGTGTATAGCTGTCAGTCCCAAGAACGGTGATTCACATAAACGCACAGTAACAAATGGCAGAAGTATGTTTAGGGCCATTTCAAAATTTGTTCATATATTTAAATGTGTGGTTCCCAGTTAGTGGAATTGTTTGGGAAGGATTAGGTGTGGCCTTGTTGGAAGGAGGTGTGTCACTGGGTGTGGGCTTTTGAAGCTTTTGAAACTTCAGAGCCCACACCAGGCCCAGTTTGATCTCTCTGCCTGTCACTTGCTTGTCAAGATATAATCTCTCAGCTACTGCTCCAGCACCATGCATGCCTGCCTAGATGGTCATGAATTAACCCTCTGAAACTATAAGCAAGCCCCCAATTCAATGCTTTCTTTTTATAAGTACTGCCGGTCATGGTTTCTCTTTGTAGCAATAGTACAGTAACTAAGATGCAAATCAAAGTTCATTAAGTTATTTTCTTATGAAATTTAAGTCAGCAGTTCAAACAACAATTTACTTTTTAAATTACATGTTCTTTCATTCATTTTGTGTAGGTATATATGTGTACAGTGTGTATGTAGAGGTCAAAGGATAAGTTGCAGAAATCTATTCTCCCCTTCTACCACGTAGATCCCAGGGATCAAAGTCAGATTGTCTGGTTTGGTGGCAGGTGCCTTTACCCACTGAGTAACCCTTCAGCTTGCACTTTAACCTTCCAACAATCCAATCCAAAGATATCCTAACTTGTGACTTACATACTGAAGAATGGTAGTGGGAAGACACGAAAGGTTTTCATTTCCGTAATTACGCCATTCTGTTTCTAAAGATCAGAAAGCTTTGTATATACAGTAAAGACACGGCAGTTCATAGTACGTAGCCCTGTAAAACATCTGAGCATAGGAACCCCAGTGTTCCCTGACTCCATGTGACAGCACTTGGTGAGTTGAGGATCTTGTACCTCCCACTCGGCCGGTCATATGCCTGTCATCCTGAAATCTATCTTGGGAAGGATGCTTCACAATGACAATGATGACGGCTGCACCCCCCTTGACCGGTACTGCTTGTCCTGCATCACCCTGCCATCAGTTGAAACCTAAGCCTCATGCCAGGACCCCAAAGACGGATTGTGAGGGGTCTGTCACTGAACCTCTTGACTTGTCCCTCTTCTCAGTGTAGCTTCATTACATATATTTTTTTTCTCTGCTTTTCCTTATTGTTTCCTTTAACTGTGGAGGACAGAGGTCCAAGCCCTGCTGGCATGGGCTGCCCTACCAATTCTGGTTCCTCTTCTTTTACATCCCCTTCTGAGCAGTCACTCATTCTTTGGTTTAGTGGTTAGACTTCAGCACTGGTCCCTCCATCCCTCTGCATTATTACACACCCCATTTCTTCCCCCAATCTTATTCTGTCTTTATATTTAGAGAAAGCATTCAGTAGTGTTTATTTATTGTTTGAGAATTTAGTATATACATAGAATGCATTTTGATCCCTGAACTCAGATTCCTGTCCTCTTCCTCCTACACAGTTTCCTCCCATCTCTCAATGCTATCTGCTCTTTTGCCCTTTAAACCCACTGAGCCCTTCCCCATCAATGCTGGAGTTTCAACTGGCTTGTTCTTGTGCAGGCCTAGGGCAAGCAGTCCAGCTGCTGTGAGTTCATGTGGGCAATGGTGCTATCAGGTCTGGCAAACAGCTGTTTGCTGAAGATGCCCAACAGCCCTGATGTTTAGGATCTCTCCAACCCTTCTCAGATGATCTCTGAGCCTGGGGTGAGGGGAGGGCAGAGAATTGTTTGTGTCTACAGCTATCTCACGATCCCCTCTCTAAGTTCATCTATCTCCACGACCCCCTCTTTAAGGACATCTATCTTATGACCCCTCTCTAAGTACATCCATCTCATGACCCTCTTTAAATTGCACCACAATCTCCCCAAGAGTCCTGAGGCTTTCCTCATTACTGAAGTTGACAAAATACCTGTCCAGAACAACTTAAGGAGTGAAAGATTTATTTGGGTTCACAGGTAAAGGGCATCATGGGGAAAGTCATAACTGCAGGCCCTTGAGACTGCTGGCCACACAACACCGACAATCAGGAAGCATGGAAAGAAATATTCCACACAGTCCAGGCCCCCAGGCCAAGGCACTGCCCGCAGTTAAGGTGAATCTTCTCAGAGCAATGAACCTCCTCTGGATGACCTCACAGGCATGCCCAGAGCCTGGCTTCCTGGGAGATTCTAGGTCCTGTCCGGTTGACAGTCTGTATTACCCACCATCCTGTATTACTTCACTTAGTTTGCCACCCCTCCAGTTCCAACAAGGATTCCAGTCATCCCCAGCCAGAGTGTGAGACGACACTGGGTCCATTGCTAACATCTCCTGTACCTGTCGGACACATACCGATCTTATAAATAGGTGATTGTCTCAGCCATGAGCAAGCCTGGCCTGTGTTTCCTGCTATCTCTAATCAGGCATTGCTGTTGTTGCCTCTGGCCCTGCTGCTAGCTGTTGAGCCTGTATACCCAGGTTTTCCTCAGGTGAGAAGAATGAAGAGGCATTCCGGAGAAGGTGAGGGGGGACCTTCTTTGCCAAGCCTGCTTGCTTTGCCCAGTGACAATTCTTTCTGAGTTTTCTGAGTTCTCCTCCTCCTCTGTCCCCAAGCCTCAGAGCAGCAGCTCTTACATGGCAGCAATTCCTGCCCCTTAAAGACTTAAACCACCTGCCTGCTCTAGCTTAACTAAATCTAATCTGGAGATCTTTTTGTAGTCCAAACAAAGATCAGTCCCCTGAAGCTGCCTTGTGTGCATCTGGGTTGAGCACAAACAGAGGCAGGAAGACTGGGGCCCTAACACATTACCTTCCAGTCTCTAGGGACAGGAAGAAGGAAATAGGTTCCAATTCACTGCCCTACAGGCCACCCTGTGATCTCTCAGAGGTTTGACAATGTCCGGACCCCTGCCCTGGAATTCTCAAGCTCTGAGATAACTCATCTGAGGACATCTTTGTCCCTTGACTTCCAGTCTTGTTGGCATTTAAGTTTGGGCAGCCTTTCTTAGGAGCTTCACCATGCATTTTGTAGCCATGCAATGGGAAAGCAGAGGGTTTTACTCTTTAGAGCTGGGGACAAACCACCTGTAAGAGGTGGCTGTGTGCCTCGCCTGTCATGTGCAGCTTCACAAGTGGTATTTGTTGGGAGGAAGATACAGCTGGGACATTTTTTCCAGAATTCTTTTTTTTTTTTTAAAGATCCAGCTCATACAGGAAACTTACAGGAACCTGTTTAAGGAGCTTTGCACGTGCAAAGAATGGGACCCAGATGCACACTCTTCATTTCTAGGAACTGAACTCTACTTGACATTTCAGCCCTCCATTCCCCAGTCCTGCTGAGTCCAGGGAAGCTGAACTTGCTCACAGCAAGTAAACAGACTCACCTCCAGTTGGAGATTCGGTCTCCTTGGTAACCACTCAGCCATTAGAAAGGTCCCTTTCAGAATTGCGCTCTTGCTCATCACCCATTCTTCTCAAGGATGACCCAACCTCTGAGGCTGACAGCGAGGATGGAGAAGAGATTTTGACCCCCAAGGTTAATAGGCAGCTGGCCTACAGTTGTCTGTGGAGCTACTCACTGCAATCAACTCTGATAATTTGGGTATACTGGCCTAACTGTTGTTGGCACCATCTTTCCAGGACTTTCTTTATTAGTTAAGATTTCTCTTCAAAACAAAACTGACAAGAAAGTTCAGGAAATTTCTATGTAACTCCTTTGTGTACACACTTACCACATGTCCCACTGGCCCATCTGACACAGTAGTAGCACTGTTGCTGCAATGAATGAACCTGCATTGACACATCCAGACCAGAGTTTTCGCGAATGTCTCATGACCCATTGCCAACATGGTTGTCCCACGTAGGACAGCTTCACTGCTCCGAGAGTCTCCATGGGCCCCACTTATTCATTCCTCCTCCTTTCTCAAACTCCGATCTCTTCCCTGTTTCTGTAGTTCTGTGTTTTTTTGTGTTTTTCTGAATAATAGATGGTTGGAGGCGTACAGCACAGAGCCCTTTCAGCTTGCCACGTTGACCTACGAACATGGTTTAAGTCTCTTTCATATCTTTGCATGGCTCAATGGCTCCTTTCTTAGAACATAGTGATGTTCCATTGTCTGGAGGCACCATAGTGTATTCACATATAATCCTCTTGGAGGGCACCTTGATTGACTCCCAACAATTGGCATTGGGCAACGGTGAACAGTGCCGCCACTAATGTCCACATGAAAATGAATTATTTGGCCCTTTAGAGCAAACGCTAAGATGTGCTGTTGTTAGATAAAATGCTAAGACTTTGTGTAGTTCTGTAACAAAGTGTTCCACTGACTTTGCAAGCTGCTCTTCCATCTTGGATTCCCACAGTCATGAATAACATGGGTCTCTGTATCTTCACCATCATTTGGAGTCTTGGCTGATCTCATTGGCCTGTAATGTATGCCGCTGTTGTTTTAGTTTGTAATGTCTAATGACATGTGACATAGGACACCTTCCTACATGGCTATTTTCCATTTTAATATCTTTTTAGACGCAGTATCTGCCATAGGTTTTACCCATTTTTAATCAGATTGTTTATCTTTTATTGTTGACTCTTTGGCCTTCTTTGTATATTTTAGATAATTGTGTTTTATCAGATAAGGTCCTTTGCAAATATTCTCTCTGCATTTGTCTTTTCATTCTCCTGACTTTGTCTTTCACAGAACAAAGGTTTTTAATTTTAATGAAGTTCTGCTTATTAATTCTTTCTGTCATGGATTGTGCTTTTGGTGTCCTTTCTAAAAAGTCTGCCAAACCAAAGGTCATCAAGGTTATGTTATTTTTATTAGAAGTGCTGGAGATTGAACTTAGGACCTCCTGCATGCTGGACATGCCCTCTACACTGATCTATCTCGGTCCAGATTCCATCCTTGACTTAAGCATTCTGTCCTTGGGAGCTGTGGTTCAGTCCTAGATACTAAAGACCCCAGAGTGTCCCCTGCTTCTGCTGTGAGCACCTCACCCAGTCATGGCAATTCTGCTCCTTCAGTATGATCAGGGATGGAAGGCCCCAGGGAGAGGTTTAGAGATGCTACCGTGAGAAGCAAGGCTGTGCTCTTAAGTTCTCCTTGCAAGTCTTTGGAACTTGTGCCAGACTATTCTCTGGGTACTATGCCTTTCTCTTGCCAGAGTGTTGAATTTTCATTTACTTCTGGGCAGGAATTAGATACTCTAACACCATGCATTCTCTTTCTAATCTATTTTTTTTAATAGAAAATGTATCCTTTCCTCATTTACAATTCTTAGCTTGTTTATTCTTAGAAGAGCCACTTTCTTAAAAAACAAATACGGAAGCCAAGCAAAAAGACTTATCTTTTGCAGATGGAAAATTTGACTTTCGAGATTACTTAGAGTGCAACCCATCCATTCAGCCACTCTGCTGACATCAGCCATCTCACTCCAGTGGCTCAGCCTCGCCCCTCTGAGACAGTTCAGGCGGCAAGGGGTCTGGCTCCCCAGCCAGTGGGAAGAGGGAAGTGGTATTAAATATAAGACAGACGTAAGTGTATATCATGAACATACATGAAGATGATGCCGGCATGGATTTAAAGCAGAGAGAAGTTCTAAGATTCAAAGAAACTCTAAGATGAAAAGAAACAGAATATGTACAGCAGTACAGCTTTCAGTAACCTTAATAGAGGGACAGATCTAGGGTAAGGGCCTGGAAAGATGGTTCAGCAGTTGAGAACATCAACTGCTCTTGCAGAGGATCTAGTTTTGGTTCCTAGCATCTGCATGGCAGCATCTGTAATTATAGCTCCAGGGGACCTGGTGCCCTTTCCTGGCATCTGTGAGCATCAGGCATATACATGATGCACTCAAACACATCAAAGAATAAAAAATAAAAGGAAGGAAGGAAGGAAACCAACCTAGGATCACAGGTTATACTACTAACTAATCATACAACCAAAGGAAATGATACTTTCAATCTCTCTGGCCAATTAAATACAATATTCATCCAAGTAAATATTTAAATGTTTAATTGCTACTATTGACTAGAAGAAACATTTGTGCTTTTGTTCAGTTTTTGTTTATAGTGCTGGGGATTCAAAATGTGGCCTGAAGCGTATTAGGCTAGCGTTCTACCACTGAGCAATATACACAGGCCCTAAGGCGTTTGCATTCGGCTTTTGTTGTTGTTGTTTGCTTTTCCTTTATTATACACACTTTCAAAACTTTTAGTGTGTATAAAATATTCAATCAGATTTACTCCAAACCTAAAAGCATATAAAATGCACTTGAAAGTATGCTGTCTCGTGGTTCTCATCTATTGCGCTGACCATAATCTTACTCTATAAGTGTCCCAGACTGCCGAGAAAAATGAAATAAAAATTTTCTTTCAAGTGAATATCAAAGCACCCTAGATTTCAAATAAATTATAATGGCGGCTTTTCAAATACAGTATCAATCATAAACATCAAACATAATGAAGAACACAAGAAGATCATACAACTAAATTGGTCTTACAGAGGAATTATCATAGCAGGACAGATTTACATATACTCCAGATATAGAGTCATCAGACACCCCATCACATGATAATTACCATGGTAAAGGAGATGAAAGCCAAGTCTGAAGTTTTCCACAGCAAACTACCATGATTCAGAAACACAATTACTGAGATCTTTTCTAGAAATATTGAAGGAGTTTAACTCGAAGATTCCAGAATCCAAGTAGGGTAGAAGTGGACAGAAATGCGCGGTCTGGGTTCCAAGCAGAATGAAACTCTTAAAGGCCTTGCTTCCACAATGAAAACTACACTAATAGCCTATTTTGCAGCTGCAATAATGATTACAGAGTTGGTGGAAAGAAAGTTGCAGGGGGCTAAAGAACAAGACAACTGCCAATTCCATGTCTTCCCAGTAAACACATCCCTTGAGAATGAAAGGAAAATAAAATTCGAAAAAATTATTAGATTGTATTCTACTAACTAATATTCATTATAAGAAAGTCTGAGGGGGTATAATTACGAGTGTAATAAGGTTCTCCTAGATGAGAGAAACTTGGAAATGTGAAAAATAACAAAATCAATGAAATTAGCAGTGAAGACCAAATCTAATTTATTATATAAAGCGAGAATAACACTGTTTGGGAAGAGTTAAATTATACAAAGGACAAAACTAGAC
The DNA here is from genome assembly GCA_004026605.1 of Ondatra zibethicus. Lineage (NCBI taxonomy): Eukaryota > Metazoa > Chordata > Mammalia > Rodentia > Cricetidae > Ondatra > Ondatra zibethicus. Next base: position 274,561 of record PVIU01000081.1, read on the forward strand.
ACCAATGTGTAGATAAGTATGGGGAAACTAGAACTCAAATATCTAGAGGAATTTGCCTTATTTAGAAGAAGAGCATAAAAGTAACAGTTAACATTGATAGGTTAAAATTTGCAATTTTTAGAGTAACCCATCAGGACGGAAAAAGAAAGTCTATTATCCAAATCATTAGATGAAACTATGAATGGAGCAGTATATATTCAAGCCAAAAGAAATGGAAGGAAACCTGAAGTGAGAGAGAAATAATAAGATGATAAGATGACATTAACGTCCAGTCATATCACACGAAAGGAGAGAAAAACATCCCAGCACATGCTATTTTAGTGAGATAGCTTTTCATGAGTGTGTGTGCATACTCACCTGTGGGGGCGCTGTGTGTGCTTGCACGTAAAGACCAGAGGTCACCACTAGGCATCATCTTCAGAAACACCATCAATCCCCCGAAGAGAGGGCCTCTCACTGCTCTGGAGTTCACCTCCTTGGCTAGATCAGCTAACTGAGCACCCCCTCTTCCTACCTCCTCAGCGCTGGGATTACCACCAAACCAGGGACTTTTATGGGTAGCGGAGACCCAGCTCAGGTCACCATGCTTGTGGGACAAGCGTTTTAGTGACTGAAATGTCCCCCAGGACCCATCCTGGGACTTCTTAAACAGAAATAAGACAAATATTTCAAATACAGTGAATTCAAACGGCAGAATGTTTCGTGATTGCCAGTAGAGAAAGGCTGTAGGGACCAGTGTCTCGCTTCGCTCGCTTGCTCACTCAAGTCTCATGCAAAAGGATGGAGACCGGGAACGCTGTATGCTGAAAAATAAATGGTTCGTGGGCTAGGGATTTGCAGCATGGAGTAAGGCCAGACAAAGCTCTCCATCTGGAGGTCTAGAATTACCCTTAGGAAAGGAAGTGTCTAGCCACCAGGTGTATAAACAGAGGATTCCGTTCTCACCAATATCCAACCGAAACAGACTTACAGCTGGATAATGGTCCATGAACAATGATCAAGACACCATCGGTATTCCTGTTGTTGGTATCTTTCGAAACCAAATTAATTAGCATGCCTGTTTACAGGGTGTAGCCACGACACAGCACAGTGAGTAACTCGTTTCAAGAACTATGGTACTTTACCCATTAACTCTTGACTAGCTGGGGGTTTCACAACGCAGCCTGCAAGATGACCAGTGCAGAGGGCGTTGGCCTGAGGAGAGATGTTCCTGTAGTGAGCTGCTTATAGATGTTCATCCACAAGTTGGTGCCTGTGATTTATCTATGCATCTACAAGCTCCAGAATATTCTAGTAGTTCTTTGAGACTTTACTGGACTCATGCTATGGTTCTCCAAGTTGAAGCTATTTCTGGTATCTTTAATGATTATTCCAAAATTCACATAGCATGAGAAGAAAGTAACTTGTTGGGAGACAATAGTGTAAACTTAAAAATGATTTTACTTGGGGCTGGAGAGATGGTGCAGCCGTTAAGAGAGTTGGCTATTTTGGGAGAGTACTGAGCTTAGTTTCCAGAGCCTGTGTGGTGAGTCACACAGTTTATCAGTTTCTGAGGATCTGACTTCCTGTTTTGCTCTGGTGTGTGCTTGCACACACATGGTTCACATGCACACATGTAGGCACACACAGAGACACATAAGATAAGTAAATCTCTTCTAGAATGACCTGACTTTAAATAGGGGCCTCAAATCCGCTTTGAACCTTGCAGACAATGCGGCCAGACCATCAGATCATTGAAACATATTGAGACCCTTGATCGTCACGGTGAATTCATAGATGATGAGATGATGGTGATTATATGGACTACAAATAGATCAAATTAAAACAAAACATATCAATACCCTTTAGAACATATTAATATTATTTTGAGTAGCTGAATTAATGTCTGTTGATCACTATTTTTTTGTATGAAGGTTTTCATATCAAGGGTTTCATGAGCACGATGCATTTAAATAGTGACTATCTACCAAACAGCATCAAACACATGCCCATATTAGGACTCACTGGAATATACTCATTAAGAGAACTGTAAAAAAAATGGAAATGAATGTGGCCTTATTTTATAGAAAATTAAGTAATCAGCTGATTACAAATCAATGAATTCATTAAAATGTTTCTCAATCAAATCAGCTGAAAGAGTAATCAGTGAAAGTATAAATTTAAGAAGGCAACCTACTCCGTGGTCACAGATTTATATATCAAATATGACAAATAACCACCAGTCCAGCGTGAGTAGTTTTCCGTTCCGGTAACAAGATGCCTGAGACAACCTGTAGAGTTAAAAACACTTCTGTGACCTCATTGTTCCTGAGTTTTCAGGCCGTGACCAGTTGGCCCTGTTGCTTCGGGCCTACAGTGAGGCAGCAACACATGGTGGGAGCTGGCAGCAGAACCAACCCACCCAGCTCACAGCCAGGAAACAGAAAAGAGTGAAGAGAAGGGCCAGGGTCTCCCATTGCTCTTCAAGGGAATCCCTCTGATGACCCAAAGATCCCCTCACAGGACCGTGTTTACAAGTTCCACTCCCTCCTGCAAGCCCTGGGGCCCAAACCTTACCACACGGGCCTTCGAAGAGCGCACAGCACCCAGCTGGAGGGAGACATTCAACAAATCGACTCCAATTTTGTTTTCCACCAATAGCAAACATCTGTTTGAAAATCGAGTCACCAGAACTACAACACATCCCGGCTGTGTCAGTTTAACCAGGTTGAAAGAAAACTTGTAGACGCTCACAGAAAACACCTTCGTTATTGAATAGAAGGTTCAACCTGCGGACCCTCTCAGCACACAGACGTGTGCACAGGACACACAGGGCGTTGGCTAATGGTACTCTTGCTGCCCTTGATTTTGCTCTTTCACCATGGTTACGCATCTTCAACTTCTGATAGATGGAACGCTTTGCCAACTAAGATGGTCTCTGTAAGAGATCCCCTGTGACAGGATGATCTCCCAGGAGACTTTGCTCAAGCCCTGAAATATGGTACAGCGCCATCTTTGGGAGTCCAGAATAAAGCTGCAAAAACCTCTAAGGCAATCCCATCATAGCACAACACAAAGGCACTATTAAAAAGCTATTGCACTTGCCAGGAGGTGGTAGCGCACACTTTTCATCCCAGCGCTCAAGAGGCAGGGGCAGGCAGACCTCTGAGTTCGAGGCCAGCCTCGTCTACAGAGCTAGTCTCAGGACAGCCAGGGCTACCCAGAGAAATCCTGTCTCAAAAACAAAAAACGGATAAATAAATTAAAATGCTATTACATTACTGATATGCCTCGCCCAGCAACCATCTTCCATCCACTGCCTGAAATGAAATAAAATGTGAATTAAAGTCAACCCAGTAGGAAGAAGTTCCTACTCCCACCTTCTTCCTGCTGTTTCTTCTTCCCTTGGGCTTGCTCTGCCTGCCCTTTAGCTGTGTTGAATTACTTACTCTCTCTCCTCTACACTTTAGGTCTTTCTCTGAAACCTGATGTACCCACCACTGCAAACACGATCTCTATGGTATTGTCACACTCCTCTCAATTCTGGATGTTGTGTTTGAAGTTCCACTTGCCTGATGAACCTCCCCCACAGCGACAGGCTGTATCCAAACTCAAAACACCAAGAGCCACCAGGCCAGTACCCATTGTGGGGACCGTTACTATGTGTCCCCATTCTGTACTTTCATTCTGGAACAAAATAAAGCTGTTTAGGCCCTGCCCTCAGGATTCCCACACTAAAGGGAAGGAAGGTAAAAACTTCAAGGAACAGGTGGGAGGGGCCTACGAGGTCCGCAAAGAAGTGGATGGAAGCCCCTCACGCTCTGCTCAGGGCATCTGGTTCCTGCCATCTCCCTGGACAGAGATATCTTTGTTTACTTTTCCTGTCCCCTGTACAAGGCAAAACAAGACTTATTTTTTTCTTAAAAATTTATTTTATTGGAGAATTTCATACATGCTTATTTTGATGAAATCTTCCACCCCTCCAATCGCCCCCAGCCCCAACTACTTCCTAGCTTCGTGTACTCCTTTATTGGAGTCCACCTATATATGTGTGGATATAGTGTTGTAATTTATTTACAAATGCCATGAAGAGAAGTCATGCCATGCAATAGGGCTCACATAGGTTTATTGGAAGAGAGGAAGAAGGGGCAGAGAAGTGGACAGAGAGGGGTGCAGAGACTGGTCCCTGGGCACAAGAGTGGTGGAAAAGAGGGGGGGAGAGGGAGAGAGAGAGGGAAAGAGAGAGAGGGAGAGAGAGAGAAGGGGAGAGAGAGAGAAATAGAGAGAGAGAGACCTTTTACAAGGGAAATTAGCGAATGTGCACTGGAGGTGCTCCTAGTGCCCCCGACTGAGGATGTCTCCTGACAGGACCCCAAGGGCAGGCCAGTACAGATGCCTAAATACCAACATATAGGACATACCAACATATAGGACATACCAACATATAGGACAAGGTCCTGGGGCATGAGCAGCCTTTCGGCCAGCCTTATCCCTGAAGAAAACTGACTCTCCCTCTCCCAGCATCCATAAACGCCTCAGAACCAGGATCTTCATGAGCCCCTTCCCACGGGTGTGGGATGTTGGCTGGCTTTGTGGGACAATTTTCCACTTTTAACTGCAATCTCCTCTTTCCAGATGACCCCAGCTAAAGCAAGACTTATTCATTGCACCATCATGATCGTTTTTCGGTTTGTTTTTTTTTTTTTCCACTGTCCTTATTTGCATCCTCATTAAGGATCCATATCAACCTCTAATATGGACTTTTCTGGCCTAGGCTTTGCTTCATTCGTCGCCTTCAAACAACAAGGGCGTCTTAGCTGCTTTCCTGTCGCTGTGGAAAGCACTATGACCCAAAGCAGCTTCTGGAAGGAGGAATTAATATTGGCTTCAGGTTTCAGAGGGACGAAGGTGCAGGAAGTTGAGAGCTCCCAGACGTTTCACAAAGCGGAATGAACTAGAAGAAGGATGACTCTCTATGTTCTCAAAGCCCGCTCCCAGTGACGTAACTTCCTTCAGGAAGGCCCACCTCTAAACCTCTGCAAACGTCACCTACGGGGATCCACCTGTGCGGGACCAAGTCTTCAAATGCCCGCACCTGTGGGAAACATTCCTCGTTTACGCCACCACAGAGGGCGCAAAGGAGATAGAGAACCTGGCTTTCAGCCTAGGGCCAAGGTACGTGCATCCCACATGGGCTTTTCACCACGTGAACTTGGGGATCAGGCTCACCGGGCACAGAGCTTTCTTGAGTTACACCAGAGAAGTATAACCACATCCTCGAGCATGGGATCAGACGCCGCGGAGTCAGAACACACTGTCTGCTGTAGATTTCTGCTCCCTTCAAGCAGAGTCCAGAGCACATATGGACCAGCGTGTACTTTCGGGATGGGCTGGTGCTCTTTACAGGTTTTAGGAGCTGAAATCCGTGGAAGGAACCCAGCACAGTGCTGGGTAACACTCTGTACATTGTGATCTGCAAAGAGGAGCCAGTGTGCCGTGCCCATCAACACACCAGAGCCCAGGAGGCGGGCACTGCCTTCCATGAAGAGTGAGGAAACTCCAGCTTGGAGAGGACAGGGACGGGGCAGCCTGGGTGACCGAGCATGGTATAGCAGACTGGGGCTCGTGTCTCTGGGACTGCGAGCCTTCTGATCTCTCAGTACAACTCGGAACTCGAGCCATGCTTGCTTGTTTCTGCCACAGGCGGTTTGGTGACTGTATTGTTCTGAATTTAGTTTGCTTTCTGTGTGTTTCTAGGAAAACAAAACACATTATTTTAGGTCTCATGTATAAAAATTTTTATAAAATCCCGGAGTCATCACCTGAGGGACATCCAGGTGTTCTAACAGACTCAGTAAGGATTTAGCTTTGGGGGTTCATGAGGCTGAATTGGCCCATTTTTGTGGTCTAGCCACGTGGGTTGAAAAAGGTTCGCTTGTTACTGTTTGAAGGGCCTCTAGTGAGTGTCAGACCGGGAATCTGCATGTAAACAGCACAAAAGCAGTGTTTGTATTCACCTCAATTTTCTCATCTGTGAAATGGGGTGAGACTAAACATTCTAGAGATGTCCATAGCTTTGAAATCCTAGTATCCGTCTGCTTCTGTGCCCAAGTCAACCTGAGACCATACCAGATTGCTGAGTGTTTCCAATGGCTGCATCTGAATGCATGTCTATGCTTTGGGCTGGAAACACCTTCTTACAATGTGGTGAGACTCAGCGAGTCAGGAGCGGCAGTCTCTCTGGTGACTGCTTGTCACCCCTGGGCACAGTATGGAATCTGTTCATCCATGGCTACCCTTGAAATGAATGTTCTTTTCTTAGTCTCCCTTCTCTCCTGAGAATTGTTGAGTCTTTAATTATACCCTGACACAAACACCGCCTTTGTCAGAGATGAACAATGCCATTGGATTGCTCAGACCCTGGTGATGGCAAAGAGGAGACACACATCAGGCTGACTTCTTGCTTCGCAAGGGCCTCTCTTCTGCACCAACAATGGTGAATTCATTCACCCTTTGCCAGGAAGCCTGTGAGCCCTGGCTGCGTGACCCACAGGGAGACAGGACATGGAGCACAGGGCCCTCTGAACTTTGATCTCTCCAGCGAAGGTTGCTAAAAGCCTTCTTGCCTGATTGGGTTTCTTAATTCCTGTGATAAGACTTCCACAAATGGGCCTATGAACTTAGACTGCCCTCTGGTGAGGTGCCCTATGGAAGACAGCACACCGCCAGCTACTGAGAACCAGGTAATGAAAGTGGGGGTTTGGTTCTTCGTTCCAAAATGAAATTCGTCTTTCAGGCCACATTCCCTGAAGAATGAAAGCGGCACCTTTCGGTAAGGACCATCTCCCTCGGGGACTGTCCTCCAACCACAGGGCGAGGGCACCTGGCGCTCGCCTAGACTAAGCATAGGTGTCTTCTGTGTCCTCACCTTCATCACACAGCTGATCTGTATGGAGAGCAGAGCACACACTGGATCCGGTGCTATAGCCATCACAGGCCTTCTTTCACGTGGGCCTTATGATTCGCAATCTGTAACTTGAACTTCATGAGTGAGTGCACCCAAGCGTAAAGAGACTGAGCTCTAGGCATTTCTTCACACACAGGCAAGATGTTGCAGAACTAACAAACAACGGGGCCTAGATTTGAAATTAAAACTCCACGAGGAGTGGGCTTGCAAGACAAACTCAGAACCTGGGATTTCTGCTCCCTCCCGTCCTGGGAACCTGCGTTTTGAAGGCTTCGATTTTTGTTTTGTTTTTGGTTTTGTTTAAAAGAACAAGATGTTTCATCTCACTAAGTTTATAACTTTGAGTAGGTCAGTTGGTATTTCTAAGCTCCACCATTCCTTCTATCCAAAGGAAAGATAGCAACCTACAAGGTACTTATGAGTAGTGTTCAATATGATTATTTTTATTTAAATCTTCTTTAGAATTGCAGAATCCCACCTCATTGAGGAGAACAGCCACAGCTGGCTTCCTGGAATGGAGAAGGACTTCGTAGCAAAGTCAGGGTATGGTTTAGGGAGGAGGAAAGGGTTGACCATGCCACGCTCTGGTGCCATGTGAACTAAGGTAGCAGGAAAAGCACACACCAGATTCTACAGAGAAGCGGCACCCTGAGCAGAAGAGGCTTCTCCTCCTCCTCTCCCTCCTCCCAGGCCCCCCTCCTCCTCCTTCACTGTCACCCCTTCCTTCTTTGGCGCCTTCATAGAGAGAAGAAGTAGCCTAATGAGGAGGAATTGGGACGCGAGGCCGTGGGTAACTTGTGCGAAGGTGAAACCGCTAAGATCTAGGATGGCAAAGGATAGGAAATGTTCTGTCCAGAAATGGAAAATTTATCTTTTAAGGACGGAAACACAATTGTGTTTAGGAGCCGAAGCGAAGACAGGAAGATGTAAGTTTCCCCGCAAGGGCTGGGTGTATAAATCAGACACACCTCTCAGAGGGGAAGCAGACATTGCCTCAAATACCTCATAAAGGGAGAGACCACCCACATCCTGCCCCAGGGTCCTCCTCACAGCTGAGCTGAGCTGTCCTTTATGTGTATCTGTGGTGACGCCGTGATTTTAAACAGATCAGACTCCTAGAGTGGGAGAAAAGACAGGGCTGCCCTCAGGAAGACAGCCGTCTCTCGGTCTAAACATGGAGCCGCCTTCCAGCCGGCTTGCAAGTGATGGGGAAGGGGGCAAGGTGTTGTGGAGATGTGGAGACTGTGGGAGAGGTGGGTTCAGACCCAACTTCATTCATTCACTGGCCCTGTGACTTAGGGCTGATTTCAAGTTGTCTGAGCCTCCATCACACATTGCAGAAAGACTGTGATAACCCCCGTTAAGCTGCATGTGGTGGCACTGGTGAGGTAGAAGCAAGAGAATCAGAAGTTCAAGTCTAGCCTGAAGTATATCTCAAGTTCACACTCTATCTGAAAAAAAAAAAAGAGAAAGTAAAGGAAATAGAAAACTAACCCCCTACTTCCTTGGTGGCTTTGAAAACCAGATAATGCATTCACATATATGGGCACTAAATAAATGTTCTGTGTTTAAGAAGTTAAGTGCTTAATCCTTAACATGAAGGGTTGTGATATACTCGTAACCGATGCTCACACAGTACACCTGAGTAACACCCAAGGCCCGTGTTACTCACCATGTTGTTCCTACATTTGCTTTAATGCTTTTCTAAACTGAGAACCCTGGGTGTTGGAGGTAAGTCTTTTCCAACTGAGCCACATCCTAGCCCCTGTCCCTATATTTTGATCAGTAAGCACAGGGAGGATTAATTAGTCTAGATTGATTAAATGGAGATAAGAAGCCCTGTGGAGAGCAAGAAGGGGCTCCTGCCTCTCAGGAGACTAATTTACTCCTGCCCCTTCTCTGTGATGAGGTTCCCAGTGAGTAACATGATCCAGGAGACAGGAAGTTGAGAAAGAATGATCAGGTTTGTGTCTGGAGAGACAGACTAGTCACACAGTGAGGCTGGGACTCCCCTCACAGGGCTTCTGGTCCGATTGCCTCTCACGGGACAACACTGTGCTGTCCGTGAGTGTGAGCAGAGGCAGAGAACTAGGGTTCTGCAGGTAGCTAACCCCAAAGGAGGGAGACCCGAGGAGGTGGTGCAGCACACACACCTCACCAGGCATTACTTACCACAGACTGCATGTTACACGGACCACATACGCTACGTATACTGCATATCCCTCACACCACACACAAGGGTAACACACATCCACTACACACAGACACATACTCCACATACTTCACACACAGACACATAGCATACATAATCTCCCCCCACACACACATCATCTAGCTCATGTGGGCACACACACACTCAGGTACATACAAACACATAACACCCTCACATATGCAACACACACAGCACTGGCACTCTCCCCCATATCACACACACACCATGTACACCATATATGTACTACATACCACTCCCTCACAGACACCCTGCCCCATACACATGCCGATTCCTCCACCTTGCCACTCAGTGTGAATTCTTCAGGTGGTGGCCAGGACAGAAGTAGACAGGGGCAAGTTTTGTTTGAACAGCTTCATCCTGGTCCAGAGTTCCATCTTAGATGCACGTGAGAATAAATACTCTCTTTTGTCCCTCCCCACCGTAGCCTGAAGAATGAGACTGAAGGCTTCCACTCTAGACTCATGAACAGGGGTGATCCAGATGATGATGATGATGATGATGACGACGACGACGACTTGGGATAAAGTGTGACATGGATGAAATACTTACCAGCATGCTGGAAGCTCTTGCTGATTTTGCAGTTGAGGCAATTCAGGAAAAGCAGAGAGAAGATGCATTCTGAGCCACGTCTGGCCAGGCCTGAGTCCCCAGGAACAGAGGCAAGCAAACCATGCAAAGTTACAGCATTGCCATCTTGATATGTCCTGCTATTGACGACTTTCCTGTGGTGACAGTCACATCCAGGAGTCTTAAACCAACAAGCTCACAGGGGCAAGAGCTGCTGAGTTCTGGTCACCAGAGGCCTGAGCAAAGATGCCCTGAAGACAAGGTCCCTGGAGTGAACGGAGTCAGCTGTTGACATAACAGGCACGAACCAAGGCAGCCTGAGAAAGCCACAGGTTCATACCTTTACCCTGCCTTTGGCGCCTGCTCTCCTGATCACAACTCCACACTTCCCCTTGGATCAAAGATCCCTTGCAAGAGTTCCCTGAGCTTCGAAGTATGAAGTAGACACCGTGCAGATCGGTTTTGCATCTGAGGTCTCAGACTGATTAACTTGAAGCCAGAGAACTGAGACCATCAACAGCTCCTAGAGATTAAATTCTGCCAACAGCTTTTCATTGTCGTCCCTCCTGTCTGCTCTTTCTTTCTGGGACACCTGCAGTTTAGACAGCAAACTCCGGGATCTTTTCCCCCAAAAATTTGGAGCTGTTTTTCATTTCACCTTTACCTCTTTGTACTGCACTTGGAAAACTTCATTTATCTAACATTTACCTTGTTGCTTGGACTCTGGCTGTTTCAAGCTTAGAAGCTTCTAATCGACTTTCAGAGGTGTGACGCACATCTGTGAACACACGCCCTGCAGAGCCTCCAGAGGGCAGTTGTTCCCACTGTCAGCAGCCTGTGGGGGTCACTTCCAGGCTAACCCAGGTGTGCTGAGCACTTTGAAGTTCTTCGTCTGTGCCTATCTGACCACGAGGGGAACCTTGTTTTTCATAGATAGCTTCAAGAATGCAGGGGGAAAGGATGCTGTTCACGCACCTGCCATCAGCTGTTCCTTCTGGAGATCTTTCTGTTCTCTTATCTCAGAGCGCCTGCCACTAGCGTCCACTCTCTGATGTCAAAGCACGTCATGTGGGAGGGATTATGGGGGCTGCATTCTTGCTGGAGGATGGACCCCAAGATGGAAAGCCTCGAGCCACCCCCAGTTTATCACCTCTCTCTACCTCGTGCTTGAGTTTATAGAGGTGAGCTCTCGGATTCCTGCTCCTGCCCCTCTGCCTGCATCGTGCAGCCACGCTTCTCCGGCATGATGTACTCCCATGCCTCTGGAAGCATTAAAGTCTTCCTTCTATAAGTTACTTTGGTTATGATCTTTCATCACAGCGACAGGAACGTCACCGGCACAGCTTCCCAACTGTCTTCTGGTAGTGCCGGGAGGACACAGCCTCCTGCTGGTTGTACCCAGCCCAAGTGATGCAGATGTAGAGTCCTGGAGCGCCCGTCCTCAAGAGCAGCTGTGCTAATCCATCCTGCATCTCCCCTCTGGCTTCTCTTTGATGGACACTGCCTGCTCTGAGTAGGGTAACTGGCCCTTGATTCTTTCTAAGTCCATGCTCTTTACACTATCCTTCTAAGCAAGGCGTTGGTCTCTGGACTTGTTAGGCTCAAACAGGCTATGGCATCACATAGCTGTAGTCACAGCACTTAGGAGGCAGAGGCGGGAGTGATGCAGGAGCTCGCTCCCTACAGATAGTAACTAGTAACATGGAAGCATCCATGCTGAAAGCTACAAATTGCTCACAAGTGGCTCAGTGAGAAGCTGGAGTTTGGTGGAGGGATAAGGATCAGCACAGCAGAGTCTAGAGCACTGAGGAAGATGGAGGAGAGGGCTGGCGGCTGAGTTAGAGTTAAGCTAAACAGGGAAGAGGAGGAAAAGGCTCTGGGCCAGTGATGGCATGCCGACATCCCTGCCTCCCAAACCCCCAAGGAGCATATGTGAGCCACTATTGTCCTCTCATGAGTCCTTGATCCCAATGTAGCCAATTGTAACAGAAAGATAACTTCTCAGGCAACATGATAGGAAGTGACCAACAAAATTGGCAACTAAATATTGGAGGCTGGGATAAAATTAGCTCTCTGCCAGGTAAAGCTGCAAGTTGATCTTGTAAGCCCGAGAACAGAGAGACCTTAGGAGGATTAGTAGCTTTGAGACACCTGCAACATCACAGTAGTCATGGTAGCCGAGTGAGTACTAGCTGATAGACAATCTAGGTCCCTGATTAGCAAAAATTGGAGTCAGAGACAAACAGAAGAGGGAGTGTAGCCACCTCCAACACAGGAACAACACATGATCCTTATCTGGTCGAGCCAGAGGAACAGACAAGAGCGTGCGGTTCCTCCATTGTTCCCCCTATGGTAGCCGGAAGAATGAGCTAATCTTTGGACAGCCTCTGTCATTTCTGCCATGGCCCTATAAAAATTCCACATAAGGAAGTTCAGCAGATTTTTTTTTCTGTCTCAGAAATCCATCCCTCTCTTGGGAATTTCTCTCATGTTTCTGTAATTTCTCGTTTTTCTTCCCTTTCTCACTTTTCTATAGTAATTCTTTATATTGCTTACTTCTGCTTTGCCTACTCCCATGTCCATGTCCTTAATGTTCATTAGCAGAAGAGAGTGGACTCAATGTTTAATGATCATAGGTACCTGGAATTTTGGGTCCTTGAATCAAGCACAACTAGTCTGTCAAATGTCCTATCGCTTTCTAAACACCTGTCTCAGGAGAATTGGAATTCAAGGCCCACCTTCTCTACAGGAAACCCTGCCTCAAAGAGAAAAGAAAGAACAGGAAGGGGAGGAAGAGGAGGAGAACGAGGACAAGGAGGAAAAGAGGGAGTAGAAGCTGGCAGAGGAAACGTGAAGAAGACAAAGGAGGAAGAAGGAAGGAGGAGGGAAGTAGAAAAAGACAAGATCTCCTGAGTAAACTGGGAGCATGGGGATCATGGAAGAGAGTAGAAGGGGAGGAGAGAGGAAGGGAGGGGAGTGGAGAAAAAATATAAAGCTCAGTAAAAACAACTAAAAGAGAATATCTTCTCCACTGGGCTGAGTTTAAGAAAGAGTGTATGGGCACGTCTTACATCCAGTCTCGTGTCCTCTGGCATTTCTCCAAACAGAGGCAGAGCTTCACTCTCTTCTTGTGCGGAGGCACATCGCTCTTTGTGCACGACTCCCTTCAGATCTGTGACTAAGTAAGGCATCCTATGACCCAGGCGTCGAGGGACGTTCAAGACTGCAGTCCTCAGGTTCTGTGTGGTGTAACACTTGACATTCTTCTTCATTTCTTCCCCTCCCTCCCTCCCTCCCTCCTTTCCTTTTGAGAGAGGCTCTCATGGATCTGACACTATCCCTGACCTTCTGATCTTACTAACTCTGGAATTATAGGCTTATGTCAGCAGGCTCAGTTGAGATATTTTGTCTTGTGTGACAAGACTTTTCCCGGGAGAGACACTCATATACGTCCACTCAACCCGGAGCCCACAACAGAGCAAATGATGGGTACCAACCACCAAGGCCCAAGGTGGTAAACTAACATATTTTATTGGGGTTCCTCAAAGGAGCAGAAATGACTCGGAGACAGATGTATCACCAAAGCCCAGTCCAGCATGGGAGACAGCCTACAAAGTTGGGAACCTGGAGCACACTGTACAGCTGCAGGAGAGTGTCCTTTCCAAGTGACTGACTCTGGTCTAAACCTCTTCCAGGCAGCTGAGTGGATTCTGCTCCTTGGAGTCTTTGTAGCTTGGCTTGCCTGTCTGTGACTCTCAGAAATCTTTACTCCTCCCCCTGGAAGGAAGACGCCTAGTGAACGTGGTCAGTTTCAGGGACTTCCTGAAACTAGTTTGAGTTATTCACTGCATTTAGGAACTTCTCAGCAGAGTGAAATGTTTCAATCCGGGAAGAAACTGCTATACAACATGTCCTATGAAATATTTTTACTTATAGCTGAATGATATAAATTGGAGTAATTTAGTTGCCTGCTGCTTTGTCTTGTTCTTATAACATCTTCTAGTACAGCATAAGATGTACGTACAGCAGAGTTCTCCCCATAGCATATGTTAAAATAGCAAAAAGTTTTCCCGCAAATTAAAACCTTTAAGAAATACATGCACATGGTACAATAGCCCAAAATATGTCAGGGCATAGCATAGTCTTTTTTTTTTCCTTCCATGCTTAATGATTTTACAGGTAAGACATTGCTCAAAATAGTTTTAATGTGTATTTTCATTAACAATGAGATTAAGCACATTGAATGAAGTATTCTACCTAATCATACTCAGATTTGATAGGCAATCTATTTATATCTGTTGAGCTAGTTAGCTTTACACTACTGTGACAAAATACCAGAGATAAACAACTTTAAAAGGAAGAAAAAACATTTTAACTCACGGTTTTCGGGATTCAGCCCACAAGGTTGATTGGCACCATGGTGTTGTGCCTATGCAGAGGCAAAGCATGGTGGATGTGAGTGCATGGTGGAGCAAGGATGCTGCCTTAGTGGCCAAGAAGACACCAGCAGAGAGGTTAAGAAGCAAATCCAATGCCACTTGCAGGGGCAGGGCCCTCCCCAGTGACCTGACTTCCTTAGACTAGGTCCTTAAAGGGTCTAAGAACCCCCAAGAGCTGGGACCAAGCCTTCAAGACATAGGCCTGTGGGGACATTTAAGAGACACTCTCTATTTTGAAAGTGAGATTTTTGCTTGTATGTTGTGAATTTTTCTAAGCTGCTTCTGTGTGAGAGGAATGTTTAATTTTCTCTATCTTTTGATTTTGCTTCCAGTGACTCTTGCAAGGCAGAAGGTTTGTATTCGTGCACCAAAAATTGTCAGTGATCAATGGTGTCTACCTGTTATTTCTTGCCCTAAATATCCAAACTTGTCCACACTTCTTCCTTACTGAACCTTTTTTTTCCCCTAATGATTTTAGATTCCTCCATCTGGAATATTAAATTTGTCTTATGTTTTGTTTCTTTTCTACTTCCCAGATCCATTTTTTCCATATGCCAATATCACATTGTTTATTTAATGGGTAGAAGGTGTGTTTTCACATTTGAAAAGTCTAAGTACCACATACTATGAGAAGACTCTGGTTCCAAAACAATAAACATGCTAGCATCTGGTGCCAGTGACTGGGATGGTGTTGTCCTCTATCAGTGTCAGAGCACACAGCAACGGCAGGAGAGTGTCTGAGTGCTTTGACTTAGTCACATCACTGTTGCTAGGGAATCCAGAAGTACAGCTCAGACTGAGGAGTGCCAGTACGTGTGGACACATCTCAGCCCTACTAATCATGGCAGAGAAAATTAGTGAGGGCCCGACGGTCAATAATTAATTTGTAGACGTGATATAAATGGGAAAACCCCACATATTAAAATAATAATTGTGAAACTATGCAGCATCCTATAAAATATCACCAGTGTGATAAGCTCTTGTAGGAAAACCGAAACACCGTAGTAGTGTGTACAGGAGTCACATCTGCATCTGGGTGTTTGGCAGTGATTAATCTGAGCTCCTTTGCAAAAGATTGAATTAGGAGGTTTTTCCCATAGTTTTAAATAATGGATGTTAAATATTTTTATGACCCTAAATAGCTTTTATTTGGAGATTTTCCAAGAGTTATTAGTTTATAATATATTTAACCATTATATTTTATTATGTTATTTTTCTTTAGCCATCAGTCAGCTTAAAGCACTTCAAAGGAACACTTTAATAATGCACTAATTATTTTGCTAAGAAGTACCTAATGCACTTGCTTGCCATGGCAGAATAATATTAAAATCTGAGTGATAAAAAAAGCCACCTTTTCAGAACCATCTTATTGTCAAGCCCAGTTATAAAGAAACGGCACCCCTGTTCCAGAAATACAAAATGGGTGGGGGTGCAAGGAAGAGGGGAACATCACATGGTCTCTGGGTGCAGGTTTCTCCTTTTATTCATAGCGGGTAAAAATCTTATTTTCCTTGACAGAATTGTTCCAAGACTCAAATAAAAGAAAACATGAGCTTAAACGTAAGTTATTTCTCATAATTATAAATGCGCACATTAACACGCCCCTACCTCTAAATATAAATGCACGTATTAACATGCCCCTACCTCTAAATATAAATGCATGTATTAACATGCCCCTACCTCTAAATATAAATGCACGCATTAACACGCCCCTACCTCTAAATGCGATGTGAGGCGCCACTCACTTTTAGAGAATAAAAAACATCAGCGGTGCCCCTCCTCCGTGTGGAGGTTGCTAATACCTTGTAGAGAACAGGGTTAAAGAGAGGCCAATTACATGGGGTTCCCTACTTCCCAGGGCGCTGGGGTTCTTCCCCCTAACCTTTTCCCTGGAGATCATTGCTTCACAAATCTTGACCTCAGTTAAGACCGAATGAGAAAATGCACAGGCTGACCCTCACTTTGAAACATCGGAGAGGACACAGAGCTGAGAGCGTCTATCAATAATTCATTCCAGGTTACCGGGCAGAAGAGGATTCCTGCTGGTTTTCAAGCCATTAATTGGTCGTTAGGCTCCATTAAGTCATGCTGGATGTGGAAGCACGTCCAAAGTTGAAAAAGACATGGATTTTAAAGCATTGCTTTTCTTTGCACAACTGCTGGGACTTCTTTGACAATGAGAAAAAAAGGCCGAGGTCAAAGGTGGCTGAAAAATTGAGATGTGACATTATGTGTCTGTGGGTTTTGTATCTAAAAACTTAAAAACAGGCTGGCCCGTTCATTGTTCTCAAACCATTGCCCTTTCTCCCATTCAGAGACTCAAGTCAGTTTTCTAAAAATATTATTGATTCTCTTCGAATTTCCTGTTCATCAAACACTAAGATCCCTTAAGTTCAGACACCTTACAAAGCCATCTGACAGTTAAGGCTGATGTGATAGCAGAGTCTGGGGCACCTCCATGGACAGGGATGCAAACTGGTACAAGATGGAAGGCCAGGATTGATTGCAAACATTGGGCACCATCATTTGGCAGAGCAATAATGAAGTGAATTGGCCATCTTGTACATTTGTTTGAGACCAATTTGGGGTTTTTAGAAATCAATGGTTTTGTGTCTCATTCAATAAGTGTCCCTCAGCAAGTGGCTTCTCCCTCTGGGTTACAGGAGTCTTGCATCAAAATGGAAGGGTTCTAGGAGGGCTCTCTCGAGTCCAGTTTAAATATCTTCTTTATCTCATTATGTATCTTCCAGAAGAACCATACTGAGTCCCATTAGTCTCTCTCATAAGTACCTGTGCTTAGGGCTAACCACTTGGCATTGGATAGCCTACCAGGGGGATCATCCCTGGGGAAAAAACCTGAGAATCCCCCTCTCAGCAACCATTGATGGTTCCTGGTCACTCTTTTTTTTTTTTTTTTTAAAGAGTGGGGCTTTGGGAGACAGATGTCCTCTAATCATGATAGTATGCCAGTTAATATTTCCCATTATAGGAGACATGTTTAGATGGCCATATTGCTGTGATTTAGTGGGAGTATCTTCCTCGTCACGTCTGGAAGATGCTGTCTTGCAGCAAGTACTGTGGTTCTCCGGCTCTTCCAATCCTTCCAGCTTCTCTTCCATGATGTTCCTCAAGGCTTAAGTATGGAGATTGCATTGTAGCTGTATCAACTGGGGCTGAGCAGCACATTGTCATTTGTTCCCTGAATTTTGACCATTTGTGGCTCTTGGTAATAGTCACTATGGGCTGTGAAAAGAAGCTTCTCTGATGATGGGTGGGGCCCTCACTCACTGTGAGTACAATGGCATGGATTTAGTATATACTTAGAAATTATATTGACTTAGGAAATGGCAGTATTAGGCTATCCTCTAATGTTTATGATCTCTCCATCCATGGCTGGCTGGCTATGTTTGTAGTACCAGGCATGAATTCCCTTTTACTGAATGGGTCTTAGGTACATTTCAACATCTGTTAGTTAACCCCAAGGGATATAGTTCAGTGGTAGAGATCATATTTTTCAGAGACTTTTTTTAAATCAATTTTCTAAGTGTTTGTGTGTATGCATGATGTCCATGACTGTATTTTATGGGGGAAGGGGACATGTGTGCCATAGTACATATATGAAGGAGAGAACAGCTTCAGTGTTGGTTCTCACCTTCCATCTTGTTCAAAACAAGGTCCATTGCTGTTTGTCATTGTGTACACTGGGCTAACTGACATGTGGTCTTTATGAATTCTCCTGTCAGTCACTCATCTCACCCTGTAAGCACTGAGATTAATGATGTGTGCTACCACATCTGGCTTTATGTGGGTTTTGGAGATCCTAATTGCATTGTGTCTTAGTTAGCATTTCCATTGGTGGGAAGAGACGCCATAACCATGGCAACTCTGATAAAGGAAAACATTTACTTGTGGCTGGTTTACAGTTTCAGAGGTTTAGTTCATTATCTTTATGTCTGCGTGCCGACCGACTTGGTTCTCTAGAAGGAACTGAAAGTCCCACATCTTGATCTGAAGGCAGCAGAAGCAACTGTGTCACACTAGCCAGCCTTGAGCTGATAAGAACTCAAAGCCCACCTCCACAGTGACGCACTTCCTCCAACAAGGCCACAGCTACTCCAATAAGGTCAGACCTCCTAATAGTGCCACTCCCTGTGGCCATGCATTCAAACACTTGAGTCTATGGGGGCCAAACCTATTCAAACCAACACACATGGCAAGCATTATACCCACAGATCTATCTCCCTAGCCTTATTTTTTTTTAATCTAGATAACTATGGTGGTTTGAATAAGAATGCCCTGCATAAGCTTATTTGAATTCTTAGTCACCAGGAGTGGAATTGTTTGAAAGGGTTACAAGGATTAGGGGATGTGGTCTTTTGGATGGAGGTGTGTCACTTGGGGTGGGCTTTGGGGTTTCAAAGGCCATGCTAGACTCTGTTGCTTTCTGATTGCAGATCAGGAGGTAGCTCTCAGCAACTTCTCCAGCACCACACCTGACTGCTACCATACTCCCAGCCATGCTGATAATGAACTAAACCTCAGAAACTGGAAGCAAGCCCTCAATTAAATGCTTTCACTTAGAAGAGTTTTCTTGGTCATAATCTCTCTTTACATCAATACAACAAAGACTAAGACAGAGGTTGGTATAAGGAGTGGGGTATTGTGACAGGCTTGATCATGGTACTTATTGGTAGAATGTGGACTTTGGAACTTTGAACTAGAAAAGGGGTTAAACATTTTAAGAAGCGCTTATGAAGACAGTGGTGCTGAGAAGGAAGGAGATTGTGATGGTCGGCCATAAGAGGTTTCAGAGCAGAAGAATATTATTAAGTGGCCCAAAGTTCCATTCCTGTGATATTTTTGTGAAGAATGTGAATGATTTCTGCCCTTGTCCAAAAACAATCTGCCCGAAGCTACATTCAAGAGTTTTTGATTAATGGTGTCAGCAGAAGAGATTTCAAGACAGCCTCGTATTGGGTCCGTTGTGTGGCTCTCAGTAATTATGCTTACGCTGGTCTGTAATGGAAAGAAACAAGTGGGCCAAAGTGAGATACAAAATATACGGTCTGATGAGAGGAACATCAGGAATTGTGATGGGGCCAAGTCCAGTGCTCCAGGAGAGGAAAAGTTTAAAGAGAAGCCTGAAGCTAAATGAAATAAAGGGAGTGGTGACTTCAGGGCAGGACCCCATGCAGCTAAGCCTCAGCTTGTGAAAAAGAAATAAAGCAAAGCAGAAGCAGTGAAAGAAACCAGCAGCAAGAGAAAGCTGATGCAAATGCAACTGAAGGAGGGGAGTAAGTTCCAGCCTTACCACGGAGCAGAACTTGGCAGCTTCCTCCATGTGACTCTGGCTTTAGAGTCAAGGATAAAAGAAAGAAGCTGTGCAACCTCCTTCCATGGCTAAGAAAAGCTGCTCAGGCCAGTCCTGTGTCAGGGGCACCTTCGCATGGAGGCTCAAAAAGGCCATTGCAGAAAGCTGTGGTGGTTAAGCCTGGATTACCTTGGAGACTTGAAGATGTTGGAGACTCCAGAATTGTGGGATACATTCCAAAGAAGCCGCTAACAGGGAGTGGAACCAGTTCAAGAGAGAGAGGTGTATTGCAGTCAACAAAGCTGAGAGGAGCTGCAGTTCTGAAGAACACTTTGCCATCAGATATGGAAATACAGAATTTGGAGCTAGCCCTGCTGAGTTTTGATCTTGCTTTGGTCTACTATTTCCTTACTATATACTCTTTTATTCCTTTGGAATGCTAATGCATGTTATATGCCACTGTATGTTGAAAGTATGTGATCTGCTTTTGTTTCTAATTTTGATTTTACAGGAGATTACAATTAAAAGATTACCTTGAGTCTTAGAAGAGATTTTGGACTTTAAAAAACACAGTGTTCAGACTGTGGTAGACTATGGGGAGTTGGACTGAATGCATTTTGCATTATGCTATGGCTAAAAGCCTATTGCAGGGGTGGAGTGGGGGGACAGGGAATAGAATGTCAGGCCCCCATAGGCTCATATCTTTGAATCCTTAGTCACTGGAGAGTGGAACTGTTTGAATATATTAGAATTAGAGATATGACCTTTGTGAAAGGAGTGTGTCACTGGGAGTGGGCTTTGAGGTTTCCAAAGCCCTCGCCGGGCCCGGTCTCTGTCTGCTTGGGGACGAGGATCTAACTTTCAGCTCCTTCTCCAGCACCAAGCCTGCCTGCCACCCAGCTCCCTGCCATGATGATAATGGATGAAACCTCTGAAACTAACCAAGTCCCCAGTTGTCTTGATCAGTGTTCTGTTGTTGTGAAGAGACACCATGGGTATGGCTGCTCCTATAAAAAGAAAGCATCTAATTGGAGCTTCCTTCCAGTTTTGGAAGTTTAGTTCATTACCCTCATGGAATGGCAGCACACAGTCAGATATGGTAGCTTAAAGTTCTACATCTGATTCCGAAAGCAGTAGTAAGAGAGAGGCTCTGGGCTTGGCATGGGCTTCTGAAACCTCAAAAGCCCACCCTGAGCAACACACTTGCTCCAACAAGGCCACACCACTGAACCCTTTCACTCCCTGGTGACTAGGTATTCAAATCTGTAAATCCATGGGAACCATTCTCATCCAAACCACTACACAAGTTAAATTCTTTCTTATAAGAGTTGTCTTGGTCATGGTGTCTCCTCATAACAATAGAAGAGTGACTAAGACAATAGCATCCAGGAAACTTGCAAGTCCTCACCTCATCCCTGTGTTGAGGACATTAAGACTCCAGGAGACACACACCAAGCCCATACAGTGCTTTCCTGGATCAAAATAATAGTTATAAAACACGAGGAGGTGATCCGCTTGTCTTGATCATGGTGAAGTAATCCTCACAGGCTTTCTCTTGCCCCCGTCAATTTAGGGGTTCCCACACTTCTTTCTTTGCTAGTTGTGTGTCTTGTGTGTTTTCAACCAATGAATATACATCTGTTAAATGGGACACTGATATTAAAATCGTTTTGCTCCATTTTGTCCTAGAATAGAGTTTCACTGTATAGCCAGCCCTTCCTGCCATGGAACTCATTGTACAGTCCAGGCTGGCTTCCAACTCGCGGCATTTCTCTCGCTTCTGCTTCCCAAGTATTCGGTCAGAATATGTGCTACCACGCCAGGCTAATGATCTTAGTTTTTTGAGTGAACATTCAAATGTTTTAATTTTAAAAATGCATTATACATTTCTAGTGCATACGCACTGCATCGTCCATAATCATCCAAACCATTTGTCAAGAATGAGCAGCCTGCACATCCATACAATGCCCCTGCTGTGTGCTGTCGCATGAGAGGTGTCCTGGAATAGGATGGAAAGTGCCAGGTCATGCATGCTTATAGATGTTACTGCAAGGATTCTTCTCACAATGTGATTTGGGGTCTGCTGCCGCCACTATACAGTCAGAATTCGAGAATCATGAAACATATGTATAACCTTCAGCCCATGACCTGTCAGAATTCGAGGATCGTGAAACGTGTGTAACCTTCAGCCCATGACCTGCAGCACAGGTGCCTTCTTTGTTTTTCCATTACTATGGTTTTTTTTTTATTTTAGGATGTTTTCAAAAGCTATTTCAAGGAATTGTACCAAGTAAATAGATCTCACCTCAGAAACTGAGTTTGTGTTCCATTCCTCGTTACGTGAAGTGTCTCAGAACAGTTTACATCTGAATCCAATGGGTTTGAAAAAGTACTTTCTATGATTTATTTTCTTCAAAATAATTTTCCATATGTGTGTGTACAGTGTTTTCTGTGCCTCCCATTTCCTACGAAGAGAACTGGGATTATAAATGATCATCATTACACTCTACCTATTACTTGGGCTCTGGGGATTTGAACTCTGTTCCTTATGCTTCCACAGCAAATGCTTTGACCCACTGACCTATCTGTGGGTAGTTATATTTATTTTGTGTCTGTCAACTCCAGAATTATCAGTATGAATCTAAAAGTGTGTGCCTGAGCATGTGATTAAAGCAGAGACCATTGCCTTAGCTAACTCTAGTCACAGGGAAGAAAATGGGGGTCCAGAGGACTTTAGTGGATCCTCCAGGCCATATGTCCCAGGAGACAAAATCCCAGAGTTTTCACACTCTTGTTCTTCTCTCATATGGGGTACTTCTCTAGTCTTCTTGAACCTTAGTTAATCAGACAATATGTGTTAACCTGCTTACAAAGTAGTAGTTCAACCCACTTTCTGGTAATGTAGTTGCTATAAATAAATGTAAGGCCATTGATATATTGATAAGCTCAGTTCTTATAAATATCATGTCATTACAGAATTTATAGAATGAGAAGTTGTATCATCATCATCATCCTTTGAGATAGGATCTAATTAGGTTTCCCAGACTGGGCTCAAGTAATTCTCCTGCCTCAGTCTCTCCAGGAGCTGGGACCACAGGTCTGAACAGGTGGCACTTTCAGCAATGACAGTTTTCTCACCTACTGTTCTTTACATAAAACGACAGCTCCTCACAAAGGCAACAAAACACACTGGTTAGTCAGTCCCGGCATGAAACTCTGTTCAGAGATGCTGCCCAAGGAAAACACATCAACACACCAACTTTGCTTGCATGGGGGATGTTTGAAGAAATCTGCTGGCTCCCATACATATCTGATACACAAGGAAGTTTTGAACCTGTTGGAACTTGGCCTTGGGCCATGATAATCTTGCAATGTCTCCTTTAAAGCCCTTGAGCATGGACTCTGAGCTCTGATATGACAGAACTGGGAAAGAAATGCGTCAGGTGACATGAAAACCTCTTGATTAGGGAAATTATATGACTTTCTTAACGAGTCAGATTTTATGCAGCACAAAGTTTTGCCATATTCATTTTTTTCAGTTGAGAGAGAGAGTGAGTGGGAAGGAGGGAAGAAGGATGGGATGGAGGGAGGGAGGAAGAGAGGGAAGGAAGGAAGGAAGGAAGGAAGGAAGGAAGGAAGGAAGGAAGGAAGGAAGGAAGGAAAGAAGGAAGGAAGGAAGGGAGGAAGGAAGGAAGGAAAGAAGAAAGGGAATCATCCTGGGAAGTAGGTTAGCAATTTTCCGTTTTCACTTAAGAACACACAGAGAGGTTAAGGAGCCTGCGAGCAGCTCTGAATGTGCAGAAGCGATTGTTACGTCGTCAACAACGGCCAAGGCAGAGCAGAATATGGACAAGGAAGCTTCACAGAGAAGCAAGAACACCCAAGCAGAGTTTTGCCACACAACTAACTGCAGCATCCCAAATAGTGATACTGGTCCCAGCTATGTGCTTCCAGCGAAACTATGCCAGCTTCAGTGTGTGTTTGCCATGTGCTCTGTTTAAGGTTTCACACAGACATTTTTCAGTGCCCTGTTGTGAATTTTTCACGACACCCTCATGAAGGCCTTTAGAGCCCAATTGATCTGAGGTATCTGAAGCAGACTGGAATTGAGATTGAGAACGCTTTGTTCTTTTTTGACATCTGGTTTGGGGTGCTTTAATGTCTATTTTCTGCAGAAAACTGTTTATTAAGTTACCAATTCCAAGCCACAGATTTATCAAATATAAGAAATTTTGTTTTCGAACTCATAATGAATCAGCAAATACATGAATGACATTTGTGGAATGCTGTATTGTTAATATAATTTCACTGCATCTCCATCTATTCTGCGGTCCCATGTATGCATCATGGGCATGTGCTATGTCCTTATCCCTCACACATAGACATCCCCATGTGGTTCCAACTATTTTGCTCTCTGCATCGTGTTAAAGCTTGCCTTTGTAATTCAATGCAGATTGCAACCTTATGCATTATTAAACATTTTGCACTATATTTTTATATAGATAGCCCATAGTTTGGGCAAGCAATTCCCCAAGATATTTGGGTCCTTCCCCCAAGTTTTACTTCTAAAAATAACTGAGCTAGGATAGTTTTTGTCTACACATAACTAGAGATATCGCTGGTAATTTTCTTAGGATAAACGGTAGGTTTTAGTTCATGTCCCATCACGCTTGCCAGACTGTCCCTAGTAATTACCCCATGGGTACTTCTGCCAGGAGTACAATTATGCTCTTTTCCCACATCATTATTGCTTTGGATATTTAATTGAAAACAAAAGCTTTGGTGCCTATAAAAACAAAAGAAGAATCAAACGTTTTAACAATGTGTTTGTGAGATGAAACACTGTAGGCTATTCCTCATCCCCCCCCCACTCATCTTTCTACTCTCATTTACCTCAGGGCCTAGATTTCTTTTAGCATTTTCTGATGTTTTAAATCCTAACAGGGAAGCCTAAAGTCTCTGTCCATGAGCCTGCAAGCTCCATCTTACTGATGAAGAGTAACTGTGGCCTCGAGTCGCAGAAGAAGTGATTGACTTGAGGCATCCAAGAGGAAGAATTTACTGATGAATTATCCCAAGTGAGCTATGAATCTAGTGAAAAATGTCTCTGTAAGAAATGGTAGAAGGGGTTGGAGGCATGCAGACAAGGCAGTGATGTAAAGAAAGAGACAGAAAACGGAGCAAGAGATCACAAGGCCAGGAACGTCATCAGGATAGGAAGGGCCAAGCAGGCCCCGTAGCCCTGATGTAAGAGGCCACTTCTTATGGGCACTAATTGGACACAAGACAAAACACCTATTTCCAAAGTCCCGAGTTGCTTAAACCATGTGCAGTATGACCTATTAATGTTTGCCACTGTTTTGACAAACGATGAAGACTTGACAGCACAGCCCTGCTAGACTTCGAATTTGAACATTTTTAAGAATTTATTTCTTTTTAATTTATGCATGTGTGTGTATCTGTGAGTGGATAGGTACAAATAGACGCATTTCAATGCCTACAGAGGCCAAAATAGGGCGTCCAGAATCCCAGGAGCTGGAGTTACAGGCTGTTGAGAGCTGTGCCAATGTGGGTGCTGGGAACCAACCTTGGGTCCTCTGCAAGAGCAGCAAACACTCTTAACTGCTGAACCATCTCTCCAGTCCTGGGTTTGAACTTTGAGAACTGATAGGGAATGTCTGGTTTTAAACTTTGGAGTATGTCAAATTTGCTCCAGAGTCAAGACAGGGTTTATCTGTGTAACAGTCCTAGCTGTCCTGGAACTAGCTCTTATGGACCAGGCTGGCCTCGAACTCACAGAAATCCTCCTGTCTCTGCCTCCCAAGTTCTGGGTGATGGAATTAAAGGCATATACCACTACCACCCAGTCTTGTTCCAGAGTCTTGAGAAATGAATAAGTTAATATAGACATAAATATATATAAAATCCTTTCCTTCTTCTCGGTTATTTTTCCCCATTCCACAATAGTTTCTGTATCCCTTTGTGAAAACTGAAACCTGTTTCTGCTGCTATGGACACAGCCCACATCCGCACACGAGGCAATCAATCCATAGCATACACCTGCTCTCCTCCCTGCTTTGCAGTAACAGTTTGCCTTTTCTTCCTGTGGGCTCTGTCGTCGAGCTTAAGCCTTTGGGCGAGTGGCTGCCCTGTGGCTAATGTAACTGAGCGCGGTGTGTGTCCCTGGGGGCGGTGTGTCCCTGGATTGAACCTGTGATGTTGAGACAGTACCTTCACCGCACTAGCCAACACGTCTGCCACTAGCCACACAGGCGTATTGAGTGCCTGTAGTGGAGGGAATTACTATTAAAAAACAGAGTTTGACCAAAAAGGATGGAATTTGTATTTCATTGGAATTAAGCCCATTGTGATCAGCCAATGGCTATTTAAAGGAAGTTATTATGATAAAAGATCACGCAATGGAGATGACAGTTTTGCCTTTATGAGAAGACTAAGGCAGTATAGAAAATGGCTAAAGCCTGGGCATACTAAGCTCCAGGGCTATTAGCTTGGAGGACTTATGCTAGGAAATTACATAACTGTCGGTCTGTAGTTCTGGCAGTGAGGTGGGGGATCTGAGGGGGACATATGTTATTTGAAGTTCTGTTATGGTCTTTGGTAGATATGGCAAATGCTGGAATTCTTCATTCCCAAGGGTTTGGAATCTGGGTTGCAAGGTTCTTCTGTGTTCCTGTTCAAATAACACTGTCCCAGGTATGAGGATCTTATGCTGTTAGTGAGCATAGCTTTGGTTGTTGCCTTCAAGGTTACCAAATCCCTTATAATCCATGGGCTGCATGAGAACTCTCAGGGGTTTCTAGCCCCTCACTGGGCAGTGTTACTGGTACTTACAATAATAGTAATTGACTCTTTCCAAGTGTTGCTACTGGAGCAGATTAATTATGTAAGCACCGCCCTCGGAAAGAATTTAGATACCTAGAACTGTTAGTAAGGTCAGGAAAGATGTTTTTGTTAAAGGCTTTAGGGTGGAAAATCTTGGGGAAAAACCTAAAGTTTAGAATGGCACATAGTCGGGTGAGGGACTTGCTGAGATCAAGAACAATGACAACCTGGCTGTTGCTGGCTGATGTACGTTTCTCTAAGATGACGGATAGTTCCTTGCGTCCATTCTGTCCTCAGCTCCCTGATATAAAGAAACTGTTGATGAGTGGGTGGGGTATACGCCCTGAGGATTTAAAGTAGAGCTGAGTGATTGGTTTTCATAAGCGAAAGTTTAGATGTATGATTTTAAGAGTTTTTTTTATAAGATTACCATTTAAGATAAATAACAAAGCGATCGATCCTTCCTTTGTAACCGCAAAATGCAGCCTGCCAGCAAAAGAACTGGCTGAGAAAAATAACTCTGTTAATCTACAACAAGTTGCTTGGGTATGAATATATGTGACTTCTTGGGACAGCTTGTTTTTTGCCTGTACAATGTTTAACCATGTAAGAGATATGGAAAACATGTTGGTCTTTACTCGTGTTCATGGTAATCATTTACTTAAAAATAGTAAGTAACCACATTGTAATTTTTACACTCTTTGAAAGATTTCACTGGGGTATATTAGCTGTAAGGGAAAAATAAAGTTAGCTAGAAGGAAGACATCAAGAGAGATAGAAGGGAAATACCAGGTTAGAAGAACAGAACAGAGCAGAACAAGCAACACAAAGAATAACAAAGTGAAGATCTAATCTTTGACACTTAGAAAAGTCCTCGTGTGTCTGTCTGTCTGTCCAGTAGTTCACCTGCTCTGCATCTCCTCCAGTTTCTCTGACCTGATGAAGGCTTGCCATCCATCAGCACCCTCGGTGAGAGCCTGCCATGTTGATGTGTGTGCATGTGTATGTGTGTAAGTAGATGCGTATGTAGCCATGTGTGTAGGTGTGTGTTTAGGCGTGTGTGTGTTTCTCTTTCTCGCCAGCCCCAGAGAGTCAAGTTTTGCCCCCCTAGACGGTCCCAGAAAATTAAGCTTTATTCCCTCAGACAGAAAAGTTGAGTGATTGGTTCACCAACTCCGCAGACCCCCTCAGTCCCTGAGCGGCAGATTTACTCTTCCTCTTATATCTCTCGAATGCCACAGGGAGAGTGCTGGCGCTCTCAATTCATGTCATCTGCTGAGCCAGTGAGAAGAGAGGGCAGAGAACGAGGGAAAGAAAGACCTGGTGTCATCTGGAAGCCAGCTCAGACCTGCCATGCTCAAGCCCAGCCCCTGTTGAGAGTCCAGGGTTTTTGTTTGTTTGTTTAGCGTTCAGAGAATCGTAACTACGGGGGGGGGGGGGGGAGGCGACTCAACAACTCAAAAAACTAAAACAGCAACCAAGGAAATCCTCACTGTCCTGGGAGAGAAAAGAATCTGTGCCCTGTGAGGGGGTACCAAGTATGTTTCTTCTCCACATTGAAAGAAAAGGTAGGGATTTCATTCAAAGACTCCCCCTTTTAATTTCATCATGTTTTCCCCACACTACCTCCATTTAAACGGATTGTGTGTTTTGTATTTCAACAGTTATTGGTGGGTTTTTCTATTCATATTTTTCAATAGTTGGTCTATTTTCACATCACACTATTTTATCTCACTCATGGTTGGCTAACATTTTTATATGACTTTTAAAACCAATTCATAAATATTTCACTTAAGTTTCTTTTCCTGGTGTGCAGAGGTACAAAATAATAGACACCGATGGGAGGCTTAAAACCAGCACAATAACCTGCTCTCAGTTTTTGGCTTGCATCTGTTTTACACTTGACAGTGGTAATGGGACATTTAAGATAGCCTCTCCAGTGACACAACTGCCACCTTTCTTGAGATGACTTGGCATGTCACTCTTTCCCCTAAACTTTCTCTGCCTGACTAGCATGAGTTTCCTCACAGCATGGCTCTTGGTTCCAGTGGGGAGTGCTCAAAGCAGAAGGGCCACAGTGTCTGTACTAACTCTATGCTTGAGTGACACCTAACGCTCTTGTCCAAAGCTGGTCACGGAGCCAGGCCCAGAGTCTATGTAAGTTTATGAAGAGTGTAGATTTTTTGCCTGCCCTCAGACCCAACATCCAATGACAAGGGGGGAAGGACACTTCGGTAGACAGTGTCATCCAACAAGAAGAATAAGAGGACTTCACAGTCACCAGCACACAGAGCTTCCACAAACTGGTGTGCTCACATTCCAGCCTTTCGTTAGCTTGTTAGCTTTCATCACTTTGCCTGGGAGGCGTCCTTGAGAGTCTGTTCTGTGCCCCTTTTACCTGGACACCGGCCTTGAATAAACCCTTCAGAAGTTTACTTACATTTCTTTTAATAACTTTTTTTTTCTTGAGAGTCCATGTCTATTGATTTTATTACAACCGTATCTTCCTTTAGATCCGTGAACAGAAGCATAATGACTAATTCATTTTCTTGGTCATTTCAACATGTGTCTGACCTTGAATTCAATGTCTTTTGATTGTGCTCCTTTTCTGGTGTGAATGACTTTCTCTTGATTCTCAGTATGTCTGTTATTTTATGCAGTCTATCTAACTGTGTCGATGATATCATTTAAGATTGCATCCTGTTATAGTCCTCTGAAAAGATGTGGGTCTTTGTTCCATCTGTTCTAGCCGTCATTAATTTGCCTGAAGTCACTTTTCTCTGCAAGGCAGCTACAAGGCTCTCTTCTGTAATGCTATTCTCTGTAATGTTATTCTCAGCTGGCTTATTCGAGTGACTCTGCCCGTGTTACATTCTGTATACGCTCAGGGGCCCGTTTTTAAAAGCCACTTCCCTTGTCTGGGTCTCTCCTTTTCCAGTCTTCTTGATCTGTTTCAGGCTCCCTCTCATCCTTCCCATCATTAATCCTGAGAATTCCTTGGTAGTTCATTTCTGTGCATTCCCTCAGGCTGGTAAACATTGGCTGAAGTCTCCTGTAGGTAACCAACAGGGCTGGATAAAAACACCTAGCAGTGCCGGTCTCCAAATACTCTCCCTTGCATGCCCCCCCCTGCATGGGGATCCCTATAGTACCTTTTGATGCTGTTTTTAGATTTTTTTTTTCCTCAGAGTTTACAGTCAGTATCTTTAGGGCACTTGGTCCAGTGGGTGATAATCTTCAATTTCTTGGGGGCAGAATCTGTTTCTTGAATGAAGAACATAACACATTAAAAATCATCCAGCTTCAAAACCTAGGTTAGAAATAAATTCAACGGGAAAGGAAAAGAAAACGTGAGTGTCAGAAATGGAGGGCCAGTTTGGAAGAAATATCTCAATTTCTTCCTAATTAAGAGATTCAGATTTTTGTACTCCAGGTTTTGGTGACATATACTTTCTGTCATAGATTCTTCCTCTTTGTAAATGCAACCTGGCACCTTTGAGCTCCACCTTCTTCATCTCTGTAACGTGGCTGATCATGTCCCTGTGTCGGGCAGATTGAGACAAGACACTCACACTGACTATTCTTTTTCCCAACACTCACTAGAGAGAGAGAGTTATTCCAGGGTAAGGCCATGCTTTAGTCATGGCTGAATCTATAGATCTGAATTATTTTTGTTGTAACATAAAGGTTTGTCCAACAAATTAATAAATAAGTAGATATCCTTATGAATGTGGAGATGAAGCTGAGGTGCCGTCATTGTTTTCTGTGGGAATATTTTCCTACTCTGTCCACACACTGACTTATTCTCTACCATGTTTTAATGAACACGGAGTGTGCACTGCGGCATTCTGATGGTGACCTGCTTGCAATCTGCACTTATGTTCCCGAGGCCTTTGTACACCTGTAAATACTAAGTACATGAACAAAATTTTCTGGACCTGTTGGAAAAGAGCTATGTGAAAAATGTCCTGTGTTGAAATACCTTGCTTTAAAGTTATGTTCCTTGGCTGTGTAACAGGAATATTTTCAGTGAAGCTGGTTCTGGGAAGGCAGTCCGTTATTCTAAAAACAATACCAATGTAGAGGATAATAGTCTAACTAACAAAACACTTTGCAATGGTATCTTCTTATGCAAGAAGTCAATTATATTCAGCATTGTCAAGATCATTTTCCTCGGGTAAACAAAGCCCTTTGTCTAACTCAAGTCTCAGCTACTGAGGTGACTAGGTAGACCTTGGCTTACACGTGCAGGTTGTAGCCACTCCACACTCTTAATTATTGGGGCTTTGAATTTACTCTCAATGGTGGTCTTGTTGGTGGTGTTCATCTAAATAATTCAAATGTGAGTTTAGGTCCCACCAGCCAAAAGGAACCTAAGTCATTAGTATTAGTCAGAATCAGGACCTCCTTCCCAATTCCATTTCAGTGTGAGGATAAACTGGGGGAAGGGGGCACCTGTATTGCTCTGCCCCCCCCCACCGTGTCCACAGCCATCATCTTGTGTAACTCGTTCCTATGAAACCTACCACAGTACCGAGAACAAAGTACCTACTGTGCACTGTGGTTTCTACTAGATACCATGCACACAAATGATAACAGACCATAGCTTTTCTGTGCTGACTAGTCTTACACCAACTTGACACACAAACTAGAGTCATCTGAAAGGAGGGAACCTCATCTGAGAAAACGCCTCTATAAGATCCAGCTGTAAGGCATTTTCTTAATTAGTGATTGGTGGGAAAGGACCCAGTCCATTGCGGGTGGTTTTCTATCCCTGCACTGATAGTCCTGGGTTCTATAAGAAACTAGGCTGAACAAGCCATGGGAAGCAGCATCCCTCCACAACCTCTACATCAGTTCCTGCCCACCCCTCCATGACTTCTACATCAGCTCCTGCCTCCAAGTGCCTGCCCTGCTTACATTCCTGCCCTGACTTCCTTTGCTGAGAAGCAGCAATGCGGAACCATAAGGCAAATAAACCCTTTCCTCCCCAACTTGCTTTTATGTCATGGTGTCTCATTTTCGCCAACAGAAATCCTAGATATTTCTCTTCAGTGAAGTCTGGAGAAAAGAACCTCAGAGTCAAGAAAGTAGATATTCCCAGTTGAGGGACCCAAATGTTATAGTAATGGAGAGGGCAGAAAATTCAATCCGTGGCAGAACTCTGTGGACAGGCGGCTCTGTGCTTCCATCTGCTCTGGGTGAGGACACTTTGCAGGGTGTTTCTGAGGCCGTCTGTAAAACAGGGACCCAGGAAAAGCACAGCTAGGTGACAGTTTCTAGCTGCTTTCTGGTGTAGCCTCAATTGTGGTTTTATAGAAACGTGGTCTAAGCTCTTCGTGGGTGATTACAGGGCCCCACAGCTATGTGCTTGCACTCACAGTGTTTATTTCAGAACATCTGTGCCATGATCTCTGGTCATGCCTGTGGAATAGATGAGGTCATCTCTTTGGATGCTTATATGGCTGAGGGATAATCAAAACCAATCGCCAGAGCTGGAGACCTTTTCCCCAGTTTTTTTTTTTCCTGCAGTTTTGTATTTTCTTATCACTTCGTGCTCCTTGAATGGAGTCTGCACTTGTCAAAATGGTTATTGGATTAATTTAGAGCATAATCTATCTCAACCTTTCCAGTGCCTTCCCCTACTTTGATGCAGAGAGAGAGAGAGAGAGAGAGAGAGAGAGAGAGAGAGAGAAAGAGAGAGAGAGAGAGAGAGAGAGAGAGAGAGAGAGAGAGAGAGAGAGAGCTTTCCCAACTAAACAGAAATGGGCTTTGCTCAGAGCCATCCCCATTTGCAAGGCTTACCTCCCAGGTTTGCTCGCAGTTGCTGAATGCTGCCACCTGCTCCATTTGCTCTTTGGCTCCCCAGCTTCATCCTGAGTGTGGCTTGCTGCAGTGGCCCACGAACAGCACAGGACCAAGGAAGGAAGGAAGTCCCAGACGCAGAGGACAGACCAGGCTTTTTCCCTGTTCCCAACCTCTTTCTGCCTAGGACCCCAAGGATAAAAGCATAAAAAGGTAAACAAATCAAGCATTTACTAACATTAAATCATAAAGGAATTTATCTCATAAAAGTTTTTTGACATACATTCAATTTTACCAGTTATTAAAGATGAAACACATTTTTATACTGAGATGGGTGTGCTTATTTAGGTTTTTTGTTATTTGTTTATTTATTTAGAGACGAGATTTCTCTGTATAGCCTTGGTTGTCCTGGAACTCACTCCGTAGATGAGGTTGGCTTCGAACTCAGAGATCTGCCTGCCCCTGCCTCCAGAGTGTTGGGCTTAAAGCTGTGTGCCACTGCCACCTGGTGTACTAGTTTAATTTTAAATAAAGTATTAAATTTTGGCTGAATATTTGATTTTGCAGAATGTAGCCGCCCAGGAAGGTTCAATTGTTGACATTGTAATGTTTCTCGTTATTTTAATTATGAGTGTTGTGGGTACATCTGTGTGTGGAGGGTGGGGGAGGGGCATGTGTGCATGAGTGCAGATGCTCTCAGAGGCCAGAAGAGAGTACTGGATCCCCAGGAGCTGGAGTTGCAGACATTTGTGGGTTTCCCAAAGTGGGTCTTGGGAACTGAACTCAGGTCCTCCACAGGGCAGTGCTTTCTATCATGAATTTGTCTTCTACAAACCAGTGCTTGAGAACCACCTGATAGAGTCATAAAAACAAACGAACCAATGTCTCCTATTGGCTTAAGTAAGTTTTTGACTTTGCGTTGGACTACATTCATAGCTACCCTTGTCCGTATGTGGCCATGTATGTGGCGCATGTTGGACAGACTTGATTGAAAATCTTCAGTGTTTCCCCAAGATGATCCATGCTTTGATTTTATAGCAATCAATGTTGAGAGTTACTTTGCATAAATGTATAGGATAAAACTGTAGAAGTTTATTTAAGGTTGTTTTAGAAATTCTTGACATTATGCCCTAATCTCAAGACAAAATTCATTAATGACTTTTTTAAAAATTGAATTAACCGTTGTGCTTCTGTAAGAGCAAAGAACCTGTGCGCACAGTAACAGCCCTCTAAGCCCAAGGACACAGTGGTTTGGAATCTGAGTAGAGGCCTTTCAGGCCACACTTGATGCTGTTGCGTGGAATTATGGGGAGGGGGACATTGCAGAGCGCGCACGCTGGGGTTCAGAACCAAGGTGGCAGTGAAGTCATGCAGAGCAAAACAGCTGAGTTCTGCCAGAAACACCACACCTTTGATTGCCAATGAAATTTTGGTCATTATGTCTTCAAAAAAGATCATACTGTTGCCATATTGTTCATCACACCCATTCAGTTACTCACCCCTCTGTGAGGCAGTGGCCCACAGTTTAAAGGTGGGTGGGTAGGCTGGGCTCTCAGGTGACAGAT
>PVIU01000081.1:308369-403287 GCA_004026605.1 Ondatra zibethicus
TCTATCTATCTATCTATCTATCTATCTATCTATCTATCTATCTATCTACCTACCTATCTACCTATCTTATTTCCAGTCATATAGCCAAGGATCATCACAGGCAGGAATAATCTCCTGGTGGTGTGCTTGGGTGCTTTCTTTCCCATCACAGGCTTGTCCTGCAGTCTCTTTGGGAAGCAGATATCTGAAGGCAAATTGATCCTAACACTCCTGTTTGCATCCATCTTCCTTCTGACTCCATCCTCCTAGGAAATAAACTAACGGAAGTTTCAGGGGCTGGATGCCAGTGAGATTTTAGAAGGGTTCTCACTGAATACCACATTCGATGAGGAAGTACTGCTTCTCAAAGTAAAGGCAATTGTGAAACAGGGACACATAACTTTTCTTCACTAGAAAAGGACACAGAGCAGAGGGGCCAGGAGACACTTCACTGGCTGCTCTGACTAGAAAGAAGGAAGAATTCTGGGAGAAGATGGAGGCACAGCATTGGGAAGAGGACCAGCAGTGTTGGTGGTGGCTTCTGCAGGAACAGGCAGATGCTCAAGAATCAGGAAGTCCATGGGTGGAGGACTGCCTGTTGGCCCAGTTTCTTGCTGATGTCAGGATAGTATCTTAACATGTTTGGACATTCCTCCGGTTTTAGGATGGCAGGGACCAGAACACATATTTGGAACAGAGCACTGAA
Source organism: Ondatra zibethicus (assembly GCA_004026605.1). Taxonomy (NCBI): domain Eukaryota; kingdom Metazoa; phylum Chordata; class Mammalia; order Rodentia; family Cricetidae; genus Ondatra; species Ondatra zibethicus. The sequence continues at coordinate 309,055 of PVIU01000081.1, forward strand.
TCCAAAGAAGGAAAACAAACTAAGGTCCAGCAAGTTCAATGACCCCTAAAGTAGAACACTGAAAGCCTGGCACACCCCACCTAGCCTGCTTTGACTTCAGCCCCAGATTCAGGGCTGTATGCTCACACCACCAATGTGTTTTGTAAGGATTGGGCCGTATGACCAAAGGAGGATTGCGACTGGCAGTAGGTGAATCCCAAAGGCATGCACCCTGGCTATTTTACAGGATATAAATAAGATAAGAAAGCTAAGATAAGACCATGTGTGATCAGGAAGCAGTAGCTTTGTGGATAGAAACAACCCCACATCTGTCAGCCATTTTAACAGGAAGAGCAACAGGCTAAATTTCAGCCCCCTTCACTCCGCAGGCTGCACAAAGCCTTTGCTCAGGGGAACGGTGCTGGGAAGCCTTTCAGTTTGAGGTATGTAAATGGTGAGGAAAGACAAGATTCTGCCAAGGATTGTCTAGCACAAGTGGAGGTACAATATTGCCCTCGAGTGCTAGAATAGGAATCTATCTTCACAGGTGATTATTTACCCTTCTATCATACAAGCAGTCATAACTTGAAAATAGTAATTAGGAAAGAGTGATAAGCCGAAGAAAATCTGCACCTTCCTCTGTGTGGGCCCAACCCCTGCAGCTCTGTGCCCGTCACCAGCTTGTGCATTATTCGTAGGAATCTTCTGTTAAAGGGACTCCCATACTCACATATTCACGCTAACTACTCTATCTGCTGGGTTTTTTAAAATCATCATCTCTCTCGGCTTTTGTTTTATCATTAAAAAGTGACTGCTGTTATTACAGCGTTGCTACGGTGAGAGCTGATGTGGTCCAGGGGATCCCCTCTTGCCTGGCTGCATTCAGATCGTTTGAGCTAAATATTCTAAAGCATTCTAAGGGATGATAAAAGACATTCTCCTTCAACACCAAGAGTAGGCATCTTGGAGAAAACTTCTGCTCCTCATAAGCTGGTCACTTCTCCAGTTCAGACGTCTTGGAGTTCACAAGGATTGTGAGTCAAGCCGGAAGAACCCTTTGCAAGCCACCATGAAACACACTGTGGGACACAACTAGGCAACAGGACACAGAGAGCCCCCTCCGGTCTCTAAATTCCACATCATCACAAACTCTATAGAGCTTTGACACCTGAGACATCATTATTGTACTTGCAGGGGAGTGTGGCTGTTGGACACAGCCATGTTGGAAAGGATCCCTGTGTTCTGTGGATGTGCTGGCCTGGAAACAGTACTGGACCACAGACTCAGAGGCCAGAGCAGCAGCAGAGAGTATGGGGGCAGAGAGGCGAAGAGGGGTCAAAAACTGGTGAAGGCTTGGTTATTGCTGTTAGTATAGCTTCAACGACAGAAATACGCAGTGCTTCCAGAATTAGGAATTGGGAAATGAGGGAAGGGAGAGGTACATCTTATTCTAAATCTACCATCCCACTCAGCTAGAAAAAAAAATCATGAAAATTTCTTTCTAGACCAGGAGGAGTTTTTGTGTAGCAAGGAATAGTTGACAATTTCTGTACATTTTTTGCTTGTCACTAAAGATAACATGAGCGTCACCATTGTACCCAAGAGACCCAACCGAATAATTGCAAACAATTACCTGAATTAAAGTGTTTATCTATTTTGCCAAGCTGGTAAAATAAGATTTTAACTGCATGCATCCTGTTGATTTACAAACTGGTCATAAAAATGTGAATGTTTCTCAGTTTATGGGATACGCTACAAGCCCTTTGCAGTTTATTTTTGTGATTATACCTACAGAACTGGTGTTATGTATGCGACTCTGTCAATGTTCAGATTATGTCAGAATGCACAGTTTCTGATGCAGTTCCTGCAGGTTTTACTACTCCAGACTTGTATACTTCTCTTATACTGGCTTCTGTTTTTAACCAGCTAAAGTTTGTTGTGGGATGGGTGGGTGAAGGGTTTCAATTTATTACTTTTTAAAAGGACCGTGGCTGACCAACACATATACAGAAACAGCTCTTTCCTCTTCCCACTTTGCACTTGCTGAAATGGTAAAATTATCATATCTCAGCTTAAATCCTAAGGTAGATTTACCTCGAGACTCTTGTTTGCTCTGTCGGTCTGGATATCCCAGCAATAGTTCCTTTCTGTGCTGTGTGTACAGAAAATGAATGTAAGATTTTCAAAAAGGGAAAGACAGTAGAAACTCACTAAAATTTTTATTAGGAAAGAACTTTCATGTTAATTTAGGAGAACTGATGACTTGTATAAATGGTGATTTTTGTCATCACCCCCAAAAAATATTTGCTTTATTTTTTAATTGTGTGAGCATGCATGCACGTGTGTGTATGTGTGATATGCAAAAGAAGAACAGAGAGGAGAGAGAGGAGTGGGGAGGAAGAAGGAGAATACACACATGAGTGCAATCGACAGGAACTGGCACTCCTGGAGCTGGTGTTACAAGTGGTTAGTCATCCAAAGTGGATGTTGGGAACCAAACTCATGTCTTCTTCAAGAGCACTGAGTGCTCTTAACTTCTGAGCCATCTCTCCATTTCAATGCATTTTCAAATGCATTCTATATGTGGCCTTTCAATTTGCTGCTGTCTCAGTTAGTGTGATAGAATACCATAACCAAAAGCAGCTTGGGGAGGAAAGGGCTTATTTTGCTCAAAGTTCATCATCAAAAGTGTAAGGGCAGGAACTCAAGCAGGACAGGGACCTGGAGTCAGGAACTGATACAGAGGCCATGAGGGGACCTGCTTACTGTCTTGCTTCCCCTGGTTTGCTCAGCCTGCTTCCTTATAGAAGCCAGGACTACCATACCAGTGATGGCACTGACCCCCATCAATCACTAAGAAAAAGCTCTATAAGCTTGCATGCAACCTAATCTTATAGTCTCTCTCTCTCTTTCTCTCTCTCTCTCTCTCTCTCTCTCTCTCTCTCTCTCTCTCTCTCTCCCCCTCCCTCTCTCTGGTTTTTCAAGACAGGGCTTCTCTGTGTAACCTTGGCTGTCCTGGAACTTGCTCTGTAGACCAGGTTGGCCTCAACCTCAGAGGTCTGCCTGCCTCTGCCTCCTAAGTGCTGGGATTAGAGGCATGTCACCATCCAGCTAGAGACATTTTCTTAATTGAGGTTTCTCCTCTTAGATGGCTTCTGTTTGTGTCAAAACTATCTAGCAAAGCTGTTACACGTTTTCTATTTTTACTGCAGGTGTGTTTACACGATTGCTTGGAGGGAGAAGAGGAAATGAATGTGTAAGGAGCACATGAAGTCCTGAGTAGTGGTCTAGTACTGGCATGACCAGAACTGTAGCAAAGATTCCAATGCCTCAGACCCTCGGGAACTGGCAAAGTCTTCTCTGGTCCATGTTCAGATGTTGGCAGAGTATACAGAAAGTGCACATTGCAGCTTCTTTTTTTCAGATGTTTACAGCCCGAGACTCCTCTCTATAGAGACCTCCCAAACCCTCCTCCTGTGTTGTACAGAATGAACAGGCTGAGTTTCCCACTTGCTATTTAGAAGATATTGCCCCATCAGATGGAGCACATCCCACCCAGTCCCAGTTTTCATTTATGGGTTGCTGTTCTTTCTTCATTCTCTTGTTGTTCCAGCCAGGTTTTCTGGACCAAACAGTGTTCCACAAGGCACTCTCCCACTCCTACCTGGGCAACTTTTACCTTTCTGTAAAACTGTTAACTTCTTATAAAGTGTCATTGTGTAATTGGCCTCTTCAGCTTTTCAATGATTTATTTATGTCCAAGGAATCCTGCCAGATGACAGTGGTCACACTTTTTCCACTCCTGGTTGTGCCATGCCAGGGGTTATGGTGAGGGTGGGGGTAATGGTGATGGTGGCAGTAGTGGTAGAGGAGTAAGTGAGTAGTGATGGGGGTATGGGATGAGGTGATGGTGTCCCAGACTGGGAATCAGCAGCTCCTTAAGATTTTCAGCACAAATCAGCAAACTCACACAAGGCTTGTCTGGTCATGTCTTGAGAACTGGAAGTGACTTTAAAATCCTGTTGTCATTCTTTAGTATTGTTCCCAGGTCCTTTGAAGTAGAATTTCTACCTATTGGAATGTACGGGTTTATTGATATGATTCCATAGGCTGCAGAGTCTCATGAAACCACATCCCAAGCAAGATACAAGACATCCCCCGTATAGAAAGTTATGTACTCTTCATTCTCCCAACGGTTCCACTTTCTGTTGCTGGGTACTGAGTCTTCCTATTGTGGACTTTTATATAAAGGGAAGCACAGTGTCTCCCCTCCAGGTTTAGTCTGCTTGTTAAAGCCAGGCTGATTTTGAGATACGGCGATATGGTCCCACAGATCAGCTGTTCATCCTTTCCTGTTGCCAGGTAGCATCCCAGTGTATAAAAATACAAGCTCGTATGTTTGGAATTCTTGGGTGAATCGTCAGAGGCTTGCCATTTTTGTTATGAAGGCAGCTGCAGTGAGCACTGCTGTGCAAGTCTATTTCAATGAAGCCCAGTAATATAGCTCCTCTTCCTTCTCAAAATGCAGTGGATGACAAGGCACATAAGCCACTGAGACATGCTGGAATTTACCAGACTCCTCCAAACACTTTTCATCTGCATCTACAGATTTGCTGAAAATGGTATTTTTTAAGAAGCTTCCAGTTACATGTTGGCTGTCTTGCTAATTTAGTACTGAGTTATTCCTATCAGGCTAATGCTATCAGGATAACTCTTAGTCTTTGTTGAGCAGATTTTGTAACACAGAATTGTTGAAGGAGAGAGGGCCTGCTTTTCATCCCAACCACCCAGCTAGTTTATACCCGTAATAATCACACAGAAACTGTATTCATTTTAACACTGCTTGGCCCATTATCTCCAACCTCTTATTGGCTAACTCTCACATCTTGATTTAACCCATTTCTGTTAATCTGTATGTCACCATGAGGTCATGGCTTACCGGGAGAGATTCAGCGTGTCTGACCTGGCAGCTTCATGGTGGCTCTCTCGCTGCTCTTCTTCTCAGCATTCAGTTCTGTCTACTCTGCCTACCTAAGTGCTGCCCTATCAAAAGGCCAAGGCAGTTTCTTTATTTAACCAATGAAAGCAACACATAAACAGAAGGACCTCCTACACCATTTCCCCTTTTCTGTTTAAACAAAAAAGAAAGGCTTTCATTTTAACATAGTAAAATTACATATAACAAAACAGTTATCAAGCAAGAATTACAGTTACAATATTTATATCTATTTTATTTTTTATCATAACAAAGGAAAACTCTAACTATTACTATCTATCTATTCTTTAACTCCATCAAAGACTCAAGAAGGATATATTACCTAAGTAAACAGGAAGTGCATTATAAACAACTTCCAAAACTCTAGAATTGACAGAGACATCTCGCTGCATGGACATTTACTCAAAGTTCTTCTGTACTGTTAGTGTATCCATCTTCAGCCTACAGGCCCATAGTATCCAACAGACATTTTCATGAGGCAGGAAATTTTAAAGACAGTTTAGTCACTTTATTCTGTGTCCTGCAGAATATCTCACAGACTCTTTTATGAAGCAGGAACCCTGAAGGACCATCTCATCTTTAGACAAGTTTAGCAGTCATCTCTCTGTGGGTACTGCATGCCCAGTTTATGCATCAGTTCAGGCAAGAGCAGTTTCTTGCCCAAATGGCTATCAAACTCCATAAGGAGCCTCTTCGATGCCCATCTTCCTCTTGAAGTAGCTGGTGCTGCCAGGAGCAGATATTTCTCACTGTCATGAAAAGTCCTAAATTTTTAAAAAACATTTTCAATGCCATATTCTGTAGTCTTTGAAAGATATGAAGAATGCCTATCTAACTGAAATATATCTCTATATATCTCGAAAATCTAACTAACATGACTACAAGCTTGACTATTATTGATGATTATCCATTAAAAACCTATATTTCCTAATTATACATTACATTTTTTAAGTGAACTACACAATAACAATACCTTAATCAAGATCAGAAATACATATACATATAACAAAATTTGTTGTAATGAGGGGCTAGGGCTGTGTTTCCAGTGCAGGGCCCCTTGTTCTGTCCCACCCAGCTCCCAGTGCGTACTCGAAATAATTACACAGAAACTGTATTTATTTAAATACTGCCTGGCCCATTAGCTCTAGCCCCTTATTGGCTAACTTTTACATATTATTTTAGCCCATCTCCATTAATGTGTATCGCCATTTGAGTTGTGGCTTACCGGCATGAGTCTAACCAGTGTCCATCTTGTGCTGGAGAAGCATGGCGTCTGTCACACTGCCTTCTCTCTCCCAGCATTCTGTTCTGTCTACTCTGCCCACCTAAGGGCTGCCCTATCAAAAGGCCAAGGCAGTTTTTTTTAATTTATTAATGGTAATCACAGTACACAGAGGGGACTCCCAAATCATCCCTGAGGACCCTCCTACACCAATTCCCCCTTTTCTATTTAAACAAAAAAGAAGGCTTTAACTTTGACATAGTAACATTACATATAACAAAACAGTTATCAGGCAAGAACTACAATTACCATATTTAGATCTACTTTATCTTTTATTATAACAATGGAAAACTATAACTATAACTATCCATTCTTTAACTCCATCAAAGACTCCAGAAGGATAAAATATTACCTAAGTAAACAAGAAATAAGCAACTTCAAAACTCTAGAAATGACAGAGACACCTTACTGCCTGTACAGTCACCCAAAGTTCCTCTGTACCGTTGGGGCATCCATCTTTAGCCTACAGGCTCATAGTATCCAGCAGACATTTTCATGATGTAGGAAAATTTAAAGACAGTTCAGTCACTTTTTTTTTTGTATCCTGTAGAATGTCTCACAGACTCTTTTATGAAGCAGGAACCCTGAAGGATCATCTCACCTTTAGGCAAGTTTAGCAGTCCTCTCTCTGCGGGTTCTTTGTGTCCAGTTTATGCAACAGTCCAGGCAAGAGCAGTTTCTTGCCCAATTCCATAAGGAGTTTCTTCAATGCCCATCTTCCTCTTGAAGTAGCTGGTGCTGCCAGGAGCAGAAGTGTCTCATTGTCATGAAAATAACAATATCAATAAATCAAGATTTATACCAATGCAAATTATTCATATCTATATCCCCCTTTAAATGTAAAAGAACATTTATAAACAATATTTGGGAATGTGGGCACAGTTATTTCTCCTCAAACTGCTTCGTGCTGTATGGGGGTGATGTTAATCAGGTCCTTTATGGTGTATCTTATGTGCTAGTTTCATCTCAGTCACCAGTTGAGTGAAGTAATTTTCTGAAGGTGTTCACTATGACCTTGTAGGAGGAAGTGGTCTATCATACAATATTGGTCTAGAAGCAATCCACAGGGTCTCATCTTCTGTGAAAACAAAAGAAGAACCTCTTTTCCAAAGCATCATATCCTTAGACCCAAATTCTGAAGTCAAAATACCTTTATGATATACATGCTGGATTAGCTTAGCAGCACATACAATGAAAAATCTCTCTGTACTTAGCTCTTTTACAGTCAAAAAGTTTAAAGAAAACACAATAATACACATAATCCAGACTCTCTGTGAATTTTCCATTTTTACGTGGCTTATTTTTTTAATCTATGATTATCTGTACTCTGTCTCTTTAAAGACTTTACCCCCTTTTTAAAAAGCATTATCTTAATTTTATGACTCTGTATACTCTTTATCTTTTCTCTCCCAAGCCTACGTACATTTATACAACATTGTGACCCATTCCGAGGTCTTTTATGTCTGAACCTGTCCTATTGTGAATCTGTAATTCTCTACTGTCTTGAAGAGCTTTTAAAATGTTAAGCAGCTTAGTTGCAGCTGCTCTGGATGTTGGCTCCACCTCCCTCCAATTTCAAAATGGTAGATGTGCCATTTCTGCTAGCTCTGGGGTTGCTAGGTAGGAGCCGCACTCAGCACTTTAACTCTGAGAATGAGCGTGCAGCACATAAACTCTTTTTATTTGAGTTACAGCCAAATCTGCCATGCAGAGCACTGTGCAGCCTGGAAACATCTCTCTATATGGCAGCAAGAATCTGCCATGCTCTCCTGCTTGTGCACACCTAGTAGACCTGATCCTGCCTCCTGCCCAGGTGGGGAGCAGAGTGCTGAGTAATAGGCATGGTCTCAGAGTACTTTCTTCCTGATCCCAAGCAGGCACACAAACATCTGTTCCCACAAAAGCCATTGAAATGCTTAATAGCCTGAGTTTGTGCTGGTGGCACAGCCCAGGTTTTAAAACCATGCAGCTTTTTTCCTGCTGTGGCTGCTGAGTCAGGCAAATTTGTCTGTGGCACCCTGCCGGCAAACAGCAAAAAGCTGTCTTAAACTCTATATTTGTTTCTAGAATTTCTTTTAAAGCCCTCTCAGGTTTTATGTGGAGACAGTTTGCTACATTGGAGCACCAAATCTGTAGTATGAGGGCCTGTTTGTCACCCTGGCTGTACGGCTAGCTCAGTCGGTAGAGTTTGAGACTCTTAATCTCAGGGGCGTGGGTTTGGGCCCTACGTTGGGTGCCAGTTGTTGAAGGAGAGAGGGCCTGGTTTTCATCCCGGCCACCCAGCTAGTTTACACCCGTAATAATCACACAGAAACTGTATTTGTTTAAACACTGCTTGGCCCATTATCTCCAACCTCTTATTGGCTAACTCTCACATCTTGATTTAACCTATTTCTGTTAATCTGTATGTCACCATGAGGTCGTGACTTACCATGAAATATTCAGCATGTCTGACCTGGCAGCTCCATGGTGGCTCTCTCTCTCTGCCCTTCTTCCCAGCATTCAGTTCTGTCTACTCTGCCTACCTAAGTGCTGCCCTATCAAAAGGTCAAGGAAGTTTCTTTATTCAACCAATGAAAGCAACACATAAACAGAAGGACCTCCTACACCACAGAATGCTCTTTAAAATCACGTTTAACAACATTATTCAGGACTAGAGAGATGGCTCAGTGGTTAAGAGCACTTGTTACTCTTTCAGAAGACCTGGGTTCTGCCCCTAGCACTCACATGGTAGCTCAAAACCATTTATAACCACAGTTCCAGGGGATCTGATGATCTTTTCTGACTTCCTCTGAGACCAGGCAAACAGGTAGTACATGTACATAAATGCTGGCAAAACAAGTACTCTCACAAAATGAAGATAAATGTATCTAATAATAAACATAATTTAAAACAAAGCAAAAATGTGATTGGTCATTATCTACTGTTCTTTTTAGTATTTAAGTCCAAATAATATTTCATTTATAGTTTGTGCATTTGCATCATTCATTAAGATCATCAGTATTTTCTTCTTTGGGTTACTTTTTGTTGGATTTCTTCATGAGGCTGATGTAAGCATCCTAAAATTTGGATGTTTATTTTGTGATTCTCTATAGCAGCTCAGATAGCAAAGAAATCATTCTTTGAATAGCTGAGACATTACAACTGTGAACCTCTCTGTGCCTAGCTTTTAAAACGAGTTCTGTGATTGAATTTTCAGATTGTCAAGGTCGTTGCTCAATTCAGATTTGCTATATCATCTTCAAGTAACTTAACCCGTGACAATTTCCTTGAAAAGTATAGTCTTCACCAAGGTCATCTAATCTGCTGGCATAGGTTTGAATAGGACAGTTTCTTAGCCTTCTGACATCTCATTTGCATCCAGGCTCATAGCCACTTTATGCATATGACATATTGGTGTTTTATGAGTTTTTTGAACTCACAATATATAGTGATTATAGTCTCCATTTTTCTATTTGTTTTGATTTGATTCCTTTCCCCTAATGTGTGTATTCTCATTAGTTTCTGGTGTTTTAAGTCTGTGGTGCATCTGCTTCTTCAATTCCTCACATCCTTAGGTTGTATCCTCTGGCTTCTGACACAGTGCTGATTTCAGTCATTTAATTCTTCCTTCCTTTACAATAAAGGATCTATGATCCAAATTTCCAATGAATTTATCCCTGGCATGTTTTGATGTACTCACCCTGCTGTGCTATTATGAGAATTATTCTAAGTTTACACTATAGAGCCCCATGGATTGTTAATGAAGTGTTGCGGGTGAAGATTATATGCATGAATGAGTGCTAAAGATATTTGTATTAAACAAAATAGTAAGGAGCAATCTGACATCTCCAAAATCAATTGAATTTCATTGACTTAGTCATTCATTCAGCAGATGCTTACAATTACCCGACAAGTAGGAAATTTGTGGAAAAGTACATTGTTGTAGAGAGATATTTAAATATGTGACCAAAGTATAGATTGATGTATAATAAAAATTACATTAAGTGTATTTATATATGTAAGTAGATATGCATACAGGTATGGGAAAAATACTGAACCCAAACATGACTATAAATATATGATTGAATAATGATTAGTTCTCAACATGCTGTTTTCCTTTTGGTTATTTCTATTTGTTCATTTTATACAACTGATAGATATTGAAATTTTAATTTTTTATTTTTTTAAACCTCAGTATCAGCCATGGGAAGGCTCCATCATGTTGCAGTTCCTTCTTGACATGGTATTTATATTTAAAGAAATTTTGTTTGAACAATTAATTCAAGATACAGCACAAATTTAGGAAAGGGTTATTTACAGCAAGGTTTTTAAAAAGATAATGCTTTGATAGCAACAAGCAACAGATAAAATGTACAAAGTGTGTGTACATTGTGTTATTTCTACAATAACACCGTATCGTGAAGATACAAAAATGAAAGAAGTTGGTAACAAATTTGAAATGTTTATATTTAAAATCAAACATGCACTTGCATCACCATAAAATGCTTGAGAAATATTTGGATCTTATATATTCTTCGAAGTGTTGATCTCTGAACTGCATCATGAGTTTCTTGGGTTTTTGTTGTTGTTGTTGTTTTTGAGACAGGATTTCTATGTGTAGCCCTGGCTGTCATGGAACTTGTTCTGTAGACCAGCCTGGCCTTGAGCTCACAGAGATCCACTTGCCTCTACCTCCTTGGGATTAATGGTGTGCACCACCACCGACCAGCTTCTTGTCTTCTTTTGTTGATGCTTCCCTTCAGTTTTTGCTGTGAGCTTGCATTCTTTTTACAACTATCACCTCCCGCCACCATTCTTATCACTACTATTAGTGTAGGCTTGAGGATTAAACTGGGCTCCACCCCTCGCAACATTCCCAGCGCTTTATAATACTTTACTTCATTCAGATTTGATTAATTGAATGTGAGCTTCTCTGTGTGAGTGTATGCACACACTTGAGTGTGAATGTTCACACTGATGCATGCACAAATGTCAGAAGATGATGTGGTGTCATTCAGAGATGGTTTCAGGCTGTTGTGGGATGGTTGGCTTGTTGTGTAGGTGCTGGGATCTGAACTCTTCATGATACTACAACAAGCGCTCTTCATCTCTGAGCTATTTCTTCAGCTCTGCAATGTAGTTTTTAAAAAGACAAATTCATCCTGCACAGGATAAATAAATGGTGACAAAATCTGGATACTATTAGTCATTGACTTATTTTTAAGATTTATTTTTTGTTTTAACATGTGTGTGCGTGTGTGCGTGTGCATGCATGTGCATATGTATGTGCACATGTGTGCTGGTATCTATGGAGACCAGAGATACCAGATCTCCTGGAGCTGGATACAGATGGCTTTGGGCTATCAGATACAGGGTCTGGAAAACTAAACTAAGATCCTGTACCAGAGCGGTATGCACGCTGAACAGCTGATTCATCTCTCTAGACCCAGCCGTTGACTTCTCAACATTCATTTCTCTTTTAATCCCAGTCTGGGAGAAAGCTGTTTTTTTTTTCTCACCCTCATAAAATTTAGATAAAATAGCAATATACAAAATAGGAGGCCATGAAATTTTTTACTGTAAGCTTGATCCTATGCATGTATGTATGTAGACCTTTCCAACAATGGGTTAGAAAAAATGTAACTTGCAAGGCAATCATTATCATTGCCAATGAATCAGAAGAGAAGCATCTTTGTATTATAGATGACCAAATATCTTGCTGTTAGCTAACCCAGAGACACACAGCTGGTGTCCACTGGTCAGCCTTCCATCACCCAGAGCTGGAGTATGAAGTCTCTGATGGGAAGAGTGGCCGTGAGTGGACCCTCACACAGATTTGTCTTGGGAAAGCTGTCCTTTTGATAAAGGTATCATGGAGTTATGATGACGTTAAGATTTCTGAAGTTTCCACATTGTTAGTTATTTTTTGAGAGTTGTTTGGTGAACCATCTGGAATAATTGGATCCTTTGAAGTAATATCTATCTGTCTGTCCCTGCTGTCTGATTGCCTCGCAGTGTAGGGCAATTCAGAATAGCATGGGGATGGTGATCAGAGTGGGAAGACTGGATGTTTTAGTCTAACTCTTTATCGGTGACATTTAATAACTTTGAACTAGTTCTTATTCTAGGAAAATAAATTAAAGCCAATGCCATTAGTGTTTATCCACAGAGTCGCTGTTGTGATTTACTGAAGTAGTAAATACCTTGTTAAATGTTTGTATAACTCTGCTGATGAGTTTTGACAGCTTGACTTAGCATACAATACCTGGGAAGAGAGTCTCAGTGAGGAGTTATCTAGATCAGGTTGGCCCATGGCATGTCTGTGGAGGACTGTCTGCATTGTTAAGTGATGTAGGAATAACCAGCCCACTGTGGGAGGCCCCATTCCCTAGTCAGGGTTCCTGAATAGTAGAGCAGAGAAAGCTACCTAAAAGTAGGCAAGGAAGCATGCATTTATTCTCTCTCTGCTCTTAACTGTGGTGACCGTGATACATTAAGTTTCTACCTCAGCCTGCCCACAGTTATGAACTGTAGCCTGGAAGTATGAATCAAATAGACCCTTTCTTGTCATAGCAACAGAAACAAAACTAAGACAAAAATAAAAGTATAAAAATCATGTATAGTTGAGCTGAAAGGTCTAATGTTTATGTCAAAGGATATAAACATTAATTACAAATGTAGAAACATTTTCAAAACAGCCTAAAATAGTCTCATAACTGGATCATCACTGGTTAAGCCATTGTATGTGTACTCAATGGTGTATTGCCTAGCTTACCAGGTAATGAGCTATGGGGCTGACAGTTCAGTGAAGGTGAATTCCAGAAATATAAAGTTGGAAGGGCACATGAGGTGCTAAACCTTACTAGTACTATGAGAACAGAACAAAATAAGCAAAAATAAAACTGCATAGATGTAGGGGATGGCGTGTGTAGCAATTTACCACCTGGCTTCTGTGGAGTGTGTGGGTATCATTTTCTGTTTTCTCCATTTTCCACAATGGGATGATGTACTCGTTCATCTTTCAAAGGCTGATAAAAAATAAAATTTCTGTTTCAAAGATGTTTCCGGAATGTCTGGATGTTTTATCGGTTTCAAAGCTCCCTTTTGTATATGAGACTGTGAGATGGGGAGAAATTAGATCTCCTCTTTATGTTTTCCTTTCTCGCTGTCAAAGGTTACTCTTTGAAATTTTAAAATATGTAACCTAAATCATACACAAGAGCTTTATAAAGGTAAGTCGGATCTTAAGAACTGTTGGGGTAGCTTCTATCCATCACCTGTAGCTAAGGGGTTAGATGTTGGGACAAAGGCCATCCCTGTAGTTTTGGGAATAACTCTCTTGTTCCACACCTCTCAAATGCCCTGGCTCATTACAATGAAAGTTTAGTGGAAAATCACCTGCTTTCTTTACCTACTTGTAAGTGACCGCTGTCCACCTCTTCCCTCTGCTGCCTGTGTGGTACAGGACATGACGGAATGGCGTGGGGGTCACAACCCCAGCAGTGTGGTGAGAAGACCCAGAAGACCCAGATTCCAGTCTGGCTCTAAAACTTGCCAGCTTGATGCCTTTGAACTAGTCCTTACACTAGTTTCTAGAACAGAATTAAAAGTAGTGATAATAGAACTTATTCACAAGGACTTATTCATTGCAGACATTAAACAAAGGGGACAATAGTACTGATTCGCAAGGTCACTGTGGACCTTAAATGAAGTGGTGCACCCCATAGCAAATGTTCAGCCACATTAAACATTAATGTGGCCCATTTGTATAATTTGGCGCTATTCTTCATCACCCCTGGCTCAGTTTGTATTTTAAAAGGCACGAGTATGGGTGGGGTATGGAACTCAGTGGCAGAGGGCTTCCCTGGAGGGTGAGGCCCTGTGTTCAATCCCCTGTACAGCACATGCAAACGGCACCTGTGCTCCCTGCTAACGTCTCTTCTGTGGCTTTGTGACCTTAACACTTTCGTCTTGTCAGTTTGTGCTTCCTATTGGATTCTGCTTATCTTAGAAAGTACCAATTTTTGAAAAATGCATCCGAGGTCCCAAATTAGTGCTTTTTGATCATTTGCACCTTGATGGATTAATATTTAATTGCCCTGGAAGCTATTGTACTCTCTTGGGTATATTTCTTTACCTGTAAAATAGTAAGTTAATTAATAGGACTGTCTTCTACAACATTTTCTGCATTTTTTTAAATTCAGTGGGACCAAGGCTCATCTCGAGGTGCTGAGTTATAAACCAGCTCCCAGATAGTGTAGTGATGCTGAGCTGGGGACCACACATTGAGGGCATCTGTAAGAGATCCTCAATCCCTGTAATGCCGCCAGCTGCAGAGATCCTCTCCATGCTATAAATATTACACAAAGCAAGATTCTTGGCCCTTCTCAGCTTCATTTACTTCAATGGGCAGCTAATATAATGCTCACTTTCTAAGAACTTTGGCATTAGAGGATGCACTTGAAGTTTTGGGAAATGGGGAAGGCATGATGCAGGTGTGTGCTGCACAGACATGCCTTCTCTATGGGTAGAGATGGGTTGTATGACTCAGCCCCAGGCCCACTGAGCCTCATGGCTTATACTTCATGTGAAGAGCATAATCAAGGATTCACTGAAGAGATGCAGGACATAATTAAGGTGTAGGAGACCAAGATATTAATACAATGGCCTCTTATTCCCCCTACCTCCATGGTTTGACTATTTACCGTTTGCTTTACATATGACCAACAGAGAGCCAAAACAATAAATGGAAAAATTCAAAAATAATTCCAAAGCTTTGAGTATAGTTTATTAGAGTATGACATTATTACTCTACATTACTGTGTTATTGATGTCAATCTTATTAGAGATTTTAGGGCAAAGCCCTGGGCTCCAGAAGCCCCAACAAGGTAGGTTTAGTCCCATCTAATTTACTAACTAAAGAGAGAAGTCATGATGAAAGGAGAGAAAGGAGATGCATTCAATATATCCATGTTAGGAAGAGGAACAAACAAGAGGTCCCGTGACCCCAAGTCCTTAGCTTGACATGAGCTTCCAGTTTAACTAGAGTGAGAAGGAGGACAATGGGGGGGTCTACAATTAAACTGTCTTGGTCAAGGTGTGTCTGGTGGCTCATTGCCTCCACTCTGCCTCTCTAAGGTGATCCAAAGAGGTCCTTATCATTGTCGTCACTTGAAGAAAATCGAGACTTCTGACCCAGAGTGCAGACTTCAAGGTTTTGCTCCTCCCAGAATCCCAAGTCCCTGCAGGTTTAGGGCAATGACTTATTTCTACTCCTATGTGAGATAGGTTAGCCAGACAGTTCTTCAATGGTTAACTTCACTATGAGCCAAGGGGAACAGTTGAATGATGTGGGATGTCTCTATATGCTGTAACTATGTTTTATTACCATTGGTTAATAAAGAAGCTGATTTGGCCAGCAGCCATGCAGAATAGAGCCAGGAGGAAAATCTAAGCAGAGTTACAGAGAGAAAAAGGGCAGAGTCAGGGAGCTGCCGGCAGCCGCTGGAGAAGCAAGATGTGAAGCAGCAAACCACAAGCCTCGTGGTAAAATATAGAATAATAGAAACGGGTTAATTTAAGTTGTAAGAGATAGTTAATGATAAGCTTGAGCTAATAGGTCAAACAGTTTGTAATTAATATTAAACCTCAGAGTGGTTATTTGGAAACTGGTGGGCGGGAGAGAAACCTCAAGTTACCGCTGAGATTTTTTGGAGATTGCCACAAAATAAAGGCAGAGATGCTGGGCTTCTAGTTAGTTTTCCAGTGAGCTTTGCTGACGAGTTTCATGTCAACTTGACACATACTAGAGTCACCAAAGAGGAAGGAGCCTCTAGTGCTTGATAGGGGAGGGCTCAGCCTATTGTGTGTGGGGCCATCCCTGGGCTGGTGGCCCTGGGATCTGTCTAGAAGAAAGCAGACTAACTGAACAAGCCCAAAGGAGTAAGCCAGTAAGCAGCGGTTCCCCACGGTCTTTGCAGCAGCTGCTGCTTCCAGATCCCTGCTCTGAGTTCCTGCCCTGAATTCCTTAAGTAATGAACCATGATGTGGAAGCATAAACCAAATAAACCCTTTCCTCACCAAATCGCTTTGGTCATGGTGTTTCATCAGAGCAATGGTAACCCTGACCAGCCATAGCACATGAGGAACTGCTGCTTTTTGGCAAGAGCAGCCTATTTCAATCTCTTACTGTCCCTAACAAAACCTTTGTGGGTGTACATGTATGAGACCAGCAGAGTGTGGAGGACTAAGTGCAATCCATGGTGTCAGTCAGACACCCAGGGTCTTGGAGCTTAAGCTCTATGGCTAAGATTAGACTGCTGAAGTAGCTTATGTTTGCGGATTCACGACTTTGAGCTGGGTGTATACGACTAGGGTGGGCTAACTTTTAATCACTGATTTGCTTGACTGCTCTTTTTGGTGTTAGTGATAGGGGTTTTTTTTTTTTTTTGAGTACCTTTTTAAAACTTCTATGATCAAATATCCATCATTCGTAGAGAAGTCTTCTCCACATTTGGGATTTCCCCAGATCAACGTACCAGCCCCCACAGCACATACAGTAGGCTACTACAATTTCATTTCTAAAAGAGCTGATTTTCGGGCATAGGTAAAGTATTTACCTTCAAACTCAAGGGCCTGACTTACTACCCTAAAACCATGCTAAAAGCCAGGATTAGTGGTGTCCTCTTGAAATCCCAGCACTGGGAAGGCAGTCAGGTAAATCCTTGGGGTTCAGTGGTCAGCCAGCCTGGCCTACTAGGTGAATTCTAGACCAACAAGAGACTCTTCCCCATCTCTCTCTCTCTCTCTCTCTGTGTCACACACACACACACACACACACACACACACACACACACACATACACACACATATTCACACACACACACACACAAAGCTGGATGCATACTGAGGAATGACACACACGGATGTCTTCTGGCACATCCACACACACATCCACACACACACACATCCACACACTCACACCCCCCCACACACATCCACACACACATCCACACACACACACACACGTTTATATTTAATATAATAGCAGTAAGAAGCAATGCAGATGGTGGCTCATGGATGGCCTCTAGGCTTGTCAGCAGTTTGCAGTACAGCAAGGAAACCTGTGTGAATGAGGACTCCTGGCAGGAAGCCGTGTCTGCACAGACTGATTGACTAACTAGAACCACAGCGATGGGGCAAGGTGGGAATGTCCAGATCCAGAGCCTAATCACACTTTATCTTGGACTAACTTTTGCCCCCTAAATAGCCTTTCCTCGCCCATTCCTTATGTTGGGTGTAACATCCTGGGATTAGCAGATAAAAACCTTCCGGAATTTATTAATTAAGTATACCACTAGATTTCATTAGCCCAAATGCTAAGATGTCATTGGACAGTGTCTGGGGGCTATAGAACTTCCCTACCATGCTGTAATCTGCCTCTCTGATGTTTCTCATCACTGTATTTTTAAAATGCCTTGATTTATAATTCTCTTTGTCCTGTTACTATAATTCTCCATGAAACTGCTTCCACAATGGAACATTACATTTGGGGAACCCTAAATGCATGACCATGGGCCATGGCTTCAGATAATTTTGGTTCCAGAATAAACCATGTCTTTTATTCCTTTCAATCATACCTAACAGGGGGAGAACATTCCTCTAATAAATGGTGAGGGTGTGGTGTCTGGGGAGAACAGAAATGGTGGACCCCTTCTGTGGAAATGATGTTACCCATCTCACACTGCGTAGATGGAGATTAAATGAAGCAATCCTATAGGAACTTGCATTGCTATCAAAATACTCTTTGCACACAGAT
The DNA here is from genome assembly GCA_004026605.1 of Ondatra zibethicus. NCBI lineage: Eukaryota > Metazoa > Chordata > Mammalia > Rodentia > Cricetidae > Ondatra > Ondatra zibethicus. Next base: position 327,112 of record PVIU01000081.1, read on the forward strand.
CGGCGTGTGGATCTTGTTTCTTGGCTTACGTTCGTTCGATGTCGTCTGGTTTTTTCAGTGCTATAAACAAGTGAGAGGTTTGCCTGTGGGCTTTTCCCTTCTGTTGCATAAGGAAAAGTTGCATCCCGTGTTTCCAGCCCTGTAGTGATGACTTTAGCATGACTGGCTCACCAGGTACAGGCAGTGTTCTCAAGGAAAATGCAAACAAAGGCTTGTTTCTAGCCATGGAAACGTAATCATTCCCATGCTCGAATATGCTTTACATTACTTAGAAGAGAGTTTATTGGCTCTGGGTCTGTTGTGTCACCGAGGAAACCGTGGTGTGCTGTTAAAAGACTAATGAGAAAAACAGCCCAGGCAGCCCCAGACTGATGGGAGCCTCAGGTAGCCTGGCAGAGGGAACTCCCCAGTGAGGGACTCAGGAAGCCGAAGCCACAAGATTAGAGTGAAGGCATTGTTCAGTCACTTGGGGGAAGGACTGCAAAGCCAGAAAGATGATGACATTAACAGTGAATGCAATTCTTTTCTTGTTTGGGAGACAAATTTTTTCTTTCCTATTTGAAATGGCCTAGTGTCTTTGAGTTCTCATATTTCAGTGTTTCTAGTCAAGAGTCCCAGATTCCCAAACTGAGGTAGAGGACATGGCCACGGGTTCCTGAGAGAAGAGAATTCAGCATTTTGCAAGCAGGCTTATGTCCTGTCTTCAGGTGGAGAAAGAAAGAGGTTGACAAGCAAAATGGCCAGGTTGACCTGGCTCTCCTGACCTGGGATCTGTTACTCTCAGAGATTTTTATCACGTTTCTGGTGAGAAAACAAAATAACATTGCTAGCACTGTAAAAATTAATCTGAAGTAATCAACACTAAAGATACCACTGAGCAACAAGAGAGAGGCACAGTCTCAGCGTTTGGATCAGGATGTTCTCTTTCCGGTTGAAGGGCCGGTGGCAGTGAGGTGACCCCGCTGTCACAGTTGCAGGCAGCACCTGGCACAGACATGTCCTGTCCTCACTCAGGCAGGTCAGCACCACTGACCCAAGGTGGTGTCCAGTGTCTCTCTGACCTCCTTGATTCTAGAAAAGGTCCATAGTTGTTCCTTCCCTGCTGGGAGCCTGGTCACTCATTTCCCCTCAGGATGCTTTCATAGCCATGGGTGTCAGATGGTGCTCGGGCATTCCAGAAAAGTCGAAATGAAAAACTTATTGCGAATGCCGGGCTGCAAAAATAAATAGCAAGTCCTCAGAAATGCGAAAGAAGGAAATACTGAGGTAACAATAAATGAGCACCAAAAATCAAAACCGGGGGTTGGTTCTTTGAAACAAGTGGACAGAGCCCGGGCAAACCGGAACTGTAGCGACAAGGGACCTTTATTTAAAAACCCCAACAGACCCGATGTGTGGGCAAACACAATGTTTGGAAGATTTCAAAGAAGCCATGATAAAACGTCATAAATCTGAAGAGACTTTGGAGGAGGGAACCAACGTGTCCCACACACTCCCGTGTCAGCGGAACCCAGGCTTAACCACGGCCCTTAAGCTCGCAGTTCCTCGGCTGTGAACAGCACCATCTCTCTAACAACCCTCTTCTCATTGCCATAACAACCTCTATGTGCCCCGGCCCCATCCGCTCTCAACCTGTGCAATATGGGCCTTTTCCAACTATCATCCTTCTGCCTCCTGCTCTCTCCAATGGGTCACTGATCCCTCAATGTTCCTTGAATTCTCAGACCATGTAGATCTCCAGTTTTCCCCACCCATTCACTAACTCTGCTGTGGTCTGTCTCTGAAGCATGGCAGCCTAAGACAGAGCAGCCATCCAACTCGGTTCCACGTGTACACACAAAAATGGCTGCCAATACATGGAAGATAATGAACTTGCTTAGCACAGTGGGTAGCAATAGAGTCTTGCTCTCTTTTCTCTTGTGGTTTTCTGTGATATATATATATATGTGTGTGTGTGTGTGTGTGTGTGTACACACACACATATGTGTGACATATGTATATATATTTCTATATAGAGTCTGTATTGTCCTTTTTGATTATTTCTGTTTTAATTCCAACAGAAAACATTAGAACATTCTCACTTACTTACCCTACTCAAAACCTAACTTTATAGAATTTAATAGAATTTAAATCTCTCTCTCTCCTTCTCTACCTGACAAAATTGATTCTCTACAGAAATTTTATATTACTAGTTCTTATCCTGTGAATCAGTTTTCTCACTGAACACCACTTTGTATTCCTTCCCAAGTTTGTACATCCACATCTAGTCTGTCTGTCAGCACGCACCAGAGTCTGCATAGCCCACGGTGTGTTTATTTCGGCTTGGGTTTTTAGCTTTGTCCGTTCCCGACACTGCAACAGTGGACATACCTATGTTTTCATGATGAGCTCATGAGAGTGAGGGTCTAAACCGGACACAGGCAAGTGCAATTGCTCAGTCGTTCTTCATTCTAGTAGACTCAAGGTTGTACTGCGGAGGATCAAAGCTGTGATTAGGAGATCTATTTATTTGCACAATCAGTATTAATTATAATAAACCTTATTTTGGTGAATGAAAAATAGCATTACTTTATTCTACCGTGTATCCCCTTGCTATCATCTGTAGGTTACATATAGCAGTCGATACAATATGCATAACTACATAGGCAGATGTTACATGGTGTTGGTTAGGGTGTGGTCAATATTTTTCCTCTTCAGTTGGTTGAATCTGTCAGTGTGGAACCTACATTTACAGAGAGTCAGTGGTACACAGTCTTGCTTGTCAGATAGACGCCTGCATCCTGTTGTGTGTGATTGGGTCTAAGACGGTGAAACAAGGAAGACAAACCATTTACCCTGTCCCTCTGTGGTTTCCCAAATAGGCACCTGCTGACAGCCCTGAGCTATCTTCCCTGCCCCTTTGCCCTTTTATCTGCACAGCAGTCCTCCAGAGGTGCCCAAGTCTTTCTCCACAATTGTCCCTCTCCGTGCACTTTGTCTCACAGTTCTGTTTTCAATTTGACCTCCTGTTCTTTCATCCTTTCCAAGATCGTCACAGAATCTTACACCAAAGAAGCCCAGATTTGCTGTTTTCTGCTGTGCACATGACTGACTTCACTTGTTTGAATGCATTTTTGTCTTTTATTGTGAGGCCGATGTGTGTCTAGTCTGACAGCCATCTTGAACTGAAATCCCTCTGTGATTTAGAAACGCCAAGGGAAGCCCAAGCAAACCCTAGCATCCTACACTTTCGTGTTATCCTTTAAGATAAAGCTATTTCATTGAAAACTATGCATTTACCCAGCTAGGAGCTTGGTCCTGGGCTCCGTGCTAGCGCTGTAGGAGCTCTGTCAGATCAGCTCTCGCCCCGGGAAGATGCGGAGCCTAGTGAGAACACAAGGAAATGTACATCATGTAAGTGTACTTAAAATACATCACATCAGGACTGTTGCCCCAGGAAAGGTTCTTCCAAAAGCTCTTGTCTAATTAGTCATTTTAATCAGGTCTCTTCCAGGATAATAACTGAAGCTAAACTTCATAATGAGCAAATTCATATTCATCATTCTATTTATGCTGCAAAACAACCCGGAGGTAAGAGCTATTTTTATCTCACTTTACACATGAGAACTATTTTCATGCTCCAAGCGGTGTCTTTATCTCTCTCCTAGGACAAAAGGCTACCAGCGGCATGTGGTGGGCTGAAGCTTTGAGGTAGCCATCCTGCACAGGGGACCTGATGGTTTTGAGTGACACTGGGAAAACCAAACCAGGGCGGACTCTTCTTCCAAACTCCTGAGAGAGCTAAGCCTGCACTGTTCTGACTGTGTCTTTCCTGCCCTTGATACTTCATGTATGTTATTACAGCCCTGAGTGCTGTGGGTAGGGGGTACTGGGATGACTCCCCGCCCCATTTTCTGAAGTACCTAACTACTCAGCACCTTACCAAGGGCCAGGGGTGAAAGGGCCAGGAGTCAGCTCACTGGCTAGCTGCAGTCTCTAAACCTCAAGTAGGCAAAGAGTTGTTTTGGTACAGCTGCAAGCACAAAGAGTGGGTTTTTCATTCTTAAAAAACACATTCTTAAAAGTGTGTTATAAATAAACATAAAATCCCGAAGGGATACAAATGGTAGGGGAAATGTCTAACTCTCAAGACCTAAAATATTTACTGTCTGTCTCTTCATATCTTAAAAACTCGGTTCCCTCCTCTAGCCATCTTTCCTGCAACCACCAAAGGAGGGTGCATTCTGATGGCCTCATGGGTACATTTGACTGAAATACTGGCCGGAGGTGAAGATATTTACATAAAAATCCAGGGAGGAGATGAAAGCTGGGGAAAGAGAACTAGTTTAGCCCTCTACGTTCTTCCATGTCCCTCTCTATCCCTTTGTGTCTCAGGTACAAACAAATCTTTTTATTAGGGTTTGTCTGGGACAAAACGAAGACTTAAACCTGTTGAATTTCTAGGTAGCAGGCCCTAGAATTATCTCGATTTTTTTTTTAAATGGAGGGCAGAAGAAAGGTTTACCCTTCATGAAGATTGACTTAAGACTTTGTGTCATGAGGGCAATGTCATGACAGAAAGAGTCAGCATCTTGGTGAGTTCGGCATGCTGTGTGGTCCCTGAGAATGGCCACTATTATCTGAACTGATCATTTATCTCATGATTGGGGTGTGAAGAGAACAGAAGAAATTTCCACGTCATCCTCTTGCAGACCCTCTAACCCCTCTCCTTTCATTTTTCCTACTGTGGGTCGTGCCTCCTGACCTGCACAAGTTGAGGCCTCTGGAAGTGCCAGAATGCCTGTGAGTCTCCCGCTATGCAAAATTTGCATATATGAACACATATAGGCATGGCATAATTTTTGTCAGATTCCTAAATATGTTCTTCTGTCAGCACATAAACAGACTCCAAAGAAGACAAAAGGGTCATGAGTTGTGCTAATGGGAGTCAGTCATAACCTTCTTTAGTGAAACTTAAGATTGTCAAAGAGTTCAGCTTCCAGGAATGAGCATTTAAACTGTCTCCCTCAGTCTGCACAGGGTCAAGAGGGGTTCAAATGCCTCTGTGCTATCATCATGCCCAAAGACACCAGACTTCTGGTGAATGACCTTAGAGAGTTGCCAGGGCACCCCCTGGCAAGACAGCAATGTCTGTGGATGAGTAAAGGGCACCGAGATGAGCCACTCTAGAGATGGTTTCGGGGAACAGGGTCAGTTTTAACGCACGTGAGCAACTGCTTATATGGTGGAAGTCTATCAGATGTGACTGGTTAGCGTATTACCTCGGAATGGACAGTGTGCACTCAGAGAGCCAGGGCCTCTGTGCGGAAGGGGTACATTCCAGGAGATGGGGAGAGTGTGGGCTCATGGCCAGCTACCGCCTACTCATGCTGCTTCAAAATTCAGTACCGTGGCTTCAGAAGCACGCGTACCACTCTTCTCATTTAGAGAGGCAGTGTGCCAGGTGGGCTGGCCACCAGGTCACTCTTGTGTTTTCTCCTACAGAAAGTGAAAACGGAAGAGGAAAAAGAATTTCGTTCCCGCCCCTCTGTGACCCACAGGCTTAATCTCTAAGAGAGGATCCTATGCCCACGCGACAGAGGAACCCTCCCTGAATTGGTCCTCACACCTGAGGGTCGTTCTGCCTCTGGAGCAGTGTTCTCAACCTTCCTTATCCTGGGATTCTTTACTACAGGCCCTCATGTTGTGGTGACCCCAAACCACAAAATTATTCTAGTGGCTACTTCATAACTGTAATTTTGCTTCTTTTATGAATCATAATATGAATACCTGTGTTTTCTGATGGCCTTGGGCGACCCCCATGAAGGGGTCATTTGACCCCAATAGGGGTCACAATCCATAGGTTGGAAACTGTTGCTCTAGACCCGTAAACTTTCTTAAACTATTACATTTTATAACATTATTGCCTTTATCACACAGTAAATTAAAATTAGGAAAACAGAAATAATTCTGTTATTTGTATAGCATATGTCTTTCCAGTGTATAAACATCTATGTGTGTGCACATATTAAATACACATATTTATAATTACAATGTTGTGATTATTCTATACATAATTTTCTGCTCTTTTCCTCACTTAATGCAGCATAGTTTTATAACATTTATTCTAGACCTCTTTTAGTGATTTCACTATATTCTAAAGTAAAAATCTAGCACCATTTACTAATCTATTTCATTAGCTTTGCAAATCAAAGTTATTTCTAATGCTTGATGATTTTTAATAAGGTTACCATGAACCTTTTTCAATGTGAAGTTTACAGCATTATTTTCTCAGGCTGGAGTCCAAAAAACAGACATACAGCTTAGAGTTGTTAAAAAGATTTTTATTGTAAGTGCTTGAAGTATCTCCCAAGAAAGTTGAGTTTACATAGCAGCCCCCCAGACATGGGAGTTAATTTGTGCTTCATTTTCTGCATGCTTGTCAATTTTGTAGACTAGCAACTTTGTAAATTGTGTTAATTTGTCTTTTTATATAAAAGTGCAATTTTGCTGGAGAAACCAGCACTGTGAGTGTCCAGAAGGTTTGCCATGGAGCCAAGACCAGGGCCTCCGGTGCTTAGCAGGTATGTGGTCCTTCACAAGCCAGGGAACCTTTCCCCAAGCCCATTTCTTTGGCGGGAATTGATGTTCCTGTGTTACAGTCCTAGCTATAGAAGCCAGACATGGAGCCACGGTGATGTCGAACATCACTCTTCAGCCGCCAGCTCACTCTTTCCATGGGATTGCTGCCCCACTCGGCATCCACTCTGATTTAGATGCCTCTCTCCAATCCTTCTTCCCACCAGACTATAGTTTCTGTAGATTGCATTTATCAATTTCTTATTTTAAATGTAGACAATTACTGCCGTGGTAGGATGCTTATGTTGTCTAAAGCCAGGTAGATGAGGGGTGAGGATGCTGAGTATTCAGACAGCTGTTGGACACACCATTCGAGTGCAGAAAGGAAAAGGTCCCCGTTCACTGTTGTTTAATGTAAGAAAATAAAACTGAACCTAGATGAGCGTTCAGTGCAGGTCCTGGTGCCCTGAATCGGCCACATGACAGTCCTGTATGCAAAGCATCCTGCTAGATGAGCATTCAGTGCAGGTCCTGGTGCCCTGAGTCGGCCACATGACAGTCCTGTATGCAAAGCATCCTGCTAGATGAGCATTCAGTGCAGGTCCTGGTGCCCTGAGTCGGCCACATGACAGTCCTGTATGCAAAGCATCCTGCTAGATGAGCATTCAGTGCAGGTCCTGGTACCCTGAGTCGGCCACATGACAGTCCTGTATGCAAAGCATCCTGCTAGAAGAACTGGAATTCCACCAGGAGCAGGCTCAGTAGGGCCTTGTGCTCATCCCTTGTGATTTATGTTCACGTTTGCTGAGCGCATTAGTCATAATAGGGTTTGAAGCGGTGCCTGTGCACAGAGGGAGTGTCAATCCGGTTAATCACAAGATTATATTATGTACAAGATTATGCAAATACATATAGAGATGTGCAATATTATATAAAGGAATACATATGCATGTCTAAAGTATTAGGGATTATATAAAATTATGTTCATTTTTTATTACCTATTTCTGATTATAAGATTGCACTCAAAGAATTATTTTTTATGTTATATATACACACATGTGTGTGTATGTGTGTGTTCATACAAGGATACATCCCTATGTAAGTATGGTTATGGCCATTTACATGTATATTTCAGGGTCTGTTCATACATGTGTAATGCATGCATATTGTGATTCTTTGATTGCATTACAGGAATGTACTTTCAGAATTTTCTAAATTAAAAATGCATAAACATTTTTATTTTTAGATAGATGAATGTTCCAAAATTGCTAACTTCTGTGGCAATAAGTGACTCTCGGCACATTTGCTGGCAGGTGTTATAAAACATGTGTTCCTTTCATCTGCTTCTTCAAAGCAAAAAGGTTTTAACAGCACATGAAAAGGTAAATACTTCGGGGGAGTATCTTATATAATTTAGGGGACAGTTCAAGATCTGACATTGGGGAGCATTTCATTGTTATGTAATTTTGTTCCTAACTATGATGTAAGAATGTTGTCCATAAGAACACACTGATATGCAGACTCTGAAAATGCAGAAATGGAGTTTTGTTAGTTCAAAACTAAATAGCTTTAGCGGGCTTTCGGCCCCTCGGACTAAGTGGGAACACAGTAGCATGTGACTTCTTTAAGACCAGCGGTGGGAATACACTGGCCAAGTCTTAAGAAGCAACCTTACTTCCTGGACTGATAATAATACAAAGACGGAGCCTAATTCCATAAGCGACCCCAAAGCAGACACACTCCTTCCTTAGAGATCTGCCCGTCTTCTAGGGCTCGAGAGCTGGCTCCAAATAAGTCTGCTACATTAGCATGAAGAACTGCAGTCAAATGCCTAGGACCCGTGTTAAACAATGCCAGGCGACATCACACATGCCATAATGCCAGCACTGGCTCTCAGGGACAGAAGGATAGCTGGGACTTGTTGGCAACCCTTCTGGGGGAAAAATGGTAACTTTGTGTTCAATTAGCAGCCCCTTCTCAAGGGTATAAGGCACAGAGTAGACAGCCTCTACCTGTGTGTGCATGTATGTGAGTAACTGCAAACATATGGTATACACACCCATATCTCTCTCTCTCTCTCTCTCTCTCTCTCTCTCACACACACACACACACACACACACACACACACACACACACACACACACACACACACACACACCTCTATGAAGTCTTATGAAGATCACCACAGCTTTGACCAGTGTCTTAGTTAGGGTTCTATTGCTGCGAAGAGACACCATGACCACAGCAGCTCTTATAAAGGAAAAACATTGAATTGGGGCTGGCTTACAGTTTAGAGGTTTAGTCCGTTTTCCTCATGGTGAGGAGTATGAATGATGGCATGCAGGTAGACATGGTGCTGGCTATGTCTTGATCAGAAAGCAACAAGGAAGTGACTCTGGGAGTAGCTTGAGTATAGGAGAACTCAAACTCCACCCCCACAGTGACACACTTCCTCCAAAAAGGCCATACTTGCTCCAACAAAGCCACATCTCCTATGAGCTTACAAGGGCCAATTACATTCAAACAACGACATCCAGCATTCTAACAAAGTATCTCAGGAAACTGAGACCATTATCTTTGAATAGCATAGCATAAAGATTAACCAGTTCTTTAAAAACTGATGCATGTTTCCAAAAACATTATTAATTTTAATGATTGATAATATTTAGTGGGGCTCCCAGGCAGAGCTTAAAGTATTTTTAATTATTTCTCTTAATTCGTCTTTTTTCTTTATTTAAAAGTGCTCAGTGTAGTTAATTTATAGAGATATACTTTGATATAAAATAAACAATATACACACATTGCTGTTCAGGATGCAAACTGCATAGCTAACAAAGAAATCAGTATGACAGCTACTCAAAAGTTTAAATAAAGAATTACACGAGCCTGCAGTTCAAAAGCTGCATGTGGACAGGAAAGGCTTTACAGTGGTAACCTAGATAGACATTTTTACAACAATTTCCCAGTGATATTACCTACAACAGCCACGAAAAAGAAAGAAATAAAATGTCCATTCATAGTGACATCACAGACACGAGGAAGAAAGAAACAAAATGTCCATTGACAAATGAATGGATAAACCAATGTTCATCCATTTTTTTAAAATTTCATGCAAACTTTATTTTATGTATTGTACATAGTATTGTACATTATCTATAGGAAGAAATGTTTTTCAGACTTTTAAAATGAAATTCTTAGGGGAGCACACCTTTAATCTTAACACTCAGGAGGCACTCACAGGCAGATCTCTGTGAGTTACAGGCCAGCTTGGATTATAGGGTGAGGCCTACTTGGCCAACAGCTTAAGCATATTTCTGACTAGCTCTTACATCTTAAATTAACCCATTTCTATTATTCTGTGTATTACGCTTAAGCTGTTGGCCAAGTAGTGCTATAATTAATATAGTTTTGTGTAATTACTTGGGTCTGGGAGGCCGGGAATGAGCAAGCAGCCTCTGCCTACACACCTGGAAAGGGGAAATAGACAAGATCACCTGATAAAATTGGGAAAATGGGGGTGGGGAAAGGAAGGGAGGGTGAAAGGGGAAGACGAGGGGAGAAGGAGGGAGAACTTGAGTGAACAGGATAGTCATGATGAATGAAAGACAGAGATGAGAATAAGGAAAGAGATATTTTGATTGAGGGAGCCATTATGGGGTTAGCAAGAAACCTGGCTTTAGAGAAATTCCCAAAAATCCACAAGGATGACCCCAGCTAAGACCCTAAGCAATAAAGGGGAGAGGGTGCCTGAAGTGGCCTTGCCCTGCAGTCAAATTGATGAATATCTTAAATGTTACCATAGAACCTTCATTCAGCAACTGATGGAAACCAGAGGCAGAGACCCACAGTGGAGCACTGGGCTGAGATCCCAAAGTTCAGTTGAAGAGTGGGAGGAGTGAGAATATGAGCAAAGAGGTCAAGACCATGATGGGGACAGCCACTGAAACAGACTACCTGAGCTAATGGGAGCTCACCAACTCCAGCCGGACAGGGAAGGAATCAACATACGTCCAAACTAGTCCCTCTGAATGTGGTTGACAGTTGCATGGCTGGGGCAGACAGAGGGGCCATTGGCAGTGGCACCAGGATTTATCCCTACTGCATGTACTGGCTTTTTGGGATCCTACTCTCTTTGGATGGATACCTTACTCAGCCTAGATATAGTAGGGAGGGACTTGTACCTTCCCCAAAGCTATGTGCCTTACCCTCTCTGAGGATTGGATGTGGGTGGGGTGGGAGGGTGTGTGGAGGGAATGGGAGGTGGGAAGGGAGTGGGAACTGGGATTAGTATATAAAAGATAGTTTGTTTTCTTTTTTAAAAAATAAAATAAAGTAAATTATTAAAAAAACTGTCATGTAGATGCATTGTGAAGACATTATCTTAAGAGAAATAAGTAAAATGCAAAATAAGATATGATTTACAATCCCATTTACATTTAGTTCCTACAGTAGTCTGGTTCATAGAGAAAGGATACAGAATGGGGGTAGCCAGCATGGGAAGTCAGTGTTTAAGGTACAAAGTCTCAGTTTGGGGTAAGGAAGTGTGGAGAGAAATAGTAATGGTGGTTGTACCACATGAGTACATGTAGAGATGTTAATCTGTATACTTACACTGGCTCAAATAAAAAACCCTAAGTTCTGTGTACAATTTACCACAAGAGGAAAGAAGTTTTTGAGAGGGCTACTTATGAAAAAAAACTAAATTATATGAATATGCAATCCCAGCGTGTACACATGTAATAATATACATAATACATGTATGTATAAATACATATGTGTACACACATGCATTATATTATCAGCCTTCTGTATTTTCACTTCCATCTCCATAAGTCAGCAGCCACATATAAAATCCATTTAATAAAAATAGTTACAACTCCCATGAAAATATTCAGATTGTTTTCTTGTCATTATTTCCTAAATGAGACACTCTAACAACTATTTACATAGCATTATGGCATGTTCTGTAGTGGAAGTGATCTAGAGATGCTGTAAAGCACACAGAAGACACGTTACAGGGAAAGAATTTCACAATTAAAGAATTTTGCACAAATATGCCATCTGCGACAAGGGAATGGGATAAGGGAACATCTAGCTCCTGTTCCCCAGACCACAGCCCTGACTCACCGTACTTGATGATTCTACTGTGGAAAAACCTCCACCCTGTCCAGGATCAGGCTCCTGGAAGATGTCACTGGATAATCATGCTCTAGCATGAAGTGAATTTCAACTTATTACCAAGGTAAGTGGGAAAAAAATAAAATAAGTAAAAACATAAAATAAAGGACACCAGTTGGCAACGAAATTCTATCATATGTCCTCACTTCTTAACCTGTGTCAAGGAATAGAAGGAAATGCAGATATGAGATCAACAGATTTAAGAGTGGCCTCCCAAGTCAATCCTTATGAATTTCAAGACCCCAGTCAACCATTGTCGAGGGCTTGGTCTCAGTCTCCTCTGTAAAATAGCCATTCACTAACTATCTTAGTTAGGGTTTTTATTGCTGTGATAAAGCACCATGATCAAAAGCAGCTTGGATAGCAGAAGGTTTATTTTACCCTACAGTTTGCAGTGCATCATTCAGGAAAGTCAGGGCAGGAACCTAGGGGGTAGGTGTTGGTGCAGAGATCATGGAAGGGGGCTGCTTATTGGCTTGGGTTGCTCAGTCTACCTTCTTATAACAGCCAGAACCACCAACACAGGGATGGCATGCCTGCAGTAAGCTGAGATCTCCCCCACCAGTCATTAATCAAAATCCACCACAGGCTTGCCCACGGGACAATTTGGTGGGGGCATTTTCCTCAGCTGAGGCCCCCCTTTTCCAAAAGGACCCAAGCTCGTATCAAGTTGCCATAGAAACAGCCAGCACACATAAAAACAAACAGCCACCTAATTTCCAGGATTGTGCAGAGCAAGTGCAATCAAATGCACCTTGAAGTAGTGTGGTGGAGTCAATGAGAAACGTCCCCCAGAGTCTCCAACATCTGAACGCTTGGTCCCCAGTTGGCTGCATTGTTTGGGAACATTTAGGTGGTGCAGGCTTGCTGAAGGACATATGTCACTGGCAGCGGGTTGAGAGATTTAAAATCCCTGCCTTCTTGAAGATTGCTCTCTTGGTTTCAAGCCTATCGTTCAAATATGAGAGCTCAGCTTCCTGCTTCTGCCTCCTTGCCCTCCCTACTACTATGACTGTGGACTCTAACCCTCTGGAAACATAAGCCAAAATAAACTTCCTTTTCTATAAATTGCCTGGGTCATGATATTTTTATCACAGTCCAGGGAAGCGTTGGATACAAGCGGGACTTTCCATATTGGTTCTATTTATCAGGAAAATGTCTCTCAAAGTTGGATGCCAGGGCACTCCAGAAAGGAAAGCATTCAAGAGCATGAACTCTAAGAAGTTAGAACAGAGAACGAACCATGCGGCCGCGGAATGCCACTCCGCCCCCTCCCAATTAGGGAGTCCAGCCCATTCTCTCGTCTTGATTTCCCTAATCACATGGGGTTCCACAATTAACTGCTGACTGCTTCTGAATAGAAAAACTGTTTGCTGAAGACAAAGACTTAATAATATCCACACAAATATGTATGCTTCTCTGACACATGCTGTTCTTAAAACCAGCTACTATTTTGGTATCCACCCCATATACCAAACCCCTGCAGGAACATTCTAGAATCACCTACTCAGTGTCTGTCGATTACCTTGTAGGATGTGTATTATTAATGACAGCGATTGCTTTCTGACCTCCTTGCCGTGATCCATTTCCATCCATTAAGGAACTACATTATCCACTTTAGCAAAACATGAATCATAAATGAAATATTGATTTTTTAAAAAATATTCCAAACGGCTTTACATTAAAAAAATATCCCTTAAAAGAAAAATATCTAAACTTCAAGAATAATTTATGAAATTTCAGAGCTTCAAGGAGCTTCCATGATTATATACTGAATGGATCTCTGCTTAGTTCCCTTTTACAACAAACTTATTTTCAGGAGCTTAGCATGATGTACTGTCTAAATCTATGAACACTTTGTTGAATGTGTTTGAGTGAATTTATGTTTTATTAAAAATAAACACATGTTTCCAAAACCACAAGCCTCTTTTCTCAGTGCCTAGTAGGAAATTTAGACCTCAGTTTTAAGAGAAAACTAAAGACCTTCCACTAAGGGGGTGATTTTGGACTAGTATTTCCAAAGATGACGTAGTACCTTTCAATAGTATTAGTGTCTCTTTAACGAACAAGAGGAAGTTGATCTTCAGGACCAAGTGAGGCATTAGGTAATGGGAAAAGTCTAAATGTGTCTTCCTGCAAAGGGATTGATTTCATGAGTCCAGTGGTTCAGTCCATCACAATAGATGGCCATTGCTTTCAGACAGGAGTTCACCCTTGTGGTCTGGGAATGATTGTGGTTTATGAAGGAAGGAGTTTGCTCCATATTTATGAAAATAAAGTCCAGTACCGAGAAGATGCATCTCTGCAATAGCATTAGAGTAAAAAGGCACTGATTAAAAGGATGGAGTGTGGAGCTCTGCCCTTGTTGTGACCTCACTTCTCAAGCAGGGAGAGGTCAGTTGTCATAGATGTGAGACAAGATGTTCCCTCAAGGTGAGATGTTACACAGGCAAGCAGATCTATGCACACATGAGCATCTGCAACCTGACACATGCAGAGGAAACACATTTCATACCCCGTGAGCTCATTGACATGATGGGAGGGCTAAAGAGATGAATCTTGTGGTGGTGCATGCTGGTAGGATTTGCTGAAGGAGGCAGAAGCAGGAGGAGGATCAGGAGTTCAAGGCCAGCCTGGGCTACACATTTAAAAAAAAAAAAGAAGTGAATCTTGAGGATGAAAGAGTAAGTGATGAGAAATAGATGAATATGTTGATGGGGGCCACAATCCAGGAAGGAACCCCATGAGGTCCTCAATCATTAGCATTTGTTTTTGCAAGTGTTTTATTTCCTACATAAAAGATAAATTTGATATGTGAATATTGGCCCAGCATAGTCAGTGTGCGGGGTAACTTGTGTAAGGTACACCATGGGAAAATTGGAGATCCTGTATTTGTTATTTTCAGGTTATTTCCTAGCTTAAAAATTCTGATTGTTCTTATTTCTTGCTTGTCAGTTATATCCCACAGAAAAATATCTCTGAGACTAAATGACAAGGAGAGTGACATCAAGATGGCTATAAAAGATGGAGATCTGGAAAGAAAATGAGAAAGGGGGTAACAACCGAAAAAAAAAGTAAGGGCAAGACAAATATAGAAAAGTGGAAAGAGGGTTGGGGCACAGCTCAGTCAGTAAAGTGCTTGCTACATGTAAGCACAAAATCTTGAGTTTGATTCCTAAGAACTCATGTAAAAAAGCCAAATGAAGTGGGACATGCCTAGAATCCAAGTGTGGTAGAAGTGGAAATAGTCAGATCCCAGCTAATCAAGCTGAATAGGTGAGCTCTAGGTTCAGCGAGAGACCCTGTCTCAAGAAAGCATAAGGTGGAGAGCAATGGAGGAAGGTAGCCAAGATTAATCTCTGGCTTCCACATGAAGGCACACATATGTGGACACATACAAACACATGGGCACAAAAAGAGGAAAATGAGTGGCCATGCAATGCTACAGGACTACCAGGATAGCCAAAACCCATCAATCAGAAAACACCACATGTTGGCCAAGGTGTGGAGAGCAGGAACCATCATTCATTACCAGTAGGGATGCAAATCAGTAGAATTACTATGCAAGACAGTTCGGCAGCTTAAAAAACTAAGTACATTCTTACTACACACTGTTGCCACTGGATTGGTTGTTTGTTCCCAAAAGAGTTGAAATATTTACCATGCAAAAACCTCCACACCTGTGTTTATTCAAAAATCAGCAGAATGTAGGAGGGGGCTCTCCCTGAGAGACTATTGGCAACCAATGGTTGTGGTGACATTTTCTGCAGTGATGTGCCCATTTATTAGACATCCATGCTCCAGTAAATAACCCTCTTCCACAAAAATAAAATAATCACCAAAATTCAGAAGCCAATAAGATATCATTCAGCAGGCTTTATATCAATTGTGGTGCATGCAAATAATCCAATATTGTTGGACACTAAAAAGAAATGAGCTACCAAACTATGAAAAGATATGAAATAAACTCAAATGAGTATTATTCAACACAAAGAAGCCATTTGAAAGAGCTACATACTGTGTGGTTTTAATTAAATGACTCTCTAGAAAAGTTAAACTATCAAGAGGCAACAGAGGTTAAGTGGGGCCAATGGATGAAGAGAGAGCGTACAGAGGATATTTTATATACAACAGCGGTGGATATGTGTAATTTTATACTTCTACAAGTCCACAGAACATGCACACCAAGAGTGGATACTACTGTAAGTTGTGGGCTTTACATGATTATGCTGTTATGTACACTCATTAACTGACTGAAGCACCACAGCAAGAGAATAAGAGAACAATAAGAGAACAGTAGGTTGAGGGTATGTGAGAACTGGGAGTATATGGATAGTCTCTATACCCATCTCTTAATTTTGCTGAGAATCTCAAACTCCAGGAAGCATGTAACACTCTTAAGAATAATGATGGAGACATAAACTCTGCAAATGAATTTGTGATCGAACAGGCAATCAACAGAAGGACTCTAGGTAGGTGGGAGCTATGGTCACCCAAAGTTCCAAATGAACACAGGGCATATTTCTCTCTAGCACCCATTCCTCACTATGCCCACCTAACCCGGCCATGCAGGCTGTTCCCTGGAGACCAGATCAGCAAGTTTCTAACTTCTGACATCTAGGGGAATGTAAATAGTGCAAAATTCCAGTAGGAGATCAGAGAAGTGTGAAAGTATAACCGAGCTGTTTGTTTCCTAGGCTCTTCTTTCAAAAAAAAACCAAGTCAGATAGGATTAAAGGTGGACTGATTTATTCAGTTATTATTGCAACAGAGAGGAGAGTGCAGTACAGACTGCACCTTGTCCACAGGTGATGTGGGATTCCCCTCTGTATGCTGTGATTACCACTGGTTAATAAAGAACTGCTTTGAGCCTATAGCAGAGCAGGGCAGAACAGAAGTAGGCAGGAAAAACTAAATGGAATGCTGGGAGAAAGGAGGCAGAGTCAGGGAGAAGCCATGTAGCCCTGCCGGAGACAGACGCTGGAACTTTAGCCAGTAAGCCAAAGCCACGTGGTGATACACAGATTAATAGAAATGGGTTAAACTGATATATAAGTGTTAGCCAATAAAAAGCTAGAGCTAATGGGCCAAGCAGTGTTTTAAATAATATAGTTTCCATGTGGTTATTTCGGGGCTGAGCAGCTGGGAACCAAACAAGTGGCCTCCTTATTGCAACACAAAGGAAAATCTAGAATCTGTTGAAAGGCTGAGATGTGCTGGGAGAACAGCATCAGTGGACCCAATGAAGTTTGGGCCCATGTGACCAGCTCTCTGGATTTGTTAACTGGTGCATGTGTCAAGGGTAGGCTTCTGTTTTCTGAAGACTGGGAGATGAGGGCCTGTCTTCAGATAATGAATTTTGGCATCCCTGAGCATCCCTAGAGGTATATAATCTTCATCCCAGCGGCATGGTCTTGAGCTGAGGAAGTATGTTATGCAGAGATTATCTATCTGTCTATCTATCATCTATCTGTCTGTCTGACTGTCCATCCATCCACCCTTCCATCCATCATCCATCTATCATCGTCTATCCATCCACATGGCTCCCCATACTAAGGCCTCACTTTTGTAATAGCTATTTATCGAGTACCTAATAACTTTTTCTATCCGTGTTCAGCTCCTTTTCTTTAAACCTTTCAGCATATTCTGGTTGGTTGTCACCTGCCAAGACCTGAATATTTTCACTATGAATTTCTTTCTAGGACCAGCAAAGATATTTAGCTTGTCATGAAGCAGGCAAGTAGAGCTAGCAAATCCCCATCAGGGTCATCTCTCCATGAGGGGTCCTCAGGAGGCCTCGGTAATCCCTTGAGTAGGATTACTTTGAGGTATGCACTTTCTATGGTTTTACAGTTTCCCTGGGTAGAAAACTCAGGTCATCTGCTGTCAGTAGTGAAGGCATGATTACATTATTTGTCTGTGTTCTTTGGTTTAGCAATTTGGGCTGAGCTTAGCAGGGCATTTCTTTTGGTTCCATCTGGCGTTAGTCATTTGGTTACAGTCAGTTGGAGGATCATGTGGCTGCAGGTTTCCATGGGCACCTCCAACCGGATGACTCATTTGTGTTCTGCATGGCCCCACCCTAGAAGAAGCTGGTATGTGCTTCTTTCCACGGTGATCTAAGAGCACTTCTAAAAGAAAGGGGTTAAATAGCAAGGTCTCTGAAGAGCTAGGCCCAGTACCACTGCCATCTTAGTTAACTATTCTATTTCTGTGAAGAGACACCATGGCCAAGGTAACTTGTAGCAGGAAGCATTTAATTGGGGGGTTGTTTACAGTTTCAAAGGGTTGGTCCATTTCCATCATCAGGGAGAGCATGGTACCAAGCACTCAGGGGTGGCCTGGCACAATAGCCGAGAACTTGCATCTGATCCAAAAGCTGAAGCAGAGATGGCAAGACCGGGCCAGGTATGGGCTTTTGAAACTCCAAAGCTCACTCATAGTGACACACCTCATCTAATAAGGCCACACATCCTAACCCTTCCTAAAACATGCATCAACTGGGACCCAAACATTTGAATGTACACGTGAATAGGGACCATTCTTCTTCAAACCACCACAGCTGCCTGTAGTAGTCTGAGGCTGAAATGTCCCCTATAGCCTCCCCGTATGAACACTGGATCCCTGAGCTGGAGACACTACTTAGGAAGGATGTAGACTCTTTAGAAGATGGAGGCATGCTGAAGGAGATGGGTCACTAGGGTGGGCTTTGAGGCTGTATAGAAAATTTCTGCTTCTAGTGAACTCTGCTTCCTGAGTGCTGATGCGATGTGATTGGCCAATCTTCTGCTCCTGCTGTCATGCCTCATCTTCCTGCCCAGTGAACTGTATCCCCTTGGGAATGTAAGCCAAAACAAGCCTTTTTTCCATTAAGTTGTTTTGACAAAAAATATAAACTAATACACTGCATAATTCATTAACTCAAAGAAGTCATACCATCCAGGATTCAAGGGGTAGGGAAATGGACTTATTTTTAATAATTGTGGTTGTTTTCAATCTATTATACTTTTTAGAGCCTCCTCCTTCCTTTCTCTCTGACACCTTTATACCCATACTGGTATTCTCACATTCCAGATGAGTACTTGCCCGAAAATTTCTGTGTCAGCATCTGAGAGAACATAAATGAACACAAAATTTTCTAAAGCTATGTTAATTCCAGGACTATGTTTGTTTATTGTCAATTCAAAATGGCATTACAGACCATTATGTAACTTAGCCCAGGGCTTGAAAAAGATTCTTTTTCAAATTCCACATATGACATTTTCCTACTAGGTGATGGTGTCTCATTGTAATAAATATAACCACTGTACAACATGTGTCTGATCACCCCTTGATTATTTTAATCACGAAAGAGATTCATGCATTCCTCACAAGGCCAGGTGACTCTCTTTGACCTTTAGAACTAGGACAGATAGTGTGTTTGCTTGGTAAAAGAGGGCACAACTTATTTTAAACCTAGTACTTCTGTCTTTTCAATTTCCTGGAAACCTAGAAACGTCAGTAGTTGGGCTGAAAGTTGTAAGACAGTGCTCTTCTTGCAGAAGGCTGTGTGCATTGGGTGTGGTAGATTCCATCTTCTTACAGGTACCAGATGATATTTGAAAGTGAAGCAAATCAACCATCAAACCCAGATGCTCCTGGGAGCCTGTCCAGATACCAGGTCACCAGAACAATTATAGCCTTCAACATACAGGTGGCAGTTTCTAGGGACAGTCACTTTATATAAGAAATTAGGGCTGTCTGGTGTAGGAGGTCCTTCTGACTATGTGTTGCTTTCATTGGTTGATAAAGAAACTGCCTTGGCCTTTTGATAGGGCAGAACTTAGATAGGTGGAGTAAACCAAACTGGATGCTGGGAAGAAGGGCAGTGTGGGAGATGCCATGAAGCTCCTGCCAGAGACTGACTCTGGTTAGAATCTTTCCTGGTAAGCCACAACCTCGTGGTGTTACACAGATTGTTAGAAATGGGTTAGATCAGGATGTGAGAGTTGGCCAAGAAGAGGCTAGATATAACGGGCCAGGCAGTAATTTAATTAATATGATTTCTGTGTGATTATTTCAGGGGTTAAGCTAGCCGGGTGGGACGGAACAAAGGGGCCCCACACCCCCTACAACAGATGTCTATGATGCTTCTAGATGAAAACCCATTAAAATGAAATATCTTTTGGTTTTGTGATGCTTGGATTTACACCCACAAATTCCATGGCTGTGAAATCAGTTGCATCCCACAAGCATCCCATTCCATCTGCAGCAATAGTTGGAAGATGAATTGATGCTTATTTTCCATATGATTGCAGCAATCACGAACATTCTGCCCTTCCCCATTCTTTCTCTGTAACCTTCAGCCTCTCACTGCCTTTATACATCATTATGAACTTCTGTGATACACGGTGTAACTTATTTCATTTATTAATATAAACAATAAAACAAAATATGTTACTGAATTTTGAAACAAGAGTCATATCTTGAATCAAGTATTTGCATCTATCTCCTTTGACTACCTACCTACCTCTGTTCCCACTTTCCATCTTTCTCTTCAGAAGTAAACATGGTTTAGCCACTTACTGCATACTCTCCCAGATCATATTCCATTTACATTTTCTGCATATGTGTTGAAATGCTGTGGTTTGTTCTTGTTTTTATACAAAGGAAATTATATTAAAGGTCTGTACACTTCCATTGCTTTCTGCATTTCTATTAAACCCAAGGAGTAGGAAAGCTGCTGGGCTCAAACACACAGAGATGCAGTATTAAGTTTAATGTCCATGAGTGTATGCATCATGTGATTGCAGCCTTGTTTAACATCTCCCTGCTGAGAGCTAGTCAAGTGTTTTCCAGATTTTTATCATACTTAACAGTGCTAAATTAATAATTTTTGCATGTGCATTGTGTACATAAGTTCAACTATTTCTTAGGATAGATTCTGACTGGTGAAATTTTTTTTAACAGAATGGCACAGAAGCCAACCTCTCTCAAAGAGTCTATGATAGTCTTCTCCCATAACGTCTACTGTCTTTGGGTTGTATTAATTTTAAAATCTGCAAACGGCAATTCAACAATATTTTCTTTTCACACCACAGCATAGCTTCATTTAAGGTGAGGTATGGAGATAGACACACCCAGAACTAAGTGCCACTCTGGCAGTGGAACCCAAAACACATGGCACCAGTGTCGGGACCAGGCAGTGGCACATGACAGGTTGAAGTTGAAGAATAGTGTGCCTATTATACAGTAGTGAAGCGTCTGGTCATACTGTTTCCCTAGTAACCTGGAGAGCAGATGATGTAGCAAGTGAACCGATGACTTTAGACAATGATAATGAGGAGCAGGTGCTAATAGCAAATCTTAGCTGTTACTGGCTATGTCCAAGGCACCACAATAAAGAAGTACACCATAAAAGAGGTGCCAGCTTGCAGGAGGGAAAGGAACAGGAGTCTTGGAATTATAGGAGTACAAATTGAGAGGTACATCTGGTGCCCATCGCTAATCTTTTGAATAATAAAAGCCTAATTAGGATTAAGCGCTTTTCGGTAGCAATGAACATTCTGAGCACCCTTCCAGGTGCTGTTGGAAAGACTCAAACTCATTCAGGCAGCGCTGCTGTAAGAATGCTAAAACCACCAGACAAAACTTGATTGATGGATGTTCAACACAACGGGTGACCTACACTCTGAAAAGTCTCAAAATCTTTGAAGACACAGACACTAAAGAAATATGACAGTTAAATGAAGTCTGTGATCCTGGATTAGAATAACAAACAGTACTGTTGGAATAATTGAACAAATATGAATATAAATTATATAGTATATATGTTAGACTGTTATATGTTGTCTGAGGTTTTTTTGTCCTGCCTAGTTTCTGTCCTCCCACCAGGTCTCACAGCCATTTAGCCCCAAAGAAATCACACAGAGGTCTACATTAATCATAAACTGATTGGCCCATTAGCTCAGGCTTCTTATTAACTCTTATAACTTACATTAGCCCATTATTCTAGTATATGTTAGCCACATGGCTCAGTACCTTTTTCGGCAGGGCAGCTCACATTTTGCTTCTTCAGTGTCTGGACAGGACTGGGGAGCAATGGGCTTCCTCCTTCCCAGAATTCTCCTGTTCTCATTGACCCCCCTCTACTTCCTGTCTGGTTGTTCCGCCTATACTTTTTGCCTGGCTACTGGCCAGTCAATGTTTATTTAAAACGTAATTGACAGAATATAGACAATTGTCTTGCACCACTCCCCCCTTTTTTTAAAAAAAAAAAACCAAGAACATCATAGTCCATTTTTTGGGAATGTGGGCAGAGTTTTCCAGGCTATTTCCTGCTAGCTGGGGGCACTGATAATCTTATGGGGACCTAAAGAAAATTTAGAATTATGATCAAGTCCTGACTGGAGCATCCTGTGAGGCTTGATCATCTCAGGCAGCAGTCTTGAATCTGTTCTGGATGTAGAACTCAGACATCCGGGCCATCTGTTCCTCCCGTAAATTTTTCAGGTGATCTTCCTTGATCAAACCTGATTTTTCTTAACTCAGAATGAATCCACAGCCTCTCATTTCCCGTGGAAAGAAAAACAAAATCTCTTCTCCAAAGTAACATAGCTTTTGACTTCAATTTTGAAGTCAAGATATTTTTAAAATATCTATCTTGGATTAATTCAGCAGCATTTATAAGCAAATATCTCTTAGCAGCTGTTGTTCCTTCCTCAGCATTCAAACAATTCAAAGAGAGCATAATAACATACAGTATCAAGATTCTCTGTGTATTTTTCATCTTTATGTGGCTTTACTTTAACCTCTATTTCTTTTATTTTTACCTTTAATATTTGGCTTTTTGAGGCAGGTTCTCTGTGTATCTTTGGCTGTCCTGGAACTCCCTCTGTAGACCAGGCTCTGCCTCCCAAGTGCTGGGATTAAAGGTGTATGCCACCATGCCTTAACTAGATTTCACTTCTTAAAGGTGATTGGTTAAGAGAACTTTCCCCATCAGTTATAGCTATGTTAAGTTGTCTGAATTGTATTGCTATGACATGGTAATAAAAGTGCCTTCATTCCATATGTAACGCCTAATATTTAATATCACTGTAATTGACTTTTGAGTGGTTTAGCAATAATATCCACATGTTTGGATAGATGTGTTTGGGGCATCTCCCCCCCTTCTCTCCTCTATAATATCTTTCCTTTCTCTCTCTCTCTCTATATATATATATATATCTATCTATAGGTAGATAGATATAGATACAGATATATAGAGATAGAGATATATCTCTCTAGACAGAGAGAGATAGAGGGAAAGAGAGAGAGAATATTAGTGTGGCAAAATATAAGACATTGGTAAGAAACAGAACAATGCAGAGGACACAACATATAATGTTGTCTATTGCTGTGGGGGCTCCTTCTGCTCCTTCAGCCAATAGCCTTTAAGATTCCAGTCCACTTGGGTATGGTCTCTTATACTATAAATGCAGCTGTAAAGCATGCACTTGCTCTCTTGCTTCCAGCTCTCACTTCCAGCTGCTAGGCTCTGTTCCTGTTCCCTTTTCGTGCAGAGGACTGTTATCTAGGATAGCGATCTGTAAGTCTTCCCTAAATAAAAACCCTTTATTATTCATAATTCTGAGCTAGTGTGGGATTATTTTGTGACTTCTGCCATCATCTGGTGCCTGAACAAGGGGACCAGTCCACACTTTTTGTGATTGGTCCACCAGCCGTGTGGCACACTGGGAACTGACTCTCCCACCCATGGCTGTAGCTGGCCCTCAGACACAGCAGGCTGCTGCTCAGTGCTCCCCAGCTTGCAACCCACACACCAGCCCACACACTGCTGCCTGTGATCCCTGCAGTGCACACAGTCTGCAACTCGCACTGATGGAAAACTTTGGGTTTCCTCTTTATCTTGGGCCCCAACTCTCAGAACTGTTTGATTGCCTTAATAACTGTTCTTAATTTGTTAAACAAAGCATTTTTTCAGTATCTAAGGGAGCAACATGTGCTGTTCATTGCTGCTAGCATCTCTCAACCACATGGCTGCAACTTTGTCACCTGCTGGCTGATAATGATTATTACATCTATTCCAATTCATTGTAATTGCCTTCAACAGGTAAAATCTGAAAAATTACAAAAATGACTGATAACATCCAGGAGTTCAATAATCATTTTGCTTATATTATGGAAAGTAGTATACTATACTTACACTATTTTCCTTCCTATTATTTGATTCTAGGAGTTAGCTTTGTTTTCAATATTATCTCATTAAAAAATGGTTCAATACTACAGAGAGGAAATTATCTAAAAGAATTTGTGCTGTTGAATCTAAATTGTCAGAATCTGATAAAAAGTTATGATACATCCAAGGTTGAGACAGTATCTTTACTGAACAAGTTGGTATCCTTAGTGAGGACATTAGAACAGAACACTGACAGGAGATTCAGACTTTAAAAAAAGGCAGTAGTAAAAAGATTTGAAAAGATTGAGAAATTTATTGAAGTTGATGAGCAGGGACAGAAGGTACAAGGAGAAGATTTAGCCTCATCAGTTAGCCAGACCCCCACAACAACAACTCCACCTGGTTGATATGACATCATGGTGCTGTATTATATCAGTTCTTGGGTACCAGTTGTTGAAATGGTGCACCTTCTTACAATGTTCTGGCCAAAACTCCAAATAAGAACTTCAAAACAAACAAACAAACAAAAAGACCCTATTGACTACTCAAAGACCATTTGTAATTATACAAAACAGCAATCTTGAAACTTAACCATCATTTTCCTTTTGCAGTATCCCATAGAAAAAAATATTGCTCCCATGACAGCAGGAAGCAATTCTAGAAAGCAACATCCTCTCTCCCAACAAAGTTTGTCACCACAGTTAGAGACACCATTTAGAGGTTGATTATTACTTGCATAGGGTTGGGGGTTGGGGTGGAAATTATGTGGGCCTAGAGATCTCTAAAAAGGGGGAATATTGAATGGGATAATATGTAATTTAGTGTGAACTTATTACACTAATAATGTGATAATGGTGAGTAATAGAGTGAATATTTGTGCATTATTATTTATGGACAATTTACATTGGTATAGTTTCTTGTATATTGATACAAGTTCAAATTATATTTGTTATTTCTGTTTACAATATTTGTACACCTATGCAAAATTATCTTGTCATATGTACGCATGCATGTTTCTACCTCTGTTTAAGACATTTTGTATATTGATGAAATTTTAGGATATATTTATCATATTGCATTATATATTTTTAACCTCTGATCAAGATACTTATACATTGCTTACATTTTGAGGTCATTATCCTCCTTTATTGCACAGTTGTTTAAAGATTGTTTAATCTTCTGACATAAAGTTTTAATCTTTAAGTTATATAGGTATTCAGTATTATAGGTCAATAGTCAGTCATGTTTGTTATACTTTTAGTCTGACTAATTAGGTTCTTTAGATACATAGAGCTTGTATTCTGCATAGATAGGTAACCTTCAACCACTTCAAAGATCCGTATAACATGGCATTTAAATAACTTAGGATTCTGTTGATGTGAGACACAATTGCTCCTGGCAGCACCAATCTATGCCTGAGAGAGTGTTGAGTACCAAAGACACTCAGAGTTTGTCTTCTTTTTGGCACAACTGGCCTTTGGGCAAGAAACTGCCCATGCTTTGACTACTAACAAATGCATGATGTCGGGACTGGACAAGCAGGATACAAGAAAAAAAATCTGTCAAATCTTGTCAAGATAGGGTAAGACAGTTTTGAAAAATTTTCTGCCTCTGGAAATGGTCTGTCAGTTACTATAGGTCTTAGCCAAAGTTGATTGTTTCAACATTGCAAATAAGTCTTTGGGTGATTGTTCAGGCAGCCAGTTGTCTCTGTCATCTACTGCACATTTTGGAAGCTGTTTGATTGTACTTTCTGCCTACTCAAGTAATATATCTTCCTTCTCAGGCCTTCGATGGGGTTGAAGATTAGATAGTCATAGTTACTGTCCTCTTATGATCTAGCCAAGCCATTTCCAATACAAGACTTAGACTCCTGAGGATAGAATATTTATTAAAACATTTGGCATACATTTCTTGCTTAATATTGTTTATGATGGTTGTAATTCTAATCTTATACTTAATATCTGTTCCTAGTATATATAGTTTTGTATTGGGTTTGGAACTCTCTTATTTAAACAAAAGGGGGAGGTGCTGAGGGAGCTCCTTCTGTTCTTTCAGCCAATAGCCTTTAAGATACAGTGCTGTGGGAGCTCCTTCAACTCCTTCAGCCAATAGCCTTTAATTTACCAGTCCACTTGGGTGTGGTCTCTTATACTATAAATGCAGCTGTAAAGCATGTGCTTGCTCTCTTGCTTCCGGCTATTGCTTCCAACTGCTAGACTCTATTCCTGTTCCCCGTTCATACAGAGGACAGTTATCTAGGACAGTGATCTGTAAGTCTCCCCTAAATAAGTAACCCTTTATTATTCATAATTCTAAACTAGTGTGGGATTATTTTGTGACTTCCACCATCAGTCTATATTCAATCTTTTTCTTTTTAAGAGGAAGGGCACAAAGTTAGACTTATAAATAAAGTCATGATATTTTACACCTGATAACTTATCCTTTCTGAGGAGTGGATGGGGGAAAAGGGGAGCAGGAGGAGGGAAGGGAGAGGGAACTGTGGTTGGTATGTAAAATGAAAAAAAAATTTAAATAAAAATAAATGATAAAAACTATGAATAAGGTAATACCTGGTGAATAAGCCCAGCTGGGCATAAGGACTTAGTGAGGTGAGGCTATTGACATGGTTCTTCCACAGAAGTCCATTGGGCTGCAGATATTCATGCCTCAGAAATAACTTGGGACATTGCTCTTTGCACATGGAGCCAACAAAGAAGCAGATAGGTAAAAGCCTAAGATTTTGCAAATGACACAGTCCCTGGATCTTAACTAAAATATTCTTACTAAGCAAAACTGAGTTAACTCTTCCCTCACAGTCTATGAACAGGAAACAGGCTTGCAAAAGATGTTTGGTTCCCAAGAGGGTCACATCCTTTTTTGCTTGGTTGTCTGGTTGTTTGGTTTTCTTTGTTTGTTTGCTGTGCATTTGTTTGCGTGTTTTGGTAGACTCTCTCTATTCTAGTACAGGCTGTAATAAAACTATGACAATCTTCTTTCCTTGGCCTCCCATGTGGTAAGATGATGAGCACATGTCATGATGCCTACGCAGGGACTTAGTTTTTATTATAATGTCTTCAAAGGAGGTGAAGAAGGATTACAGGACAGCAAGGACCTCCCAGAAGGCAGAGCAGAGACATTGGGGACATGGACTATAACAAAAGAAGATATATTCTGCAACTCCAGAGATACTGTGGAAGGTGAGCTGCTATGAGTCAGTCGCTTAGACTGTAGATATCTATAGTGTGATTTGATTGCACAGAGCTCTTGATGCCTAGGAACCTTGAGGGAGAAGATACAGCAATAGATTCTGTGTTTTGAGGGCCATGCAGTGGCTGTGTGAGGTCTGGCCATTTCTTCTGGAGGAAGAGTGATGAGTGGGTCCCCTGTGGGTAAAAGACAATAGGGCAGTAAGTCAGAACTGCTTTGGGAATATCTGCAAAGCCTCTCTGTTGGGAGGCTAGACATCACTGAACTTCTTCTGGCAAGTTAAATGTGGGCACAGGCAGTATGTGCTGCTTTTCAATGGAATCTTCACCCACATTAGCAAATGTTGCCTCTTCTGTGGTAACAGTGGATGTGAGAGAGTTCCTCTCACCATGAAATCATAACAGATCTTCAATGTGAGAAAGAAGTAGGCAGAAGATTTTCAGACAGAAAGTTTCAAGATCATGCAGCATCACCCAATGACTTAGGACCATACTCAGGAAGGGTAATGAAGAATTGTTGTCAAATTAGAAATCCTACATTGAGATGAATTTTAGATTTCATTAATTATTCATAGTATAGTTGTAAGGATGACTGTATAAAATAGAAGCAAAATAAATAAAATCTATCTTATTCATGTTGAGAAAATGTAGTCAGAAAATAAATGTTCAAAGGGGGAAGAATCATAAAATATCATAAAATAAAGTATGAAAAACAGCAAAATAGAAGAAACAGTAAATATATCAACATAGAATAGTAATGATAAATGTAAATGGACTAAACTCATTTAAAAAGTGAAGATGGAGTGGAATAAATACAATAAAATTTG
Organism: Ondatra zibethicus; assembly: GCA_004026605.1. Classification (NCBI taxonomy): domain Eukaryota; kingdom Metazoa; phylum Chordata; class Mammalia; order Rodentia; family Cricetidae; genus Ondatra; species Ondatra zibethicus. Next base: position 355,044 of record PVIU01000081.1, read on the forward strand.
GCTATTTAATGTTTGCAAACAGTATACCCCAAAGAGAAAAATGTGAGCAATGTAGAAATAAAAGGATAAAAAATGGCATGCTGGATCCTAATAAACCAAAAGAGAGCAGAGATAACTGCACAGACATGCCAACATTAATCAAACAACAGAGATTTTTACACAAAAAGATTCTCTACCCAGTGATAAAAATTTAAACCCACAGGAAGATTGTTCTTAATCTGTTTGTATCATGTAGCATAGCCTCAGAAATGGCAAGCAGAGGCCCATAAAGCTGGGAGAATATGGTAGAGTTTCCATCATAATGGGATTGAAACATAGTAAGAAACTGATAGAGCTGTAGAAAATCCGAAAACACGGGAGAAACAAAATGTTTTTGTTAATCAATGAGAACCTGTATAAAAGAAGATCACATGTGTACTGCAAAGGATGTTTGCCAAAATGCACACACCTGTTGCTGTCCACAGCCTGCCCAATCCCCATCCGAATAATCAATGCATTATAGAAGTCAGAGCAGATAAAGGGACAAATCTCCACAATATCTGTAATTAAAATATCCCTCTTAAGTACTATTTGGGTTAAAGAAGAGAAGGAAATGAAAAGAAAAAAATTACCAGAACCGAATGCTAACTTAAAAAGCTAAGTCTCAAGAGAAGGAGGCACCTCAGCCTGAGCCCCTGAGCCCCTGAGCCCTCTCTACAGCATGAGAGACTATGGAATGTTCAGCCCTCAATAGGAAGACTGTCTCACACCCCTACCCCCAGAATCAAGCATCTTCCCAGGAGATGGCAAAGAGTGCAAGATCCAGAGATGGTGGATAACATCAAGCCAAAGGGGTTTTCTGCACACTGGAAGGGGAGGATACCATCTGAATTCACAGTGGTGGTGGCAGCTCACACATGGCCTGTGCAAGCTTGAACAAGAAGAAACCCCAGCTGGAGTATGGGAAGGTGGGCCTGAAAGCCCTCCCTAGCTGGGAGCTGTTGGCATTGAATAGCTGCTAACAGAGAGCCAGTTTTCCTTCATGATGGAATCCCCAGTGGGTGGTGAACCACACTACAGAGCAGGCTCTACTCCCAAGAGCAGTTGGGAGAAGTTGAGGGAGTGGATAAGTATGATCAAAATACATCTCAAGGAATAAGCAAAAGTATCATTAAAATAGGTTAAAAAAAATGTGCATGGCAACCATGAGGGGTAGCACCTGAACTTTAAGGCAAGTGTATAAGACAAAATACTTTTTAACAAGAAGAAAGGATGAAAATGAAGGAACCATAAAGGCAAAACAGTTGGGTAAATAGAATGTAAGTTAAACTAAATAAAAAATCAGCATCAAAGCTGAAAATAGATTATTTAGAAATATTAAGAATTTGATAGAAGCCTGGAGATAACACACAAGAACACTGAGGGTCTAACTAGACAATATGGAATGTATGCCAATAAACTTGAAACCTAGATTATATATACAAATTCCAAAAGATTAATTTACAAAACATGAAAAGCAAGAAGAAACTGAAAGGCCGCTATATCCCCATTGCATCACAGACATGAAGTGGACAGTCAGCTCAGTACAAAGAGAATATCCATCTAAGATGATTTTAAATGAGCCTTGACTTTGTAAGGATAGATCATCCCAAGCTTATGCAAATTATTCTAGAAGGTCGATGAGGAGGAAGTCGTCCTAGTTCATTCTATGCAGTCAGTGTAACTTTGAGCATGGTAACTCAGGCCTAAAGTCCCAGCACTCTGAAAGCTGGGGTCTGGGAATACAGTGAGTTCAAGCCCAGCCTGTCTCAAAACAACAAAACACCGAAGTAGTATATAACCAGCAAGGTGAGGTCATTGCAGTAAGTTACATGGTTTCATGTTGATAAATCTTTACATACAAATGCAGCCTGAGCAGCACAATTGGAAGGCTGCCAGTGTTCTACTGCCCAGGAAGTCCTGGGCTTCAGCAATAACCTGCAATGCTGGCAAAGGCACCAGAGAAAGATGGATGGCAAGGGGCAAATGGGAGGACAGGTGACACCCTGTAACCAGATCGTTAGTCTACCTAACACAGGTTCCAAAGTGGGACAACAGCCTGCAGCAAGGGATGCCCAGCATCCCAGGAAGGCTTATTAGCAAAAGCCCAATGAGATCTTTACCACATCTCCTGTCTTAAACACAATGTGAGAGAGAAAGATCCAAAAGGCAACTGCCAAACCCTTGGCCCAGTGGCTAGAAGCCAGTGACACAGAGAAGAGGAGAGAACATCCTTTTACAGAAAAAAAGAACAATAAAGCAATAAAAAGATGTCTTTCAGAAGCACACTGAAGTGGCGGGGGCGGGGAGGTGGGAGGTGGGAGGTGGGGAGCATGATATCCATCTTTACAGATTTGCTGGGTGGGTAGGAGTGAGGCTGAGAAAGGACCTAACACAAAAGCTTGGGATGTTGATATAGATAAGGAAGAGGTAGCAGGTGTGCAAGGGTTATCTTACTCTTCACAGGAACGTGGGGTGTGCCATGATCACACGTAAAACAGTTACAAACTAAGATACATTATACAAGGAAAAACGTGATCACCTCAACAAAAGCCCGAAATCATACTGAGGAGTCCACTTCTAAGAATTATAGCCATTGTCAGCTTACTGCTCTGGACCAATATTTAATGTAAAATGTTAGTGTGTTTGTCCAACATGAACAATAAAAAATATATTTAAAGTATAAGAAGGGATTTTGAAACTCACCAGACTTTATAGAAATCAACACTAAACACTTTTATATACTTATAGAGAGGCATATAATATTATGTAGAATTAAATAAAAACCCAGGATAGCCAAAGCAACCCTGTACAATAAAAGAATTTCCAGAGGTATCACCATCCCTAAATTCAAGATCTATAGTAATAAAAATAAGATTTTATTGGCATAAAAACAGACACATTGATCAATGGAATTGAATTGAAGACACGACATAAATCCATGCACCTACGAACACTTGATTTTTGACAAAGAAGCCACAACTATACAATGGAGAAAAGAAAGCATCTTTAACAAATGGTGCTGGCATAACTGGATGCTGGCAAGCAGAAGAATGCAAATAGATCCATATCTAACACCCTGCACAAGACTCAAGTCCAAGTGGATCAAAGACCTCAACATAAACCCAGTTACACTGAAGCTGATAGAAGAAAATGGGGAATAGCCTTGAATGCACTGGCACAGGAGAAAACTTCCTGAAGAGAATACCAGTAGCACAGACAATAAGATCAGCAATTAAAAATAAGACCTCATGAAACTGAAAGTTTCTGTAAAACAAAGGACACTGCTAATAGGACAAAATGGCAGCCTACAGAAAGGGAAAAGATCTTCACCAACCCCACATCTAACAGAGGACTGATCTCTAAAATATATGAAAAAACTCAAGAAGCTAGACATAAAAAAACCCCAAATAATTCAATTAAAAAATGGGGTACTGACCAAAATATAGAACTTTCAACAGAAGAATCTCAAATGGCTGAGAAACACCTAAAGAAATGTTCATCATCCTTAGCCATTGGGGAAATGCATATCAAAACTAGTCTGAAATATTCCACCTTACAACTGTTAGTATGGCTAAGATCAAAACACAAATGATAGCTTATGCTGGAGAGGATGTGGAGCAAAGGGAACACTCCTCCGTTGCTGGTGGAGTGCAAACTTTAGAAATCAATATGGCGGTGTCTCAGAAAATTGGGAATCAGTCTGCTTTAAGACCCAGTGATACCACTCTTGGACATATACCAAAAGATGCTCAGTCATACCACAAAGACACTTGCTCATCTATGTTCACAGCAGTTTTATTTGTAATAGCCTTAACCTAAAAAATCTTAGATGCCCACCAACCAAAGAATGGATCAATAAAATGTGGTACATGTGCACAATGGAATATTACTGTTAAAAACAATGGTAACCAGGAAATATGAAGGCAGATGGATGGAACTGGAAAAAAAATCACCCTGAATGAGGTAACAGAAACCTTGAAAGACAAACATAGTATTGTACGCACTCATAAGTGGATATTAACTGTAAAGGATAACTATGCTATGAATAACAATCCACAAACCCAAGAGACAAGGAGGGCCCAAGAGGGGACACATGAATCTTCCAGGGAAGGGGAAACAGAGATCTCCTGGTTGGACCAGGGGAGCGAGTGGGTAAGCATGGCAACCTGAGGGGTTGGGCTGGGAGTTAGACAGAGGTGGGGAGTGCTGAGAAAGATGGCTGGAAGTGGCGGCTTTACAGAGTCAGGTGGAAGTGTGATGCAGGGGAACCTTCCAGGAGTCTACAAGGGTGGTCCCCGCTAACACTCCTGGCAGCAGTAGATACACAGTCTGCACAAGCTATGATTGCTATCAGATTGGTGGCTACCCTGGTTGTCACCAGAGAGCCTTCACCCAGCCACTGATGGAGGAAGAGTCTGAGACCCATGGCCAAACACTGGCCTGAGTTCAGTGTATTTTACTGAGGAGAGGGAGGAAGGATTGTAGGAGTCATGGGGGGTCAGGGACATCAGAGGAAACCCCCCAGAAGTGGCTAGCTTAGCTTCTGGGAATTCACAGAGTCTGAACTAACAACAGGAGCCTACATGGGTCAAACCTAGGCCTTCTGCATATATGTGACAATTGTGTAGCTTGGTCTATTTGTGGGACTCCTGACATAGGGAGCAGGCTGTCCCTAGTGCTTTGGCTGGCTCTTGGGTGCCTATTCCTCATGCTAGATTGCCTTGCCAAGCCTGAATACAGGGGGAGGCGCTTAGTCTTAAGGCAGCTCGATATGTCATGCTTTGCTGATGTCCATAGGAAGTCTGCTCCTTTCTGAGTGAATACTGAGAGGGGGTGAATGGGGGATGGCAGCAGGGAAGTAGGGGTAGGGGAGGGAGGGGAGGCTGCAGGCAGAATGCAAAATTAGTTAATTAATTAAAAATATATAGATACATTTTCATTGTTTTTGACTGTAGAGAGCCATATCTTAGCTCCAAAGACTCACAGGGAGGAAAATGACACACATGATAATTGCACCCATGATCAGAGACACTCATATACTTAGATTTTAGAGACAAAAGATCCTATTCATATACAGCTACAGTTACCTAATTCTGTCCTAGATACAAAACCACATTTTCAAAATTCCAAGCAAGATGTTAAAATAAGTGCATAATTCATATAAGATTCCTGTCTTAAAACTCTGCATAGTGTCATGTATGTAGACATAATGCCAAATACATGTGGAAACTCCATTTACACTGTAGTGTCACACAGATATGTTCATATCATCATGAAGGAGCAGAAGCTAGCACTTTAAATGCTACCATATGTGATGGGTAATTATCTAAGTTGTGGATGTTAACTGATATGCATACTCTTATCAATATAGTATATATTTATATACAGCCTGTTATAATTACCGACATAGCAATGCTCTTACAACACTAAACAGAAACTCATGCACTTATGGTGTTTTATGCTGAGATGAGTCCCTCATTTGTGTTCTAAAAATCCAGAGCCATCTACCTAACTTGGTGTAGATATAGAAATCCTTACATAATGCGGTGCAGACTCAAACAGGACAGCTTTTGCATTACTCTCTCTCTTTCTACAGTCATTGACATATTTACATACTCTTAACACAATGCAACCAACTTTGCATTATTTATTTTGCAACTATGCCATTTGTAGATATATTTAAATGATCCACCAAAAGGTTATGAGACAGACAGACAGACAGATAGATAGATGACAGAGATAGATAGATAGATAGATAGATAGATAGATAGATAGATAGATAGATAAATGGAAGATAGATAAATAGTTAACAAAGATAGATAGATGACAGAGATAGATGATAGATAGATAGATAGATAGATAGATAGATAGATAGATAGATAGATAGATAGATAGATGATAGATAGATAGATAGATAGATAGATAGATAGATAGATAGATAGATAGATAGATAGACAGATAAGTGGGAGATAGATATATAGATAACAAAGATAGATAGATAAGATGACAGAGACAGATGACAGATAGATAGTAGATATAGAAGATAGATAGATAACAAATGTATTAACAATTTTCCTGCTGCTATAATAAAACACCATGCCCAAAGCAACTTATGAAGGAGTTTTTTGGGCTTATGGTTACAGAGTCATATGAGAACACACCAAGCTGGACAAATCCTGGCGGCAGAGGCAGGAAGCTGAGAGCTTACATCTAATCTGCAAGCACAAAACAGAGGAACTGGGAGTAGGGTGAGGTTATATAACATTGAAGTCTGCCTAAGTAGATGTACTTCCTCCAGCAAGGCTTGCACCTCCTCAGCTTCCCCAAGAAGCACCTCAGCAGGGAACCATACCTGTTCAAATGCCTGAGCCCGAAGATGGAAGTTACAACATAATCCCTCACTAGCTCTGAACTGTGTATAATAAAGGGTTGTTTGTTTGGGGGTAGACTCACAGAACACAGTCCTCTGCATGAACAGGGAACAGGAACAGAATTCACAAGCCGGGAGAGTGAACACGAGCATGCTTTATGTTGGTATTTATAGTATAAGAGGCCATGCCCAAGTGGGCTGGTATCTTAAAAGCTACTGGCTGAAGGAATGAATTCCTACAGCATATGCCCACAGGGACATTTCTTAATCAAATCACCACAAGAGATATTTTGCTGTATATTCTTAAATGAATAGATTTATTTATTCAACCTCATCTACCACATATTACATATATATTTGCAAACTGCTAGCTTTATGTCAATTGGAAGCTGGAGTAGTTTTGGAAGAGGAAACCTCAGCTGCAAAAATCCCCTCATTAGATTGGCCGTGGGAAAGCCCGTGGCGCATTTTCTTGATTGGCAACTGATGGGAGAGGGCCAAGCTCACTTCTAGGCAGTGCCACTCCTGGTCTGGTGCTCCTGGGAGCAGCACCTCTCCGTGGCCTATACATCAGCTCCTGCCTCCAGATTCCTGTCTGAGTTCCAGCCCTTACTTCCTTTTGTGATAGATTGTTATATGGAATTGGAAGTGAAATAAACCCTTTCCTCTCCAAATTGGTTTTGGTCATTGTGCTTTGTTACAGCAACAGAAACAGTAAAGTATAAAGTACATCTTACATAACTGTGTGATGTAAAGCGCAGATACATTGATACTCTTACGTACAAAATTCATCTAGCAAAATTTCCTCAATTATAATTTTAGATATTGAATCAAAGCCCCAATTAGGTACAGAGCTTAATAATCCTATACAGTCACAAATATCTATGCTAAACAGATTAAAATCTTCTATATGATGGTGCAGAAAAAGAGATCATAATCCAGATTTGGATCCAGGTTTATAAATTTAATTCTGTCAAAATCCAAGCTTAGCCTTCACAAATCTTTACCTCCGCTGCCTACAATATCCACACAGACAACCGTGGCCAGTCTCTTCTCCTTGCATCTCCAGCCCTCCTCTAGCTTCATCTCTCTGTGACCATCCATAAAAGATAATCACATCAAATATCTAATCATTTGTATTATTCCTAATAAACCAATACCTTCTTATTCCAAACACATAGATACACAAATATCTAGTTCTCTGTGTTTATAAGCATAGATTTATATCTAATCATAAATACACACATGTCCTTAATCATACAAACACGTATGTGCATGCTCCTTAGAGTCAGGATACAAACACCCACATAGATATCTAGTACCGTGCAGATTTAATGACCACAACTATATTTTACTTTCATATTTGCTCAGCTTTATACACAAACACAGTTTCATACATGAGTGTAATTGTGTTCACATAGACAAACGTAAAAATTTATCATGTGGAGATAGGAATTTTTTTCTTACAACAATTGAATAAATTATATATGGCTTCTTCATTCTTTTCATGTATAAAATTACCTTGGAGATGGCTTTTCAAACCAACTGGAATTATCTCTGGGTGGGCAGTACATGTCTTTCTCATTTTCATGACTATTAACAGTGTAACCCTAAATCTCCCCATGTGTCGAGTTCCATACTGTGGCTTTTGTTTCTAGAGAACATTTTCCCAAGAGTGAGTTTGGGGGTCAGAAGCCATTCATTATTTTAGCACATGTTGTCAGATTGCTTTCCAAAAATGACAGAGTTTACCTTAGCATCGGAAATGAGTCCCTTCGCCTCAGGCTTCTGCAGTACCAGTTACAGAGATTTTTCATTCATTTTTATTTAATTCTGAATATGTCGCACATGATTGCCATCATCATCATCATTACCATCATCATTATCATCACCATCATCATCATTACCACCACTATCATCATCATCACCATCACCATCACCATCATCATAATCACCATCATCACCATCATCATCACCATCATCATCACCACCATCATCATCATCACCATAGGTACTGGGGGCTGACACAGAGTGTGTATTGAGCATACATTCTATGTGTGAGCTGTGCTCTTAGCCCTATTTTATGATTCAACTTTAATTTCCCTGATCATTATTGACTTAAACTAGTTTTTCTTGAGCCAGTTGGAATAGTTACATCATAAATTGGCGATGTTTATTCCTTGCCTCATTTTTTCTATATAGTGATTTTTATGTGTCTCATGTTCCCTAGTTAAGATTATATCAGTATTATATCAGTTATTATATCTGTATTAACAGTATTAAAAATTAACTTTTAAAGCATTAGTATAGCAAAGGAAACTATTATCAGTGCGAAGGATCAGCCTACAAGATAAAATGAAAGTTTTTAGAAGCTGTACATCAAACAGGGCATTTATATCAAAGATACATAAAGAGCTACAAAAATTGAACACCAAAACAACCAAATGATCAAAGGATCCAATCAATAAAAGGACACCAAATTGGATAGATAGTTTTCAAAAGAAGAAACAGAAATTCCTGAGACAGTGCTCAACATCCTTAGCCATCAGGGAAATGCAGCAGCACCGTTCTAAGATTCCATCCCATCCAGTGAGAATGACCATCATCAAGAAACCAGATGGCATGTTATTTGGAGGAAATGATCTTGGTGGGGGGGGGTTCCGGGGAGAGGGAGTGATGTAATGCATGTGACAGGGAGCAGAAGAGAGCGAAGACTATTGTGTATATGAGTGTGTATGGTGGGGGAAATTAGGGATGAGGACATATGGGAATAGAGATGAAGTATAATGCACTGTGTATATGAAAACATGCCACAAAACCCATTACTTGGAGGCTAAATTAAAGAAAAACAAAAAGGATAACTTTATCACTTCTTTTTCATTTTTAATTCTGTCTCTTATTTCAGTTTGTTGGCTACAGCATTTTATAATATTAGAAAACAATGGTGACTAAGTGCCCCTGCCTTAATTTTTTCCAGTACGAACCGTTGAACCCACGACTTCACACCTCCTAGACAAGTACTCTAATACTGAGCTATAGCCTAAGTTTTCTTAAAATTCTGATACAGGGTCTCCCTAATACGTTTGGGTGGTCTTGAGCTTAAGGACCTTCTGCTTCGATCTTGCAATATCTCAGGAACAACTTTTTAAAGGGCAGGCCTTAAGAGAAAATGTTTTTGAAAAGAAATGGTGTCATGAAATTAGAAGGAAAGGTGTCAGAGCAGAGCTGCATTCAAGGCAGAGAATGGTAAAACCAGAGATGTAGCTGCAAAGGGTGTGGAGCAGTATGAGATGGCAGCTTTGTGGGACAAAGAACCTGGCGTTTTGGAATAGGCCTGGCCTTAGGCCTGTGGACCAGCCCACAAGATGGAGCCACCTCTGCTGCGGCCTGCACTGCACTCTGCTGGGAGAAGGAGAGCACCAACCAAGGAACAGTCCCACAGGCTGCAAGCACAAGGGCCAGACCTGGTGAGTCTCTGGCAACCAGCACTGAGGGCAGGGAGGTGTTTGGTAGTGGCCTGGAGCTCTTGGGGATTCTGGCACCAGTGGCTCTGCTCTGGTAACAACAGGAGTGTCTGGCACAATATTTGTAGTACTTCAGAAACGAGAAGCCTAGAACTAGACCATTGACTCTTTGCAAGGAATATTTGCACGGAAAGCTACTTGGTCAAAAAATTACACTATGTGACATACTGCACTTTGCAACACCACTTCAGTGAACAAACGGACAGTGGAGTGGTGGGGAAAGACGGCAGAACAGAGCAGCGCCTGGGCAAGAGAAGGAGGTGGGACTTGAGATGTGAATGTGTCAATAAGAGTGGGAGCATGGCTGGGGACCTGGGAGCATGTCATTGCTGAGTAGGACCGCGGGGTGGTGTGCAACAGCCCTGAGCTCATGCAGGCTCTGCCCCTGTATGTGCTGCCCAGCTGCATGGTCTCCGTGACTCTGAACAGTTACAGGATGTCTGAGATGGAGAATGATTCATTTTCTGGATTGGGCCTCCTTGAAAGACCCCTGCTTTCTTTGCCACCAGAGGCCATGTTGGTGTCTGTGATCTGTGCCACTGCCCTAGGCCATGTTGATGTTCATGATCTATGTGGGTGTCTGTGGCCTGCTGCTTCTGTAGGCCATGTTGGTCTCCAAGATCTGTCCTGCCAATCGAGATCATCTTGATGTCTGTGGTCCACGCCGCCCCTGGAGGCCGTGTTGGTATCTATGGTCTGTGTTGCCACCTGAGCCCATGATGATGTCTGTGGTCTGTGTTGCTGCCAGAAGTCATGTTGATGCCCTTGGCCCATGTTACCACAAAGGCTCTGTGGATGTCTGTGGTCTGTGCAACCTCCTGAAATCATGTTGATATCCTTGAGACATGCTGCCATCGAAAGCCAGGTTGGTGTCCATGGTCCATGATGCAGTCGAGGGCTGTGTTGATGTCCATGGCTGGTGCTGCTGCCAGAAACCACGTGAAAGTTTATAAGCTGTGCTGCCACCGGCTGTTATGGACAAGGAAACTTAATTTGCAGTGGTATCAATGGACTGCAGATCCACGGGTGAGAATGAGAGACACTGAAGGCTTCTCTGACAACCTCTTGCTCTCACCCCCAATAAAAAGCAGTCAATACAGGAATCCGTTGAAGAGAGTCCTTAAAAATTGTAATGGGGATGCTAACTTGTAGCTCTTCACAGCTGATGGCTTCTGGCAGGGCTGGGAGCTAGAGAAGGACTCAGTTATCTTTCGGGGGCTGGCCTGAGTTTGATCATGCTCCAATGAGTATATGGACAACACAAATTGGACTTGGTGTATTGCTTTTTTTCTTTTGGGAGAGGGTACAAGGGTTGGGGTTGGACATGGGAAGACCAGGAAGGGTGTGTAATCAGGGTGCATTGTGTGAAATTCCCAAATAGTCAATTAAAATATTATGTTTGAGGGGGCAGGGCTTTCTGTTTTAGCCTTCTGGGCAGGTGGGACTACACCGACCATCTATAGTATTCTCTCTCTCTCTCTCTCTCTCTCTCTCTCTCTCTCACACACACACACACACACACACACACACATCTCTCATCTGTGTGTATGTGTGTTTGTGTGTGTGTGTGTGTGTGTGTGTGTGTGTGTGTGAGAGAGAGAGAGAGAGAGAGAGAGAGAGAGAGAGAGAGAGAGAGAGAGAGAGATTCATGAGTCTATGCAGGTGCACATTCCCAAGTGCACACAAAGAAGCTAGAAGAGGGACATTAGGTGCTCTGCTCTATGACGCTCTTCTTCTTTTGATCCAGGTTCTTTCCTGCACCCAGCAAGTCCCTGACATCTTCCTGTCTCCATGCAAGCTCAGATCCCCAGGTTTACACACTAAACACTCTTACCTGAGGGAATATCTCCTCAGCCCCTGTTTCTTAACTCTAAAGTTACTTTCTAAATAATTTATGAAACATTTGATGTTGGCTTCGGATAGAATCATTACTTTAAAAATAGTTTCCTACTATGGCTATTCAACTTGAAATTTTATTGTTGGAAGTTAGGAAGATGGTTCAGTGAACAAAAATGCTTGCTGCACCAGCCTGGTAAGCCTATTTCAGATCCCCAGAATCGATGTGAAAGCGAGGTGTTGTAGCATAAGGTGTTGCAATATCAGCATTCTTCTAGGAAACAATGGGAGACAGAGACAGGAATCCCCAGAAATTTGAGGGTCAGCTGCCTTACACATTGGCAAGGAGACCCTATCTCTAACATGTGGAAAGCTAAGGATGGGCCACTGATGTCCTCTGGTTTCCACAGATGTACTGTGGCATACTCCTCGATCCCATCCCACCCCACACACATGAACAAGCATTTGTACTCACCTAACTCACACATATATTACATAGCCGTTTCTTCCAGCATACAACCTTCCATCTTGGAGGGAAGCTGGTTATGACTCAGGATGTTTTCTGCAGGAGAGCTTATTAGATTCAGGAAACAAAAACTCAAAAGCTGTAGGAAGTCCCTGAAACTGAGCAGACACAATAGGTCTTTCCCTCCTTAGTGTAAGTAAACAGTAAGGACTGCTAAGAGATCCTCTTCTATTAATCAAATTGTCTAGAAGAAGCAGGGACAAGTGAAAATGCCTGAAGGGGCTTGGAGCAACCAAGCTACCCAGAAAGAACACTCTGCAGCCCAATAAACTGTCTGCAGATCGTTCGCTCAAAAATAGCGGTGTGACCTAAATCCTACCCCAGCATGAGTGATGGCTCATTAAAGCTGGAGGGGGGGATTTCAGTAACCCAGTTATTTTTGAGTATTTATGCTCCTGTAAGTAACTTCCCATCCATCACACCCCAATAAACTCAAAGGCTCACCAAGTTGGACTTTGGTGATTCCCGTACATTTGTCTGTCATTGATTTTCTATCTTGGGGTGAACGGGCAACTTTTCATGTCTCCACAGGAATAGTGTTACACTACAATATACATACACACATACACACACACACACATACACACACGCACACACACACATTTAGTGGGGAGATGAAGGAATCTAGTGGATTCTGTCCTGTATCTTATCTTCCTGGAGTCTAATGTTTTGTCACAAGACTCGTTTTATCACAGCTGGTAAGAGTTATACAGATGTATTTCCTGTTGCCGAGTCACCCTCACAGCCTACACCAAGCCTCGCATTATCACGTCGCGTTGTCCTTTTGATAAACTACAAAACTCGATACGAAAACGCCTCATTTGAACTTACGCAGCTGCAGCCAGCGGCGAGCGCGGTCTAAAGTTCACTCTCTTTCATGCACTAGGCTTCACAGTCCTCGCTTTGAACTCAAAGAAGCTGGGCTTGGTTGAAATCAAAGACTTGAGAGCTGCTTCCTGTGGGTTTGCAGTCTTCTTAGCTGAGAGTCAGTGGCCAGCATTGTAGGAAGCCACAAATAGATCCAAATGCTTGGGCCACACTCCCTGTCTCCTTACTTGGACCAATGAGGGGGCACCAATAGTGACACAGGTAGCTCCAATCTGCCATCAAGACCAGAAGGGCTAGGTCGTAGTGTCATTTGTTCAAGTTAGTGTAAGGCGAGAGGTTTGCACCTAAAGCTGTGTGCCCTTCTGCAAGTGCTTAACTGCTTGTTGATCTCTAGCATGACGTCAGGGTCACATGACATCAGTCTCATACGTCTCTCAGAAACAAATCGTGTTGATGTTTCTTCTACATTTTAAACTTATTACTAAGCCCAGTAAAGAGCTCTCTTAACTCGTGCTCCTGGGTTCTGATAATTTTTCAAGTTCTTCAGTTGTGACAAAATATAGACCTTTTAAACCATGTTTAGATGTATAACTGGGTGTCGTTACATATGTGTGCCTTGTTATGTAATTACCTTTATCCATCTTAAAAACAGAAACCCATTTAATAAACATCCCATTCCTTCCTCCTACAGCCTTTGCCAACCCCCAATCTATTGCCTGGTTTTATGAAGTAGACAACTCTAGGAGTTGCGGATAAATGGAGTCACCCAGCAGTGGCTTTTTGGTGTCTGGCTTATTTCACTCAGCACACGGTCCTCAAGGATCACCCGTGCCGTAGCCTGTGTCGGCAATCGCTTTTAAAGTTGAGTACTATTCCATTGGAGCATTTGTCTCTCGGCAGTCATCTGTGAGTCAGCATTTGGACTGCTCCTGCATTGGGGGCACTGTAAATAAAGCTACGCAAACTCATCTCTTCTTTCATCCTTTAAAGTTCTTCTTCTTGATGTTTTGTATTTTTCTGTCTTTCCCCCTTGATCCCTCTTAACATCTGTTTGTTACCTGAAAAGAATTAGATATTTTTTCTTTACTAAGTCCACTTTTAGCTTTCTTTTTACTTGCCTAGCGCTCCATAATTACATCTACTATATAACTAGTTTTCCATCACACATCTTTTTTAGCTTAATGCAGAGTTCTAAAAGGATTGTGTTTCCCATACAGAACAGCTACGGCCCAGACCTTACCCTTCACAGCAGATGGTCCAGGTTCATATTTTTCCTTTTAATTATTCATGGATTCAGGTTCTCACTTTAAGTTTGTTCTCACAAAGCATCTTGAGTAGTACCAGTCAGTGAACACATCTGCACTCACATTTATTGGGCAGAATTAGTCAGAGTGGACTCACCACGCACAGTCCTGCCATGTGATGGGCTGTACTAGCAACCTGCTGAAAAGGATTCCACTCACAGTCCACAAATGCTCCGAGTCTGGGAACTGGAAGGATGGTCGATGGTCATTTTCGTTTCATCAGGCCTTTCTTTGCATTCAAAGCAGTCCTGGTTTTATGCACTCGCCTGCTATGAGAGTGAATCATTTACCTGCCTCGGGGGAGTGTTATGAATAGCAAGTTTATAAATTGTGCCTCTTATCATTATTTCATATTCTCATTTTCAGGATTTTGTTGATTTTTGCCTTAAAAACCATCTTACTTAACTGGGATCCCATGCTCTGTTTTTGTTTGTGTCTATCCTGGGGTCTCTTCTGCCATTCTTTTGATTTCATATTTTCTTCATCATTTTTGTATTAAATGTGTTTCTCCAAAATAGAATATAGGAGCATTCCTAAAATTACAACCAATGTTTACTTTTAATGAAGGAATTCAATTGTTTATATTTAGTGCAAACTCCAATCCATGAGTTTAATTCCTTCCATCTTTTGCTTGCTGCTCACCAAACAAACATCAATGCATTTTATTTTCCCCTTTTGCTTATTCTGCGCATAGGTTTAATCAAACCCTTGATTTCATTCTTCACGGCTTTTATACACAGTATATTTTCCATTGCACCACTGACGAGCACTGCACCTCCTGCTTCCCTGATCATATGCAGATCTTTGAGAGTGCCTGGGCTTCTCTCAGCCTAGATGTGCTTGACTCAAGAACTCAGGAGCTGGATGTTCAATGGTCTCCAAACGTCTGCCGGAGATAGTCGCTCTCAAGCTGGCTGTCTCTCATCAATGATGATTAAAGGCATGGTGCACATGAAACTAAGCAAAGAGACAGCAGGTTTCATTGAGGAAAATAAAGAGAAAGTGACAAAACTTCCCAAGGGTGGTAGGACCAAGAAGTGGGTCTTGGACAGTTCCATTGTAGGGGCTTTCTACTGAACTTATTACAGAAACTGAACAAAGACCAAGACCATTCTGTTTAGATGGATAGATTCTCCAGACATAGCATGGGTTGAGTCAATGAAGAAGCAAACACGTGCCTGGCATGTCCTTCTGACCCAACCAGGAAAAAAGAGCACATAGTGCTTATGTTCTGCTCCTCTGAGTCAGGGCGGTGTCACACGTTGATGCCCCATTTTTCATCTTTGACTTCTGTTTGTTTGATGTTGACTTAGCTGGTCTTCAGGCTGCTAGCCACGGATGGCACTGTTAGTTGCTGGCCTTGCCGGTGTTGCTGGTTTCTGAACTTGGTTGGTGTCTTGTTGGTTGTTAATTAAACTATGTTGTCTTTGTTCTTGTGGTTATGTGGCCAGCTTGATTGCATTCTTAACATGGTCCTCTCTCTCTCTCTCTCTCTCTCTCTCTCTCTCTCTCTATATATATATATATATATATATATATATATATATATATATATATATATATACACACATATATAGTTAACTCCTGCCTAGTCATAAAAAGTGAACTCTTCAAAACATAATGGCACTGTGCTCATGGGTAACAGACAAAATGGTATTCATAGATTGTTATAAGTTTGGTGCTTATTGAACATCTATGATGTACCAGAAGCTACTGGGATTCTGCAGAAACATCAGTAGGCAGGGGCATTAAATACATGGACCTGAATCCTTGTAATGTTTAATGGATAGATTTAACAATTAATTAACTTACTTAAGATGGATAGCAGGTAGCATATGGAACTCTGTTCCAAGCATCATGTTTAGATCTTCGTATCTGTTGATCGAAATCCTGTCAAAGCAGTTCTTGAGGTGGGGTCTACTCTTCAGATAACTGAGCAGTAAACAAGTACGTGCTCTCCACGCCCACGCCCACATAATGTGCAGAATGGGATCATGTTCAAGGACATTAGCTCTGACCAATCATCCAGCGCCATTATTCACTCAGAGTCCCTGGATGAGGCTGCCAGGAAAGTCTGGGAAAATGCAGGGAAGAAGTCTGCAGCTTGGAGCCTAGGCTACAGTCAGGGAGAGGTGGGGACCAGCTGCAGAGGCTGAAGGAGAAACCTGGAAAGGGGAAAAAAACTTAGAAGATTAGTAAATGGGATAGCAGAGAAGTCAGTGTTTCAGGAACCTCGAAGGCAAGTCATAGGACACAGCATGAACACACACACACACACACACACACACACACACACACACACACACACACACACACGTCCCAGTGGACCTAATAACACCAACTAGTTTCACATATGCAAAATTCGATGTGACGCTTTAACACTAGGGAATCTAACTTTAAAGAATAAAGACAAATACATGCCTGGGAACACAAAGGACACTTAAGTGTTATGTGAAAATACTGCTTTCAAATACTTGGGATATATTTGGAAACACAAATTAAATGGAACTAATGCCCAGGAGTAGACAGTCATGAACAGTCCAGGCAGAAGTGGAGAAGTTAGATTCAAAGGCATAGACAAAATTAAAAAGAGCTATGAGAGCAACTTGTTCTGGAAAGTTCCTGAAGAATCTACCCAGATTATTTTCACAGAAGAATTTTAGCCGATCTTCATGGGAGAGAAACTGGCAGAACATAGAGAAGTGTAAAGAAAATCTGGGTTCATTATATGGCATCTGTATAAACATACAGCAAAAAAGAAGAGGATAGGAGAGGGAATTAAAGAACAAAAAAAATCCTAATTATAGCTCACTTTTCAAAGTAAATACAAATGTAACAAATTAAACATTATTTAGTGTTTACTTCAGTCAAGTATTAGAGTAAATACTACTTAGCTACCAGGTTTGATTTATCTTAGGACAGCAAAGTAATTTCAACAGTGGAAAACATACATAAGGCATTTATAATATGGACAGATTAAAAGGAGATGAGAAATCATACCTAGAAGGAAAATATTTGAACATGATTGTAAAAGCAAAAGGACTATAAGAAAACAAAAAGTGGAAAAGTCAGTGACAAGCAATATTGAATTTCTAAGTCACTGGACTGACAGGTAAAAAAGTTTTAGCTGAGCTTGGCATAGTTGAGTCTCTCAGAAACCTCAAGGAATCAGGGCATGACTCTCCCCTCCCCCACCAGCACAGGCTATCTGTGTTCATTGACCTCTGGGTCACAGAACTGCCTTGCAGAAAGTGCCAGGTGCTCTAGTTCCTCCTGCAGCCTCCTTGTAAAACCGAAGGCCCCTTCCAGAGATTTCTGTCTCATGAGCTAGAATTTCATCACAAGCCCACTCACAGACAGAATGCTGCTCATGGGAATGAGATCACAGTTATTCACTGAGAGGAAGCAGGGAAAGGCCTGAACTACCCTGAGAAAAAAACAGAGCTTTAGAAGTAGAAAAAGTCTGAGTTAGGGAACTAGCTATCTCTGCGAATGCTCTTTCTAGGGAATTTGAAATAAACGGTGCATTTAAAACATCATCTAGATGGCTCAGTAGGTAAAGGCTTTTGCCATCAAGCCTCATGACCTGAGTTTGTTCCGTGAGACACACAGAGTAGAGGGGAAAACCCTATCTCTCCTGGGTTACCCTCTCATCGCTACACTTGCAAGCTATGACATGTGCTCATCCCTTTCCAAGCAGTAAAGAAATTGCATAAGTGTAGTAAATAAAATAAGACCTCTGTAAACGGTGGAAAATACATGCCGTCTCTCTTCAAGTTAGAAACGAGATGAAGAGTATCAGCAGGGCTGGTCTTCAACGCTACTCCTTGTTGCTCCATCACTTTGGGGCTGTGGAGGACACTCTAGACACAGGATTGCACACAGGACCTACCTACAGTCATGCGCATCTCTCCAACTCTGCTCCCGTGGAAGAAAAAACATCAAGTGATAACAAAATAACTGCGGACTTCACAGTTTGGTATCAAAACCAAGAAAAATCCAGGGCTCCAGGCAGGAGTTTTGTTCAGACGGGGAGACTAGAAAATCTTAGAGAAACACTGAAGTGGAGCCCCAAGAATTAAGAGGAAGAACTGGAAGGGCCAAGCAGAGGCTGTTCCTGGTAGACTGACACAAATAAGGGAAAACTCAAAGGCAGGAAACTCTTGTGATAATTACAGCTGAAAAGTTAATACCGCAAGCATGGGAAGCCAAAGTGGTGGACACAGAAAGGTGCCGACCCAAGCGGCTCACGTGCCGTGTAGTCTTTCGGATCCTACGGGTATCAGACAAGCTTTGAGCAACCAGGTAAAAAGTGATGTCACACAACCTGATTCAGGAGACGCCTTCTATTAGGCTGAAGCCTCCAAAGCAGACGTGAGGACGCCAGTGTAGGCACAGGTGCAAGTCACAAAGGAGAGCAAGGTCGGGATCCTTGAACAAACCAGAAAGGTGAGAGAGTTCACGGTCCCTCTGAGGACAGGATTCTGTTTGTCTCCAGATCCATTCACGGAAGCCCTAACTCTTCCTATCCCCAAATGCAAAGAAGCACTTCTTTACAGAAGAGATCAAAATGAAACAACATCAAAAGGTCAATGAGATAGTGCCCTTCAAGAAGCAGTGAGTGGTGACCCCATTGAGGGTTGACTGTCCCTTTCACAGAAGTCTAAGACCATTGGAAAACAATATTTACACTAAGATTCATAACTAACAAAATTACAGTTATGAAGTAGCAGCAAAAATAATTTTATGGTTGGGAGTCACCAACATGAGGAACTGTATTACAGGGTCACAGCATTAGGAAGGTCAAAAGCACTACCTTATATGAAGAAGAGTCTGTGCCTTGTGCCACACGTAGGGTGAGAAGACAAGAGGAGCTGGGCACAGACAGTGATGGGAAGAGGCCTGGAGCAAGCCTTGCCCTGCCCCCTGCCCATCCCCAAACAGCCTTGCCCTGCCCCCTGCCCATCCCCAAACAGACCAGCCACTGACTGCCAGAACTGGAAAACTGTAACCTCATGGGGTTTGGGCTTGGTTGATTTGGAATAGTTTGTTTTTCAAGATATCACCATTTTGTAGCAAGGGTTAGTCTGGAGCTTACTTTGTATTCAAGATGGCCTTTACTCGCAGCAATCCTCCTGCCTCCATTTTCTAAGTGTTTGGCTTACAAGTATGTACCACTCTGCCTGGCTTGATGTTTGGAGATTTTGTTTGGTTTTTTGTTTGTCTGTTTATTTGTTTGAAGCCACTAAGTCTATGTTGCCTTGTTATGAGAGTCCTAGGAATCCAAAAAAGGTAGCCAAATTGAGATGGGGCAATAGGGTTATTCACTCAGCAGCCAAATTCATAAAGCTTTCAATAGACTCACAGATGCGATAATGGGTTATCAGCACAATAATCCAGAGAAACAAGAGCGGCAAATGTCAGAGAGAAAGAGAGAAATTGTGCTTGCAGGGATATAGTTATCAGCCCAGATTATACAGGAGCTCAATGAGGCCAGTCATTGCAAGCCCTGGTGTTTGGACTTTCTTTAGCTACTTCATTAATATTTTCTCTTTGCAATTAGTGGTCCAGCAACATATAAGAGCTGTCTTAAAAGGCCCAAGCAATAAGAATCCCACTTGCTTCTGGAGGTTTCAAAATGGAAATGAATGGGCAAGATGGCTCAGCAGGTACACAAGCCTGCAACCAAGTCTAATGACCTAAGTTCAATCCACAGGACCTGTAAGACAGAAGGAGAGAATGGACACCTGCAACCTTCACACACATACACACACACACACAGCATCAGTATACATCCACACTTACACACGGGCACACTAGATACATACCTATACACAAACATAAAATACTTTAAAATGTATACAGAGGAGATGGTAGAAATAACAAGAAGGCAGGAAGAAGAGAAGGAAGAAGACTCTGTAACAAGAGAACTACCCAACAGCACAAAGAACGCATTGATAGATGGCCCACTCCCTCTTGGAGGTACTCAGTGCTTGAAGAGGAAGAGGCTGCCCTTGAGAAAGAAACCTGAGATGCCCTCTTAGGTCCCGTTGGACGTTCTTCTTCTGAGGTTCAAAACAATGCACTTGTTTGTTATTGTAACTTGATAGCTTATTTGATGCCGGTGTGTGTGTGTGTGTGTGTGTGTGTGTGTGTGTGTGTGTGTGTGTGAAACGTTGATACAGAAAACCTTGTCCTAGGCTATCAGTTCCATGTCAGTGAAGATGGTGTGATGTCAACTTATGGAAGATACTCTTGATCTAAACATCTAAATACAGCTTCACGCTGCAGTCATTGCTTATTCTTGGGTTTGAGCCAAGTCCTCTATCGTCTCCCCTCACTCTAAGGTGGCCACTAGAGAAGGCTCACATGCCTGGAATCCTTATTAACATTGATCCAACGTTCAGTTTCTTTCCAGAAACGTCTCACACATATGTTTCCATTTTCTATTTCGACTCAAATTACTCTATGGCTGTTTTGTTCCCAGGTTGCAGGGCAGAACAAAGGAGTTCCAGAGATCATGGGAAACTGCTCTACACCTAGCATCCTTCAGAGATTTGGTCTGGGCTGTGGCTCATGAGCTAGTCAATGTGTGTAAAGCCTTCCAGACCTGTCTTGCAATATTTCTTGCCAGGAAATTGCTTGATCACTAGATACCTTATGTTTGTGATTTGCAAGAATAAGCCTTCTTTGAGTGAGGTGTGTGTGTGTGTGTGTGTGTGTGTGTGTGTGTGTAAGGTTTTCAGTTGGGTTTTGTTTTTTAGTTTCAAGATATTTATAAGGCATTCTTAACATTCCTCCTGAACTTGCAAATTTAAAATAACAAAATAAATAAATAAATTAATTAATTCCTGACTTTCTCTACAAACCCATGTAAAAGAAAGCTTGCAGCCTCCTGCACAGCCTACAACTCTATTTTGCAGCTACATTTTGCAAGAACTCTGAGATTCACGGGCCAAGAAAGGCTCAGGAGCTGCTCTTCAATGCTCTGCCACTTCTGCCCTGCAAAGTCACCCAAGTGCCAATGTGCAAACGCCCAGTTCGGATCAAGCCAGACAGGCAGCCCTTGGAAGGGGAAACAGATTTCAGTGACCATATGTGTGATTAGTATTCACGCCCAAGACGAGTGAGGAAAGAACCATGTTGGCCTGTCTGCTTCCCCATGTGCTGAACCGGGGTAGGCTGAGCACACTGAACCCACACACAGATGCTTGTCCACCTGCCCCAGAATCCAGTCCAAAACAACCCATGGAAGAGGGGCACTAGCAGAAAGCCCAGGGCCAGGACCACAAGGTAAACATGGTGTCATCCAAGCCTGTGTGTCTCACAGGGTGATTAAGGCCGCTCACTCCCTCACTGGCCCTTCCAGCTGAGCTCTTGGCTCTTACCTAAGTTATCCTGTCTCTCAAACCTGGCATCCCTGTTCCTCTGTGACAAAAACTGCACTCTGTCCTTGTCTCCTAGTTTGTCTGTCAAAGCAGGAGCCAGATGGAGGGGTCCCACTGGTCTCATAACAGGTGCTCTTAATAACAGTGTAACCAATGAACCAGAGTCAGAGTTATAGTTACTGAGCCTCGCCAAGTCCAGCTGGACATCAGGTCTTCCCTCCTTTGTGCTCTGCCCAATCTCAGGGACTTAAAAATGATTAATGAAGCCTGGAGTTGCAGTGTGTCTACCTGGGAGGCAGAGCCAAGAGGACCGCCATGAGTTGGAGGCCAGAGTTACAGAGTTATAGGGTCTGGGGTATGGAGTGAGTCGCTGTCTTAGACAAATAGGTCAAAGAATAATTCACTGTATTTCCTCACAACCTTACCACACTCCCAGGTTGTCTCAGGTCTCTATAAGCTCCTTCATGTAGGCAAGCATCCGGGTCCATTTCATCTACTTCTCAAAGTGGTCACTCAAAAACTGCCTTCCCCAACAAGTACAACTGTGCATTCAAATGTGTGATGGTTACGTTTACCTGCCAAGTTGACACACTTTAAACCCATTTGGAAAGAGAGTCTTAGGGCAGGGTCATTTGGACGTGGTGGCCTGTGAGCTTCTCTGTGGGCTTATCCTGACTGTGCTACTTGAGGTAGGTGGTGTTGGTGGAGGCTGTTCGCTCATTCCCAGCCACTCAGACTAGAAATAACCACACAGAAGCTATATTATTTATAATACTGTTTGGCCAATAGCTTAAGCGTTTTTCTAGCTATCTCTTATATCTTAAATTAACCCATTTCTATTAATCTGTGCATCACCATGTGACTTTGGCTTACCAGGAAGGTTCCAATGCGTCTGTCTCCTGTGGCGGCTACATGGCATCTCACTCACTCTGCCTGCTCTCTCTCTCTATGTATCTCTCTTCCAGCCTGGCTATATTCTGTTAAACCATTGGCCAAAAGCAGCTTCTTTATTAACCAATGGCAATGAGACATATTCACAGCATACATCACCTCCCCCATCAAGGTGGTGTCATTCCCTAGGTAGTAGATTCTCAGCTGTGTAACAGGGGAGAAAGTAGCTGGGTATAAACACACATTCATGAAGAATGCAAGCATTCTTTTCTCCACTCCATGACTGGGGCAGCTGCTTCAAGTTCCTGCAACCTTGACTTCCCTCCAATGAGGGACGATAACTCCGCACTGTACTGAAATCCGCTCTTTCCCTCCTAAGTTGCTTTTGTCAGGGTATGATAGCACAGGAACAGGAGCTGACATGAGGACAACACAGAAGTGATACCTGATTTTATCTTTAAAGCGCAGACTCTAGGATTGGAAGGAAACAGTCACTCGATCGAGCCGGAAAAATTCACAACTTCCCAATCGTCACTTTTAATGCTATGGGCAGAAATGTTTCTAGCTCAACCGGTTCTATTTATTGCCCACCAGCTGGTCTGACCTAACCATTCTCTGGTTCATTCAGTCAGTCTACAAACCCTGACTGAGCCTGCACTACTTGCCTAGCACCGTCCTAACAAATGGAGAAGGCACAATGGGAAGAAGGCAGAGGCTCTCCAGGGCAGCACACAGTCTGGCTTCCGCGAAGCTCCGTAGTTAGCTTATCGTCCACAGGAGCCAGTTTCAGTCAAATTCAGTTACCTCAGGGCCTCATCTGAATAAGACGTGCACATCCCTGCAGAAGACAGCCCAGAGGGTGTTTCCTGAAGGCGGCCTATGGTGGCCTATTGAAGAGAAGTCAACGCCATAACACACACTGGAAATCTACATGTTAATCAGGCCAAGTCACTGCTCTCTAATGGCACCAGGTGGCAAGCTGCTTCAGTCTGTTCTCTGTTGCTATAGTTGCAGAGTACAGAATGGGTAGTTTATGATGAAGAGATATTGATCTGAGTTACAGTTCTGGAAGCCATAGAGCATGGTGTCAGCACCTGCCTGGCATTCAGTGAGAGTTTTGCTCTGTGTTCTCACGTGGCGGGGGGAAGGGGCACAGGATACCCAACATTGTGATCCGATGATGTCATCTATAAGCATGGAGGGCCTCCTTCATAGCCCTCTACACAGGAGGTGCACTGGAGCATGGGTTGAACGTACCTGGAAGGTACTGGCTAAATGTGGTTGTTTATCTAATAGAACTATATCACAAAGGCCTGCCCTCACGACCTCAACTAATCCCCAAAAGCCCCACCACCAAGTATTATTAAGATAATAATTTATTATCTTAATAATCTTAATAATAAATTATCTTAATAATAAATTTATTTATTAATAAATTTATTCACCCCATAAATTTTTGTGGAACATGTTCAAATCAGAGTCAACCTCTGTAACGGTAGCTGAAGATGGCTCCGCCTGATGATTGCATCTCATCCTTGGTATCAAAAAAACCCTAAGGAATAAAGAAAACTGCCCACAAGGTAACATGATTCTTTGAAAATAGAAACAAAATATTGGCATACTATTGTATGCTTATGAAGTTGAAAGAGATTTTTGTTAAAAAACAAAAATCTAAACAACAAGCTGGTTCAGCCAGGAAGGCATTTGCCATTTGCCTGGTAAACCTTGCGTCATGTGTTTGGTTTCCAGAGCCCATGTAAAGGTGAAAGGAGAGAACCCACTCTATAGAGTGGGCCTATGACTCCTGCTCAAAGAGACTGGCATGTGCATGCTCACACCCTTCAGATGCAAACAGTTTAAAACCAGACCACCACGCATTTGGAATTTTATTTGGAAAACGCCATTACGGTAAATAAGCATCAATGGCTTTCCGAGGCTTTTATCTGCCTTAAAATTTCTTTCAGATTATCCTTACAATAGTTTTCGTTTCCCTTCCCTCCCTCCAGACTGTCCCATCGACCTTCCTTTCCTCTCTTTCAAGTTTGTGGTCTTTTTAAAACTAATTGTAAATGTGCGCAAGTATGTATATACATACATGTTCTTAAACACAACCTGCTCGGTCTGTGTAACGTTGTTCATATGTATGTCTTCAGGGCTTGCCATTTGGCATTGGAGAACCAATTGCAGTGCTCTCCCTTGGGGAAGACTATTGCTCCCATTCTCAGAATTCCTTAGTTGGCTTAGCTTTTTTTGTGTGCGTATGATTGAGACCTCCTGGGCTTCTCCCCATTTGCTTTGGCCTTCTGGGGTTTGCCTTGTTCATCTCATGTTTAGGTAATCATGCTAGTGAGACTTCATGGGTGTAGCTTCTGGCGTTGTTAGATACAACCTCACAGCAAACTCCCTGAACCTTTGACTCCTTCCTCAACACTCCTTGAGCCTTAGGCGTGGGAGTGTTTTGTGGATGTACCCCCTGGGACGGGGCTCCCCGACTCTGTGTTTTGGTTGGCTTGTGTTTTTCTGTAGTGGTCCCCCTTAGTCGCAAAAGTGAAATATTTTAGATGAGGAGTGAAGACTACATTTTATGAGGGTGTAAGGACAAATATTTAGGTTGTTAAGGATTATGCTGGTTTAGCAAAGTCGTGGTTGTAGGCTCTTCTCCAGTGTTCATGATCCATAGCTTCTCTGGCCCCTAGTGGTAGCCCTAGGTTTCCAGTACCACGCATGATTTCCTTCTTGATAAGCAGGTCATAGGTTTTGTAGCTAGGTAGGACTGTTGGTTACTTCTTTCCTTTGGAAACTTGGATGGTGGGATCTAGTCATCGGGGAGGAGACTTTCAGGCCAGTTCCAGCTCTGGGACGTCTGGGATTTCCATGTGAGGTGCACGGTGTCTTCTGCAATAGAGGCTGACCTTCCTCCTCTGTGGGGCAACCGAGGACAAATGCCATAGCCTGTATGTTTTGGGAATCTCTTGTACAACCCCAATGAACAGCTCAAAAGAGGGATTCTCATGTCTGGGGTTTCATTAGGTGGTTTTCGTTGTTATTTTCAAAAGACAAAATTGCTATGACTCCTGCATCCAGTGAAATGAACTATTACCTCATTCTGATGTGCTGTACCCAGCTAGTTCTGTCTGGGCTTGGAAAAATCTTGTTGGGAGTGGGATAGGGGATGGCCCGTGGACTCTGTCCTCACACCCTCTTCCCTCTCCATGTCCTTCTCCCTCTCCACCCTGTCCTTATTCCTTTAATGCAGGAATTGGCAAAGGGTGGCCCTGGCTTTCTGCCTGGGTTTGTGCAGCCAATGGGCTAAGAATAGGTTTTACATTTCTAAATAGTTGAGGGGGGAAAAAAGGTTTATTTTGTGACATATGAAGATTATGTGACATTTAAATCTGTTCTCTAAATACAGTTTTATTAGAACCCAGCCCTGCCAAGGCCTGTGGCTGTTTTTGCTCTACAAAGATGAAGCCAAATTGTTGTGATAGGGACTTTATGACCCTCAATGCAGAAACATGTGATAGTCAGCTCCTCACAGAAAAAGCTGATGACTCCAGGTTTAAGCCTGTGTTTGTTTTCTTGTTCTGAGTTGCACATGCTGGCTCTATTCCCAAGTCCCAGGTCTGTTTCACTTATCTGGCCACAGAGTGACTTCATTTTCCTCTTTTGCCATCCCCCTGAGCAGTGAACTTGCAACCTGATACTCTCTGCCCCATGGGTTGAGCAGCCCAGTAGTCCTGCCCGTGTCCACCTGTCCCACCCTTGGGCTCCCCGGTCCTGGTGATGCCCAGGCATGCATCTCTGACACCTCCCTTCTCTCATCCTCCAGAATCCTCACCCACACGGAGATGCGCATGCGTCTTTCCTTGCATGTGACTAGCTTACTTCCTCAATCTCCACCTGAGAAGCTTGACTTCTGCCTGAAATGCCGTGAGTCTCAGACTGTTTCGTGTCATTTAACTGAATACCACACACTGGGTAATTCATAAAGAGTAAGATTTATCTGGCTCCCCACTCTGAAGGCTTAAAAGTTGAAGGCACACCTAGTAAAAGACTCCCTTGCTGATGGAGGTATCTGTGCAGCACCGCCATTGCTTATGACGTGAGAAGTTGAGGCTGGACGTGCTAGCTCGGGGTCTCCTCCTCTTCTTGGAAACCGGCAGCCTTCACTGTTGTGGCTCCACTTAACCTCGATCCCAGAGGCCCTACCTCCACCACAGCCATTCCCATACCCTTACTACCTCACCGTTGGAATTGAATTTCAGCTTGAGCTTTGGTGAGGACATGCATACCACAGCAGGCTCCAAACATTGTTTTCCTTCTCTAAATATTTTAACACAATGAATCAAAACAAAAGTGGTTTCAGTTGGTGCAGGGATTTTTTTTTTCCTATGATAAAGTATTTGGAGACTTTTGTCAAAGTAGGTCTATTAAAGCCACATGGTTTAAACACACCCGTGACTAATGCTGTCAACATTTCTCCTGCTCTTCAAATTTGTTTTTGGTAAACAATTTTTAATTCTCCATGGAAATGGAGGAGCAGAGGGGTGCAGAGGACTATGAATCAGAGCTATTTACTAATAATGCTTCCTGTAAATCCTCACCCAACCCTTATGCTCCACAGGGCCCTTGATTTGGTCAGTTCTGTTTTCTGCCAGTCTCCATATGCACAGTCCCATGAGGGACTAATGTAGAATGAAGGAGGAGAGACCCCCAGATCCTCTAAGGAATGACTGAGTTTGCAATACTTGAGGGAGTCAGGTTAGAGGAGGTGCATTGTGTACTTAGGCAGGTCTGCTGAATTGCAGGCTTTCTGTTACTTCTGCAAGTAGATATGATAAACCTTCACGAAGTCACAAATGTTAATTACCCTGGTTGCACAATGTATAAATGCATCAAATTATCACATTTTGTCTCATAAATATGTACAATTATTGTGTCAAATTCTTTTAATCCAATGAAGAAATCGTTTAAAGAAGCAAGAAACAAATTAACCTACATGGAGAGGAATGTGAACAGAAATATGGCTTTAAATTTCACCTGTACACACACACACACACGCACACACACATGCGCACACACACATACATTATCCAAATTATCAGCATCACTTGGGTCATTAATTCTAGTCTCAGTTACACTGGTAAGTAAGAGAATGTGGAGCTCTCTGCACGAGGAGTGATGATCCTTACCATCGGCCAGTGTGCTTGCCTTCACCAGAAAACAAGCAGAAATGAAAACTTCAGCAGTGCTGAGAGCAGAGGATGCTGGTCTTCTTTTCATCTGCACAGCATTGGCGTCCCATTCTATGGGTTTTCTGCCCTGAAAATCGTAAGCGGACTCCTGTGGTTTGAAGGGAAAGTGCCCCCCACAGGCTCACGTGTTGGGACACTTGGTCTCCAGCAGATGGCACTGTTTGGAACTTAAGAGTTTGTAATGCTTAGAAAGAGAGACTGGAACTGGCTGACCAGAGAGTAGTCAGGAGCTGGCCTTTGGAGGTCTTTTTTCTACTGTGTGGATGTCACCAGTACCCTCACTCTCTGACACCATAGCTTCCCTGATGTCATAGACTGAAATCCCCTGAAACTGTGAGCCAGTAAAAAGGAAAACCCTTTTCCCTAAGTTGCTTCTGTCAGGTATTTTGACCACAAGAAAATGAACACATTCGTCATCGTTCCCACTCATATGTGACAATCTTGACCTTGTGTGGGCTCCCTAGTCCGGGAGAGAAAACAGTTGAATCCCAAGGTGATGCTCTGATGTCTCCGACATACCCCCAGCTTCATCAGCCAGGCTGGACCCCACCATTCCACTAAGTATGAACTTCATTATGCTCCTTTTCCCAATGTCCCTGCATGTACAGAAAACAGCTTTCAGTTCTGATAGAACCTACTCTGTCCCCAAAATAGGAGAAATGGGAAGAATGGGGAGATACTCTTGAAAAATTAATAAAGAAGCAAAACTGTCTATATAATGTCAGTATGGGTTGTATAATCAAGTAAGCTGGCATAACATGTCCTACGTAAGCAGTCAGAGCTTGGGTCTCTAATCAGCTAAGCTGGCCTAACTAGTCCTACATAAGCAATCAGAACCTCGGTTCTGTAATCAATTAAACTGGCCTAACTAGTCCTGCATAAGCACTCAGTGCCCCAGGCATCACTTCTTCACAACCACCAACTTGCAACATGTGACTTTAAATTTTTCTGCTTGTTGCTTCATGGTACAAAGGGAAATGCTTCAACTCCAGTCTCAAGATCTGTGTTCCGGGCAGGAAAATAAAATAAAATGGGATGAAAGATGCAAAGCAGAAATAAAATAAAAGGGAAGGACAAAAAGTAAAATTGGTCTCAGAAATCTTTATATGTCATCTAAAGTTTTATCCTGTTGCCATCCTTGACTTCCATGTCTGTTCTCCATGCTATTATAGATATTAGGCCTGTGATTTCCTGTGGAAGTCCACAGGCTACATGCTTGTCTATATTTTTAATGTATGGATTCCAATCACAGGCCCTCTGTTTCCACAAGATATCAAACACCTAACTCTATGAAATCCATCTGAAACACACACTCAACAGATGTTTGGCATCATGGAAGCCTAGTCTGCTTGCGCTGATTTTAATCCAACCATCTTCAAAGCAAGGGCTCTCCAAGTTATTGGATTAAAGTAAAATATAAAGTTTACTGTGCACTACACCCGGTGATTTATGCCCAACCGTGGAAAAATGTGTGGAATGATCTATGAAAATAAATCAAATAAGTTCGCATTTTATGTCTGACGTAATGGGAACTGCTCTCAACCTGGCGTGGCCGTGGCTTCCTTCCTGCATTGTTTCTGAAGCTCCTGAGCTAGACACGCTTACCCACCTCTCCACATGATGGCTCTGGGTTGCCAAATGTGAAGAAAAAAGAGTTCCAGATCCATATGGAAGCTGACAGAAAACCTTCTCAAAGGATGAGGTTTGGCAAGCTGACTTTGCTAGGCCTTTACAATGTTATTCTATTTTATTTTACATCCAGTCTTGCTTGAGACCGTGGAATTCTGATTGCAGTTGAAGTTCCCGCAGCTGGCACTCATTTCCAGCCACCAAGTTAAATACAGGCACTATCTACTCGTTCTCCTTCTACCAAGAAGTAAATACATTTAGATGAAATGGAAAAAAAAATGTGATCGGTCTGGGAAAAGAAATTCGACTTTTATTGAACCAGATCTCTTGTTAAACCCTCTGCATATTTGCAAAGTAAACTGATACCTCAGCTTGCTAAGCCCCTGGAAAGATGGCTTATGTATGACAAGGGCAGGCTGCTGTGCCTTCAAATCCTACATCAAGGTGAGCTGTCTGTTGCCGTTGAACAGAACTTACTTGACGTCTTTGCAACTGTAAAAAGCTGCAACTGTAAAAAGCTAATAGCAGCAGCTCTGGGCTGAGCCAGTTCTGATGCTTCCCTCGGAGTCCTTGAACTCTCACCCTCAGGACGGATTTTAGGAAATGTCCTCTCCAGTTCCGCATTTGACTTACACCAGAAGCATAGTCTATGTCGCTTATTGATGGACTATAGTCCCATGAGCGGAGGGCGTGTGAAGAGGCCTGGAGACTGTCAATGTGTCGGTTTGATTGTGTAGTTCTTGCTACCTTTATCCATGATGAGTAGATAAAGACTCTGTTCTATTTTAGATTCTCAGCCCTAAAGGCATGTAGGTCAGAAAATTTAATCAGGAAGTTCTACAAAGCTGTCTGACGAACAGAAATTTTTCATGTTGTATAATGTTTCAAAGAATAGGGAAGGAAAAGCAAGCTCTGCCTTACGGCCCTCACAAAACCCTCATCACAAAGCCGGAGAAAGCAGCTTTGAGAGGTTATATAGCATTTCTTATTTTTATACATTCTAAATAAAAGATTGTCTGATACAGCCCATCGGCAAATAAAAAGATAATGGCAACCCAGCTTCATCTTTAAGGATTTAAGAATGACTCAGAATTAGGAAATCTGGCAAAATGGTTTGAATGTAAATTTACACATGAGAACGACACACACGTCGCTTTTCAGTTGGAACAGAAGAAAGGAGGAGCAGAGAGCTCGTTACCAGGTTGAAAAGTTTGAGAAAGAATGGGAGGCTGGAGAGGAAGAAGCCAGCATGCTAATTTCATCTCTCACTCACGCTGACGTAATGGGCAATGACTGAGGAAGTCCAGTACAGCCAAGAATATGGGAAAATGGCTTTCAGATGGTCAAGGTGCAAATGTATATAGATGGCATCTTTATCTAGGAGGACTTGGCAGTGATTTGGCAACATTTGAAATGTGTGTGCCCTGTTGGCGATGCAGGAGCCCTATCCTAAAGGAATACTTGAATATGTGCATTGAACTATATAAAGCTTCTCTATTACCATAGTAAGGAAAATTTGAAAAGGAATTGTGTGCCTAGTTAAAAAAGGGGGGGTCTGAGTAAATATTGATATGTTCTTAGGGTGTATGTATTAGTTACTTTTCCAGTTGCTGTGAAAAAAATGCCTGGCAAATGCATCTTTAAAAAGGTTTATTCTTGCCTCAAGTTTAAGGAGATGCAGTCCTTCATGGTGGGAAAGCCATGGGGACAGGAGGTTAGGTCACCTAATCAGCATAGATAATCAGAGAGCAGAGAGACAGGAGCAGTGATGTCCAGTTGGATTTTTCTCCCCTTTTTATTCAGTTTGGGACCCAGTCTATTGCACAGTGTCACCCCCATTCAGGATAGCTCTTCCTCCTGTGCTGAACCCAGTTACACACATTAGCAGACACTTCGGAGTTGCATCTCTTTGTCATTCCAGATCCAGACAAGTTGACGTTGGAAATTAATCCTCCCAGTCGACTGTTTGGCAGCTATTCAGTAGATAGAGAAGTGGATTTATATGAATTGGCAATAGTAACAAGACACTTTGTTTAGTAGTTAAGAAGTTAGGAACTGTTAGAGTCTAAGTCTAGAAGCAAAATGTCTCCTTGAATACATGCTAAGTTCAATAGTCTATGCATGTGTGTATGCTACCCTTCCCAGGACTTAGACCTTGGATGCCTCTGGATATGGTAGTGGAGATCCTGGTGAGTACATGCTTTTACAAACAACAACTTTCACTTCTTGCATTGCAATGAGGGGCTCAGAATCTGTGTGCCTGAAAGGCTCCGTTGATCTGTTTCCCCCTCGGCCATGCTGTCGATCAGCCCCAGAGTACTGCAGCGGAACATCTGAAAATAATAGCATATCATTTCTGTGATTATGAGGATGGAACGCAGGGCCTTGCACGTGATAGGCGGACACCATGCTGTAGGGCCACACCCTTAGCCCTTTTGCTTTCATTCAGAGACAGTGCCTCACTGCTGCCCAGTCAGACCGCAAACTCTTGACACTCCCGTTGCCTCCCAAATGCTGGTACTATAAGAGTGCACCTCGACACTCGAGCAGGCAATTAAATTATGAGAAGTAAAGGTGTGTTTAGTTCACAGCTTGGATGGTTCTAAAACATGGCGCCTGCAGCAGGTCAGTTGTGGTGAGGGTACCAGGTGGGGATGGTGGGAGGTGTCCAAGCAAGATCTACATCTTCCAGTGAAGCAGAGAGGGGGGAGTGGTGCTGGGGAATAATGATTTTGTACACTGTGAATATGTATTAATCTCATTGGCTTAATAAAGGGCCAACTGACCAATAGCTAGGCAGGAAGAGGTTAGGCGGGAAAACTGAACTGGGCGAACACTGGGAAGAAGGAGAGTGGTGTCGCCAGCCAGATGGAGAGGAAGCAGAAGATGAACATGCCATGCTGAAAAAAGGTAAGAAATATGGGTTATTTTAAGTTGTAGGAGCTATTTAGTAACAAGACTAAGCTATCAACTGAGTTTTTATAATTAATAATAAGTCTTTGTCTGGTTATTTGGGGGAGCTAGCAGTCCCAATGAAAAGACTCTGCCTACAGAGTGGGTCTCAAAATCATATTCAAGGGTATAGCTACCAAAGGCTGAAAGACCTCCCACTAGGCTCCACTCACAGCAATCCATAATATTGCCACCCTGTGGACTAAACCTTGGCATATGGAACTCTGGGGGCCACTCATCCAGACTATGAAAAATGATTGCTCAACATATGTATATTATTGTTATTTACACCTCATGAAAACCAACCATTCCAAATACCGTGTTTTTAAGCCTTTTCTGGCTTGCATAAAGGCATTAAAAGTTGCTCAGTGCTTTTTCAAAATGGTAATAGAAAAAAAAATCACTGCCAGAGCACTGCCCAGCAGGATGCCCTGTTGGAGAAGCATCTGTCATAAGTCAGGGTGTTCCCAAAGGTCTAATCTTGAATGGACTAGATGTTTGCATGCATTCTGTTGCTGTGATAAGACACTGACCAGAAACAACTTGGGGGAGGAAAGAGTTTGTCTAGAGCAATGGTTCTCAACCTTTCCAATGCTGAGACCCTTTAATACAGTTCCTAGTGTTGTGCTGACCCCTGACTGTAAAAGGATTTCATTCATAACTATAATTTCACTACTGTTATGAATGATAATATACATATCTCTTATGCAGGATATCTGATGTGCGACCCCTGTGAAAGGGTCATTTGACTACCAAAGGCGTTGCAACCCACAGGTTACAAGCTTACAAGTTGCAGTGCAATATCAAAAAAGTCAGGGCAAGAGGTCAAGGTAGAAACCACATAGGAGTATAGGAACCCTATCTCCTGGCTTGCTTCTAGGCACACGTTCAGCTACTTACTTTTTTAAAACAGCCCAGGCCCACCAGCCTAGGGATAGGACTGCCCGCAGTGGACTGGGTCCTTCTACATCAATTAAAGAAAAAAGATTCCACAACATGGCCATAGACCAATCTGAAGGACTTGAAGGAGCCAATTTCTCACTCGAGGTTCCCTCTTCCCAGGTGCATCTACTTGACCGTGGTTAATCTTGGTTAAGATTAGCTAGCACACTAGAGATCTTCCTTTGGAGGTCCTGGATGCCTCAACCCACCTATGCGTAGAATCCCATCTCAAGTTTCTGAGTTCCCCTGGTTAACTTCGGGGATCCTTGAATGTATGATATGGCTTCGGTGGTAGATAGAGAACCAGACCAATATATGGAGAGATGCTCTAGGGATGCCAATAATCTGCCATCCTCCAGAAATAATTTTATAATAGTCTTGATGAACTAACTTGGCATGAATCTGAAGATGGCACGAAGAAGGTGGAGGAGTCTGGGAATAGTTGGCACCACAATAGCCTCTCTACTGTTCTGAGTAGTTCAGCAATGACTTCAAAATTACCCACATCACTCAGCAAAACCGAAGTCCTCCAGTCACTGAGGCCGCTCTCCAGCCAGACCATAAATGAACTTGCTTCTGAACGGTCAGCCCCCAAATCTAAGTAACTCATGACACTGTTTATTCCAACCACACTTGTGACTCTCCTGGAATGAACTCTAGCAAACATAATTCTCTCTGTCTGTCACATATACCACAGTTGCATTCATTTCCCATTGCACCATAACCACAGGCTCAGAAGCTGGAAGTCGGGGTGTAGTTATTATCTCTAAGTTGGAGACTCAGACACAGCCTGTTTGGAGTCTGTATTTCAGGATGCCTTCAGGTGGCAAGCCGGAAATCATCAGCCTTGGTTGGCATCTCAGAAGAGGCTCAACTGGAAAGGCAGGAAGCCAGCTGAATGCTAGTATTCCTTCTCTACTCCCTGGTTGGTGCCACAGTCTAAGCCACTCCCACCACCGTGTCTTCTCTACCATGACAGACTGTATTCCCTAAACTGTGAGCAAAACTCACCCCCCTGAGTTTGCCTTATCTCAAAAATGAGATTTGGCTGCAGTAGCAACAAAAATAACTAATACAGATTTCATCTTTTTTCTATTCCTCTTTTTATTGTTTTATTATTTCTGAGTTTTTTCACATTCTTCCAGAAAGTCCTCACTACATCTTGAAGTGTTTTTCTTCTAGAAGTTTCCAATATTAAGCTAAATTCTTTGATTCATTTTGAATTTAGTTTTGTACTAAATGAGGAACTTGGAGCTAGTTTTAGTGTTGAAGAAGTTGGTTTTTTTCTTTTGTTTTTTTTTTTTACAACAAATCTTTTGATCACCTTTGTTTAGAAATAAATGGCTGAGTTGGATGTATTTACTTCTAGGTCCTCTATTCTACTCATGAGAGTATAAGGGTAATTTTGTTACTATGGTCCTGTAGCATATTTTGAAATTGGGTATTGCGACACTTCTGGATGCTTTCTGTTTGTTTGGTATTGCTTTGGTTATTCAGGGTCTTTTGTGCTTCCCTGTGAATTTCAGAGGTTTGGGGGGATGTTATTTTGTTTTTCTAATTTTTCTACTCCTCGGAAGAATGTCTTTGGAATTTTGAATGGGGATTACATTGTCTGTAGATAGTTGCTATGTGACTTTCCTGGGGAGGCATGATCAAATTCTGTTCACCCTTAGCAGGACACCAATGACAGACCAAAAAATTATTCCACCCAAACCTAGTTTAATGAACTAATAAGTCTATTGGAGATATTTGCCAGAGTTTGGGTGATAACTTGAGAAAGTTGCATTCCTATAGTTCACTTCCCAACTTGAAGGCACATCAATCCTTGGAGGGTCTTCTCTCTCTGAAGAAATTGGTATTGTTTTCATATCCTTATGGGGAGGACTTTATGAAACTTGCAAGTTTCAGGAGCTTCCTGAGTCTTGTATGTGTTATTTACTTTCTGAGCTTTGCAGGTTTTACTTACTTTCCAAGACCTAAAAGCTTCCCTGCCCCCTTCAGGAAGAATTGGTTCAATTCAGACGAAATAGCTACAGAACAATAGCTTTTGGTACAATAGCCATTTTCAAAACAGGAATTCTTTCAATATGTGAACAAAGGGAGGTCTTTTCACTGTCTACTGTCTTCAGTTTCTCTCTTTGATACCAAATAGTTTTTGTTGTAGGAACCTTTTGCTCTTCAGACTGGGTTATTTCTGAATCTTTTAGGTTACTATGATTTAGGTTACTTTCCTGATTTCTTCCCCAGGGAGCTCATTATTGATGAAAACTAGTGATTTCTGTGCACCCATGATTATATCCTATTACTTTGCTGAAGATATTTATCAGATCTAGAATTTTATTTTAATTTTAGACATTAGGATTTTCTACATATGAAGTCATATCCTATGCGGATGGATAATTTGGTTTTCCTCTTTCCTACTTGTATCCCTTTCTTTCTCTTCTGTTCTGGCTAGAATCTCAAGTACTATGTTTAACAAAATGGCAGTAAAATATAGTAATCAAAGACTTGAGAGAACACTCACCCTTCTTGTTCCTAACTTTAGGGGACTGTAGGGATAGCAGCAGTGTGAGATTTTATTGCTGCAGTTTTACAAAGTACTCTTTCTTAGACAATAGGTAGAATAGTTTAAGAGGAAGCTGTACAACAATATTTTCTTCTTACAATGGTGATCATACTGAAAACATTCTGACAAGAGCCACTGCAGACGAAAAAATCAATACAGTAATCAACAAACAATAAAGATTGCTTCGGGAACATGGCAGAAATTCTTGAAAAGCAACCACCCAAGATTCAAAGGTGTAGTGGAGTATGTTCAGTGTGGCTCCTGCATGGCCTGTATCAGCAATGCAGCAGGAGGAAAGTGCATGAGGTCGCTCTGCACACCCACGCACAGCCCAGATTTGTGGGGCATAGGACTCATGGGATGTCTTGGAGGAGGGCCTTACAGTGACTGGAGATCTCCTGTCAGCTTACTAAGGCTTAAAGCAATCTTTCAACTTTCTCTAGATTTCTAGATATTTGACACATTTAGAAAGCAGAGAAGGAGAAATTTTTCTCACATGTGTGAAAGCAATTGACCATCTTACTGAGAGGAACTGCACATCTGCCTCTGTTGCCCTGAAGTTTGAGTTCATTTTATTTCATTTTTTTAAATTGAAATATGGGTACCACTAGACTTCTCATAGTTTTTATTAATTGCCTGTTTATTTTTGTTCATTCATTAAAACTCTTTTTGCTCTAGAACATACTTAGCTTTGGGGATTTTTGTTTTTATTTTATTTTTATTTAGATTTTTTTCACACAATATATTTTGATCATATTCTTTCTCTTCTCCAAACTCCTCAGTCAATTTTTGACTTTATCACCATATTTGCTATGAATTAACAAATTCATATAACAAATTAACATAGACAAACTTTGTTACATCCTTCTCTATCTCATTTATTAAAGTTTTTAAGCATGA
Source organism: Ondatra zibethicus (assembly GCA_004026605.1). NCBI lineage: Eukaryota > Metazoa > Chordata > Mammalia > Rodentia > Cricetidae > Ondatra > Ondatra zibethicus. Next base: position 391,976 of record PVIU01000081.1, read on the forward strand.
AGAAATTATTGATTTTGTCAAAGGATTTTTCTCCATCTATTGAGATGATTATGTGTGTTTTATCCTTGATTTATTTTATATCATACTGATCAGTTTGTATTGCCCAACTTTCTTTGCATCCCAAGAATGACAGCAGCTTCTCTCAGGCTGCATTGCTGAATTGTGTTTGGAAACATTATATTGGAGATTTTTAATCTCTGCTCCTCAAAGACACTGGCACGCAGTTGTGTGGCTTCCTTGTCCTTTTTCTATGTCATCAGCAGGTTTGGGTGTCATGGTAACAGACCTTACAGAGTCGATTTGGTGGCAGTTTACTTCTTCAAAGACACCCATGGAGAAAGAGTTGGGCAGTTGCTCCTCAGTGTCTATGAGAGATGGGTTCCAAGCCATCCTAAAGGAAGCAGAGTCTGTGGATGTCAAGTCCCTTCTGTAAAGTGATATGTTATCTGTTTATAATCTATGCACAGCTTCCTGTCCGCTCTTTTTAAAATCCCTCTATTCTTCCAATAACCAATGCAATGCTAGAGGCATATAGATAGCGGGGCTACGATGTGTTGCATGGGGAATGACAAATAAAATATCTGAAATTTTCAAGTGCGTTTCCCCCAAATGTTTCTCTGGCTGTAGGATGCATGGCTGTAGAGGGAGGGCTGACTATGCATGCATCCCACAAGCAGGGTGACGACAAGAATAAACCTCTCACTGCTTTTGCTAGGCTTCCCCCCCCCCACACACACACATTACAGGAAGCAGCTTGTCCATCTGCCACCGTGGCAATGCCTTTGCATCTCTTACGGAGCAGTGCCTGGGAACCTATCGACTGGTCTCCTTAATCTAGCTCTTGAGAGTTGTAGAAATCAGGACTAAATAATTCTCTCCTCCTAAAGTCCTGACAGCTTCTCCTTTGACTCTGGGGAGATTAGCGCGTTTACTTACCAATGAGGATGGGTTTTCCACTTGAACATAAGTTAAGTGTGTTAGTTAAAACAGCGTCTTAGTATTCTTCCTTGACCTTTGCTTCTGAACAGCTATGGCTAGTATTTATCTAAACGCCAGCCTGGGTCTGTTTTGCCCAGTTTTCGCTGAAGGATGAAACTCATTCATCTCGGTGCATTCGATACTATTGTGAGGGAAAGAGCTGTGAATGCAGCCCAACGTGCTGAGCCGTCCAGTCCATTAGACCTCCGTTGCACTCACAATCACAGCCGGCCAAGTATCATGCTTCACCTTAAAGAGATGGTGACGGCAAACACAATCCCGACCGTGGTCTCTGGAGGAATGAGCGAGTGTGCACCCTTGATGTTGGCTCCTGCTCAAGAGAAGAAAGTTTTTAAATGAGGAGACAGGATGACTAATGTTTCCACGGGTAAAGTGATCACTTATTTCCATAGAAATAAAAAGCCACTTGGCTCGCAACAAAGATCAGGAGATTGAAACTGAAGAAAACAAAATGAATAAACATGGGAAAGGGTATCTGGGGTCAAAAGAGAATAAACCTATTCCCCAAATTGCAAGGACAAATGCTCTCAAAAGTAAGAAATGAAACATAAAGCTGCATATCTTATATATCTAAAGCTGCATATCTATCTTAGATATCTAAAACGGGCAGGGATCAGGAGGGGGTCGACTGGGGACCCACTAGCATAGCAAAGAGAGACCTCATGGCTTGACCAGTTTTTATTTTTGGAGCAAAAGCCTACAACAAGGGGTGGCATTATCCCCTTCCCTCACAGGGGCATTGCTTTATTTTATATACTAAAATATAACCCACCTTGGAGCCCATGAACACGCCAGAGTCAGTATCTGTGTTTCCCGAGCTCAGTCTATCCCCAAGGCCTGTTACAGCATTGACCTCACCTTAATTGGTATCCATGACTATCACAGGAAACCTTTGCCTCTTCAAGTTCCAAAGGGATGTGTGAGTGTGCATGTGTGCATGTGTGTGTGCATGCATGTATGTGCACCAGCACTCATGTGCTTATGCATGCATGCATGTGTGTGTGTGTGTGTGTGTATGCGTAGGGGGGTGTTGGTTCTGATGGATGTGTTTTCTACTTCACTTCTGTTCCATTACCATCTGACTGGTATCTCTTGAAAATCAGAAGGAAGCACCTAACAAAATGTTCTTTAAAGTATCTGGACAGTCGGTGTGATACTGTTTGAGTCACTTTCCCCGTGGATATGGTAAGATACCAGACCAAAGAAACTTGAAAAAATCAGGGTTAATTGTGGCTCAGAATTTAAGAAGACTGTGGTCCATTGGGTGGAGCAGGCAGGGAGGTCAGAAGGTTAGGCAGCTGGGCACATCATGCCAGTTCTCAGGAAGCAGAGACAAACGCCAAGGCTTAGCTCATATCCTCTGTTTTCTCTTACTAAGTCTGGGATCTAACCTACAGGAAGGTGTTGCCCATATTCAGAGTGGGCCTTCCTTTTCCAGTGAGTGTATGAGCACTCACGCAGAAACACCCCGACATGTCTCCTAAAATTCCCAATCCAATCAAGACTCCAGAGAAGATGAGAGTCCTTAGGTGGATGCCAGTTTCTATTTTCCAACTTTTACAGGCTGTTAATTCCTTCGATTCCTTGGACCTTTTAGTGGGGAGATGAATGGATAGGGAATTAAAGATCCTGCCACCATCTTGAACTGGAGGCGGCAGACTCTTATCGTTTCTGCACTCTGCTTCATGGGTTTACTCTGGAGAGAGGAAAGGACCCATTGCTGACTGATGCTCACCTAGGAATTGTGTAGGATGCGCTGATTGAGTCAGCCCACTCTTCAAGGCCTACTGGTAGCGGGTTTCACACAGGGCGTTTAAGAACAGCAACGCTTGGGTCTGAAACAGGAAGGAGGCTGCAGATGAAGAAAGGATGTTGGTTCCCAAGTGATCACAGCTTGGGGTGTGTGAAAAGAGAGTTTTCCATTTGGGACTAACCACTCCCATCCCTACCCCAGGTAGGTGGCATAGTCTTACTGACTCTGCTTTGGTTGCCAGGCGTTGGAGAGGGCACCAAGGGGTTCCACAGAGATCTTGTTCAGGAACATGAATGAAGGATGCAGTCTGTCAGGAAAAAGAAACATACAAAGGTAATTAATTAGAAAGAATTACTTAAGTATGCCACTTTCTGTTTATTGGAACGAGCAGGCCAAGGAGACAAAGGAAATAGGAAGAGTTTGAGCTATAATCATTAGAGTAGAATTCATTTAATGGATGAAAACGTACACTGTAAAAACCAGGAAATGCATAATACATTTCTGGACTTAGTTTTGATTTCCATATTTTGAATTAGAAATACAGAGAGAAAGCAAAAATAATAGATTCTGATTTTTTGATGAAAATAATACACAGATGTGGTTAGTAAACAAAATAGCTTCAGATGAAAATATTCAACCATGATTTGAAATCGACCCTGAAACGGAAAAGGCAACACTGCGATTTCGTTTATGTTGTTGTCTGTTTTGCTTAGTTTTCTGGAAAAACCACTCAGTGTAAGTCAAGCCTCTAGTGTAATAACAGATTTGTTAACAAACACTAATTAGTTGCTTACTCTTGCACTGCATGTAAAGTTTGGTCAGAAACGGGTGTCAAATATGTAATTTTGGTTTGCACAAAAATGATATTCTGATATACTCTGTTTTTGATTATGCAACCCACATTCAGAACTTTCCCTCTGCAATACTGAAGCTCTGTAGCCATGACTTTCTTTTGGCCAGCTCTGGTCAACCATTGCTCAGATTTCTGCCTTTATGACCCGGCCAAGGCTAAATACCTGTGTGAGTGGAGTCATACATACTGCCCTTTGGGTGTGGCTTTTCGTATCCAGCATATTATACTGTGTTCTTGATTCCTTCATAATTACCCAATGTGAAAGTCTCACAATGGTAGTTTGCCCCCTAGTTTCATTTTATATTTATTAATATATTTCTTAATCAACAAATTTTTATTTATAGATTAATCTCTGCTTGACAACAGTGCTTTCATAGGATGCTTTCAAATCAAAGAAAGCACTTTTGGGTACATATTAGTCTCATGAATTTGCTTAGCATAATTTTCCTTGGGCTGATCTCTATGCTAGAAATTGATACTAAGAGCAGGTTTGCTTTACCACTGAGCAGATGTCCATATTCGTGAATACTCTTGAGAAATTAATCCATTTAGTAGAGTCTCTTTCAAGGACATGTGTTAGCCTTTTCCTGATTGACTTAATTCTAGTTTTGTTTCCCCAAATTACTTTATCATCTTCCCTTAGGGCTGTTTGGGGTTTTGCTGTTGCAGGGTTTATTTTCTTGATCAACAGTTTAACGCATTCGGGGTTGTTTTTCACTATTGTAGAATTAATATGCTCCCTGCATGTAATACTCTCATTTTCATAATTGCTTATTAATGCATATTTTATTTCCTCTTTATGTATCATAACTCTTTGATTTTAAGAGGCCCATTTTCTCATATTTTAACATTTCAAATTTGTTTTATGAATTAAATATATAAGGCTCTGAGCAAACATGAACAAATACATGAACATTTGTTAAAACTAGCCAGTGGGTGCATGGGATCTGTTAGGTGAATCTTTGATAGGAATATATACTGAGCATACCTTATAATTAAAGTGACTTTAACATGTGCTTTAAGAGTCTGCTGGGGAAGGAAGACAAGCAAGGAGCAATGTGTCCAACGGCTTCTTCTCACTCATAAAGAGACTGGTGTCATTGGAGAGGAAACTGGTGCATGGGGCATGGTATGTGTGAAAATGAATGGCTTCCCTAAGATGAAGGACAGAAACTGGGACTCACGTGAGCTACCAGGGTCACAACCTTCATAGAGAAACAGCCAGCACTCTTACTGTGTTCTTTAAATTAGTACAAAAACATAGAAATAGCTCCTTCATAGTATTTCTGGGTGTCTGGAATGCCCACAATTCACCTCTTTGGACTAAGACTAGAGACAGCTGCAAAGATATGAAATTCCTGGGAAAGCTAACACATTAACCCTGATTCAGCCTGACTCCCTAACCTCCAGATTTTCACTAGCTTTGATTGCTTGTCATATATCAGGGCACAGAGAGTTTGCACTTTTGGTGGACTGTGACAGAAAAAGATCCTCTGCGTTTCACTATGTCATGCATTGGACTGGGGCACTGTCTGTAGGAGAGGGATTGAAAGATGAGCAAGGTTATAAAACCAGGCCTTGACGGGTGCTGAGGATTGAGGACCCACATTATGAAAGCGCATATGTGCGTGCGTACACACACACACACACACACACACACTCCGCCTTGAGGGTCAGGTGTCACATCAGTAAACACCAGCTTCTCCTTAGATTTCTTCAGAATGAAAGGGCCAATGCTCAAGTGTGCATGGGCCAGCCTCCAGATACCCAAACCCTCGTAGCCATAGAAGAACTCACGCTTGAGCAAATACCAGCATACTGACCTTTAAATACCAGAGCTGGAAGAAGCAGTTGGAGAGTAATCCATCACCAGGGTGGCGGCATAGTCTATGAACCTAGCACTTGGGAGGTGGATAGAGGCAGATCAGGTGCTCAAGTCCAGCCTGGACTACACGAGGCTCTGATTCAAACAACAACCAAAGTAATCCATCATAGAATGTGTAGCCACAAATACCTTAGTGGCTTTGCCAATTCACTTTCCAAAGATTAGTAGCCAAGTAACAATATAAGAGGAACAGCTGTTTTTAATTTGAAATCATAATAGTTTTTATTTGCTTAAGTCTTGGTTACATTTTATTGCTTAGTTTCAGCAGGAGAAATGAAAAAAATAACCTAATCAGACAAGTATGTGTTGAAAATAACAAATTATTGTGTGTTTAGATGAGTTGTATTCATTCACAAAGAAGAACGAAATTATGCCATTTACGAGTAATTGGGTGGAGCTGAAGAAAACCAGTATGTGTAGTAAATCAAGCCAGACCCTTTGGAAAGGCAGATCACACGTGTTGTCTCCCCTGTGTGCAATTTAGATTTGTATGATAGGACTTAGATGTAATGACATGAACTATGTAGGGGGGAAGTATAAGTAGGGAGGGACCATGAGGGAGGAAGTGAAGATGTGTGTGCATGGTTAGGGAGATAATGGGGGAAATGTAAGCAAAGCACACAAGACACATATACGAAAATGTCATAATCAAACCCATCACTTTACACAATGACTATACACATATCAAAAATATAAAAATAGATGGAAGGTTAAAAAAGGAAGAAGGTCACAAACATTTTAAATCATAAGTTGATGAAAACCTTAAATAAAACAGCAACATAACCCAGGGTGTTTTGGTTTGAACACTTGTTCACACATCCCTTTCCTCAGATGCAATCTAAGTCGTTGGTTTCTAAAATGATTGGATAGAGCTGAACTGGCTGGAGGTAGACTCGAGGACAAAGAGGGAGTCTTTCTGATGAGGAGGATTAGACAAATGGAATTTTCCCACTGCCCTCACAGCTATGAGTGATTTACGCTGTGTTTTGCTTCTGTAATCCCCCTTACATTCTCCTTCAGCTAACTCCCACCCCCTTTCCCATGAGAAACAGTTTGTAATAATTTTCTTAATCCCATCCCTTCTTCTTCTGTAAACCTGCTGCTTGTGTACCTTAGACAAGTAAGCAAAAGTTCAAATCCCTAACCTACCAGTAACAGAAAAGATCTAAACAATGCTGTGTAGTCTAAATCTAACTGTAGATCTGTGTGGTATCTATCCAGGTCACATACTTGATAGGTCTGCTAGAATACAAAAATGTGTTCATTATCTCTTCATTGCATGCTTGTTTCCTAGAAGGTCTGATTTATGCAATACACGTGGGCCCTGCGTCAGTCAGCTGTTTCTGCAGTAGTGCTGTGTAACAAACAATCCCAAATGCTTGGAAACTTACACCAACAAAATTTTATATCTTACTCACAGTTCTATGGGATAGCAGTACAGGCTCTGTCCAAGCTTGGAGTGTGACACTCATTCTCACTATAGGGCTAAGTTGAAGGGACATTTACTTAGAACTTGGTGTCTCACAGCAAAAGGGCATGAGGCCAGCGTCCCAGCATAGATAGACTTATTCATGTCTGTGCTCAGAGCCGGTATACTGTTGCTTATTGTCCACTCTTCTCCTCCTCCCTCCCATGTGCCCTAGAGGCTGCCATATAGCCCAAAGGCAAGAAGTAGAGTTTAAAAGCTGATCATCAAGTACATCTCAACTCCTTCAACTGATATGGAGAGTGAGGTTAGTGACTATTCAAGGTCAAGACATTGGCATCCCGAATTATTGACCTACCTTGAACATGAACACAATTTTACAAATTCATTGCCCACCAAAGATGGTTTCTGTCTCATAAATGATGAAATTTGTCTTAATTATGGTTACATAATTTCATGGTGATGAAATACCATGACTTAAAACAACTTCGGGAGGAAGGGTTAATTAGCTTTCGTATTCTGAATCACTGTCTTAGTTAGGATTTTATTGCTGGGAAGAGACACCATGACCATGGCAACTGTTATGAAGGAAAACATTTCATTGGGGCTGACTTACTGTTCACAGGTTTAGTCCATCATCATCATGGTGGGAAACACGGTGGCATGCAGGGAGATATTTTGCTGGAGAAGGAGCTGAGAGTTATATATCCTGAGCCACTGGCAGCAGGAAGAGCCTGCCCCACTGGGTGTGGCTTGAGCATCTGAGACCTCAGAGCCTGCCCCCAGTGACACACTTCCTTCAAGAAGGCACATTTCCTAGTAGTGCCACTCCCTATGGGCCTATGAGGGCTATCTTTATTCAAACTGCCAAAATCACAATCTATTATGTAAAGTCAAAGCAAGGACTCAAAAAAATGGCAGAAACCTGGTGGAAAGAGCTAATACAGAAGTCATGGAGGAGTGTCACTTATTGACTGTTTCTCAGGTCTTACTCAGCCTGCTTTCTTATAGAACTCAGGGCCACCAGCCCAGGGATGGTACCACCCACAATTGATTGGGTCCTCCTACATCAATACTCTACAGGCTTGCCTATATTATGGTCTTATGGAGGCAATTTCTCAATTGAGGTTCCCACTGCTCAGATGACTCTAGATTCTGTCAAGTTGACCTACAGCTAGCCAGCACAACATGCCAACTGATTAGCTATATCTTTTGTGTATCAAAAATCTTGAGACTCAGTGTAAAATTTAAGATGATAGCAAACACCAGGGACTGTGCCTGGAGTCAAGGCTCTCTGTTTATAGGCAGCCTCTGACTCCTTCCGTGTCAAACCATTTTGGCAGAGCCAGTAAGTAGGCTTGTCTAAGGCACCAAGGTAGAATGTGAAGTAGAATTTGGAAGGATGTTAGGGTTTTAAGGTTGGACTTCTATTTGATTTGGGGATTTAATTTCCAAGTGTGTTCGTGTCTTATTTTTTTTCTGAGCAAGCAAGTACGTTTCTGTTTGTGTAAACTTCATGCATGATCCTTGCATCTTCATTACTCCAACTCCTCTCTCTCCTTCCTCTAACTCCTCCCATGTCCCATTCCTCCCTTATAAATTCATGATCTCTTCTTTGATTATTGTTACATATATATACATATGTATACAGACATTTCAGTAGGCTGTACACAAACACACATTTATATGTAACCTACTGAGTCTGCTCAGTGTTTTTTGTATGCTACATTTGTCCAAGGCTGACTTGGACAACCTATTCAAAGCTCTTCCCTGGAGGAAGCTGTTTCTCCCTCTATCAGGACTGCTTGTAGCTTGTATCTAGAGATGGGACCATGTCCACGTTGCCCTATTCACATTGGCATGCCAACTGTTATTGTCAGTAGGCAGGACCTGTTGAGATTTCATGGGTGCTTTTTCCCTGTTACATCAAGGGGATTTGGCCTACCAATAGGCATCCTATAATCTTTCTGCTCCCTCTTCTGGGATGTCCCTGAGCCTTAGGTGTTGGGGTTGCAGTACGGCTGTATCAGCTGGGCTTGGGCACCTCACAGTCACCTACGGCCCGCATTTTGACCGGTTGTAGATCTCTGCAATCGTCTCCACTTGTTGTGAAAAGAAGCTCACTGATAAGGATGAGAGCTGTGATTCTCAAGCTGGGCCACAGTCTCTGTGTTAAGCTTTTCATTGCTGCCACAATACCTAAGATAACTGACCTACAAGAGGAACAATATTCTTCAGCTCAGGGTTTCAGATGTTTCTACCCAGGGTTGTTGATGCCAGTGATTCAGAGCATTACAACACTGGGTGCTATTTAATCGCAAAAGGATGGAGGAAGAGACCCAAGACCAAAAAGCACATTGAAAGCATGCTGTCAGAGATGTGCCACATTCAGCGGGATGGGGCCCCCTCAAGTTTCCACTGCCTCCCCACTTAACACCGTCAGATGACAACCAGGAGTCTCTGGGACCCCATTTATGCTCAACTGGTAACAACCTGTTAATTTTAAAGATTTGAGGGGTTTTGTTTTTGCTTTCATTGATCAGCATGAAGGACCAATCCTTTAAAAACAAGTTGTGATAGCCATTCTTATATTTCCAAAGCTTCTCGAAAGTGTTTTCCTCACACGAAGTTAGTAATCATTTCTCAAAGACTTCCCAACTCTTCTTTCTTCCCTCCTACCATGAAAAGTTGTTGTGTCAGGCTGGGGATCTTAGAGCAAAGAGCTTCCTAAATCCTTAGGGCTTCACTTTAGAAATAAGAGTAGCAAAAGACAGTGGTCTTTACAAATTGCCGAAAGACTTAAGCACGGTTACTGCCTCCTCTGCTGTTATACGGAGAGAGCAGAGAGAGCTACAGTTTTCTTCATTGCTCCTTAAGAAATGCACTTTTAAGCCGGGCAGTGGTGATACACACACCTTTAATCCAAAGCACTTGGGAGGCAGAGGCAGGTGGATCTCTATGAGCTCCAGGGCAATGTGGCCTACATAGTGAGTTACAGACCAGTTAGGGCTACACAGTGAGACCTTATCAAAATAAATTAATTGATTTAATTTAATTTAAAACTAAGCTTTTATTTGTGGAGAGAAACATGATTGCTGACAGCGGGGTTGTTCTTTAGTGCAGGCTAGCTGGCCAGCCTCGGGGAAAATAAAAACAACTGAGAATCCCAATACAGATATACTCTTTCCTCTCTAGAGGCAGAAGGTATTCCCTCCATCTGCCCGTCTGGGTGCTCTTCCCTCACCCCACCACGCAATCTCTCCCACAGTCAAGAGGGAAAAGCTCTGTTGCAGGAGAAGTGCACATCTCCTTGTGAGTGCCCAGAGGAGGGGTGAAGGACAGAGAGAAGACCTACAGCAAACAACAGCCACACCCTTCTGGTGTGGTAGCCTTGTCCATTCTCCCCTTGAGTGTCAGGGTGCACCCTCCCCTCCTCACACAACATGTGAATGCTGTCCCAAGAACCTTGCCCTTCCTTGCGTTCACAGGGCATCAGAAACACTCCAGTCCCTGACCTAACCTGATGTCTTTTAGGGAAAAACTAATTCTTCACAATCTAGATCAATACAATCCACAATGTCCTAGTGCCTCAATATTTGTGCATTTCATCTGTCTCGGAAAAAAAAATATGTTACTGAATAAGAAGTTGGCTTTGTTCTAGAATTGCCTTGAGTATCTCTGTTCCCAAGCCTAACTCAGCTTTATGGCTCTTCCAACGTAAGATAGACTAGCTCTTATAGTCCAAGGTATCCTTGAGGGCAACCTGTAACATTGTTGTGTGCTGTATATTTGTTTGTTTGTTTTACTCTACAATACTGAACCCTGACCAGCCTGAACCTAAAACTGTCTCCCTGTCCACAACTCAGTTCTCCTTGGTTAGTTTGCTGAAAGGTTCCAAACCTGTTCACGCAAGGACATAATTCAAATCGGAACTTCCAGAAGAGCCCAGAGCCCTTTAACGTGTGTGTGTGTGTGTGCGCGCGCGCGCGTGTTAAGGATCAAATTCAAGGCTAGTATGTGACAGGCAAGCACTATCACCAACCCAAACCCCCAGGTAAAGCTCAGAACCCCTCAGGATCACAGGGAGCAGGCATGACCCTCAACAGGAATAATACCAGATGAGCCAAAAAAAATAATCTGGGACTTCATCTTCACAAGTTTACAGCAGAAATCACCCAAGAATGAGCCATACCCTATCCTGGGGGTCTGTAGAGGTTTGCTTGGCCTGTGTCTTAGTCAGTGTTTTATTGCTGTGAAGAGATACCACAACCTTGGTAAGCCTAATAAAAGAAAGCAATCAATTGGGGCTTGCTTGAAGTTTCAGAGGTTTAGTCCATTATTGTCATGGAGAGAATCATGGCAGCATGCAGGCAGACATGATGCTAGAGGTGTTGTG